>VWYP01020633.1:36319-71597 GCA_013400435.1 Pycnonotus jocosus | reverse complement strand
CCCACCCCCCTCCCACCCCCCGGCTTTTTTTTCTTCATATTTTAACTGAAATTTTATGGGAATTACAGAAATGAGTGTTTTCAAAACAGATATATCTATTTACAATTGGTTCAAACACTGTTTCTGAAGTGGACTCATATTTCAGGAAATTATACATTTACTATACAATTATATTTATTGATACAAAATTAGGGGCATCAATGAAAAAAGAATTTTTTTAAAAAAATTATAATGCTCTCCACATTCACTTTCTGATATTTTTCTAAATTGAATTTTAAAATTCAACATTCTGAGAAGACTTTGCAAAAGAAAAACAAGTAAATTTTTTACCATCATATCTTTGGTGCTAGACAGGTATTTTAATTATTCCCTTTAATTATTATTTTAATTTCCCTTTAATTATTCCCTTACTTGAAACTTTGGGTGTAAACTTATATTTCAGAGAGAGTATACAAATTTCTGAGTTATTTACAGAACCTATTGATGAAGGCCTTTATTCTTTTCAACCATATCTTCTGTGGTTATCTGTGGCCTAATCTGCTTCAGTTCATTTGGGTTTTTCTCACTCTGCTTTGACTGTGATCTTAGTCATTGAAAATGCAATGCATCAGACAGACAGTTTTTTAAATAGCTGATCTGCTAGAAAAACCTCTGAGACTGTCCAATTCTGCACAAATCCCCAAATTCCTCCTTGGCATCTGAAAACTCTTCTCTGCTTTGGTAAAAGAAAGTCTGGCTTTGCTTACCTGCATTCCTCTGTCCCATACCCTTTCCAGTGATCACAGGAGAGCAGCAGAGCTCTGGGAAGTCACTCGGAGTCTGGGATTTGGCATTGGGGCAAGCAGGGGGGCTGGAAGGGGAAAGCATCAAGCACCAGGACACTGAGAAGTCCTAAAGATGGTCAGACAGGTGGTAAGGGTTGGTGTTTGGGCACAGGTTCATCTGCAGGGATGGTGGCTGCAGCTGGACCATGTGGAGAGGAAGAGAGGGACATAGTGAGAGAGAGCACATACATTTAAAACTAGGTGGTTGTTTTTACCCAGGTGTTCACTGTGGGGCATTTTGAGCCAGAATTACTGGTATGATTGTGGGCTTTGCTCTCAGGGAATAAGTATGGGATCTGCTGGGGCCCAAGAGACTGGAGTGTGGTGAGGAGCAGACTGCTACAGTGGGACCCTCCACCAGGAAGGAATGCTAGTCATAACTAGCTCAGGCAGTGATCTTCTCAGTCCTCAGCTAAGAAAATCAGTCCTCCCTATTATCATCAATAACCTGCCACAACATGCTTCACAGGCAATTGATGAGGACTGAGGTTTTGGCAGGCTGGCAACTGGACTTGGGCTCAGAAGCTAATAACTGATATTCAGAGCAGAACTGTGACGTCTCATGCTAGGAGCAGGGACTTTCCCCTCTAACCTAATCATCCAAGAACCTTGGGATGATATTTGTCTCAGTGCAAGCCTTTAAACAAGCCAGAAAACCACTCACGGAAAGGCCCACGTACACAAAACAATGCTGTTAATCACAGAACAGGTTAACTGGGTTATTTAAATTTTTGCAGTATTCTCAAAGCAACAATTTGATGGGTTGTTTCTCCTTTTCACTCCAGATGATTCTCCCAATATGATCTCAATCTCAGCATAAACTCTATATTTTATAGGTTACAGTGCCTTGGGTTTTATTCATGAGTTTGAATTTAAGTACATGAGCAATTTCAATAAAGTTTGCAGAATGACATTAACCATATGTTTCATTGGATTATTGGATCTGGGCTCTCGCTTCATCACCACTGAAGAAAGTAATATCTACACAGAATCATAGCTGACCAGAGTTCTCCTTCAAGGCAGAAGTTAGACCAGAGATGTTCCCAAGGTCATCCCCAGACAACACTCCATGGTGTTGTGAAGTAATAGGGGAGAATATCCACACAGAATATGTGATGTAGCTTGTGATTCATACAGCTGAACCTGGAAACCACAACCATTCCTGATTCATTCATAGCCCCTCCGGGATGCCATGGCATGAGTAGTAGGTTAATGTATATTATTTAAATAAACTTAACACATGTACATGTCTACATTAGTCATTGACACTCATTTTGGATAAAGTTGGGAGATGCTAAGGTATGGTTATGTGACAGAACAAAATTATGACTGTAGGGTTTACATTACCTCTCATGTCTGGAATTTTGATAACTGATTCCAGCACAGGACCATGGATTTGTAACAAAACCAATCTTGCTTAAATCTGGTACAAAGCAAAGCTGAGAAATGACCCTGTTCTCTGCAGCCTCAAAACACCATCAGAGTATAAATATGCTATAAAGGCATATGAATCATAAATGGAGATAGAAAGGTGCAACTCAGAATGCCTCAGCTGCCCAAAGACTGCCAAAGTTATTTGTGTGATTGTATGAATGTTGAGGTACCAGCTGTAACATTGTGCTCTGTTTTAAGCACAGCATTTTAGCAAGTGTATGGACCATTTGAAGAATATCCAGATCTCATCAAGAATGATGTAAGACCTGTAAGACAACTCTGAGAACACAGCTTTTGAATACCAGATGAAAACTTTTTAATTACTTGATTGACAGTGAGAGAGAGATGGATAAGAAACATGATCAAATATATAAAACATTGTTGCAAAAGACAAGTGAATAAGCTTTCCTTCGTGTCAAGTGTAGACAGTACAGAAAGTAATGGCCTTTTTAATAGGGGCAAGAAAAATTTAACTTAAACATTAAGAAAAAAACCCCAAACTTTGTAACTGTAAGCAGAATTAGATACTGGAAGAGACTGCCTGGGGAGGTTGTAGAAACTCCATCATCATTAAAGCATTTAAAGAACAAACTGGACAAATGGTCATTCAGAATAACAAAGATCTAGTTGATCTGTGGAGAGGGAGAGATGAACAATATGATTTACTGAAGGCCTCTGTAGGTCTATTTTCTACTATTTGATGATGATTGTTAAGCAGTATGGAGGATAATATGTACTAGTTAAACTCAAATCAGATGGACTTGACAGGAGCAAAAAGTATCACATATTGGGTGTTTTTGGATAGAAAACCATGAAAATAAATCACATAGTATCACATTCGAATAACAAATGTCCCCAATGTAATTTTCAAAGTACTTATACTGTGATGACAGACATATTGAAAGATTATATATAAAAAAAATAACTGGACAATTGCAAGATTAGGAAAAAGCATGTAAATTCCTTTGGTACTTTTAAATATAATTTTAAACATATTGGCAACAGTAAGAGGAATTAAGCAGATTAGAGATCTCTTTGTGTTGAGGATTGTAGAAGCAAAAAAATCAAGTCTGTTTCTTCCTACAGTGCTTCATTTGCATTATTCCAGATTTCCAGAGCTATAACTGAGATCAGACCTAATTTTCTGGTCCTTTACCAACACCATATCCAAGTTCAGTTAAATCTTTTTTCAAGAGGTTGGTGAGCACATCAGCCCAGGAGCAGGAAATAGTCTTCTAACTTGGTGGTTTATATGGAAGGGGAGATAACTAAAGACATACAATTATTTCTGTGGTCTCGCTGGGGTAAGCAGCTCACAACTCTTAAAGTACAAGCCTGCTGTAATCATTAGGGCATGGTTAATGAAAACAGCTCATTATTGTCTTGGAGATACTGTCCTCTAGCAATGCCCTTTAAATTGAAATGTATGCAAATGAAGACTATTTAGTTTAGAAGTTTTACTACGTAGCCCTTGTAAATATGAAAATTTAATTACTAAGTTTAATATTTATCATGAGAGGCTCTAGCTGTCCTCTTTATCTTACCAAGAAAATGATGAAATATTCCTTTTGAAGTAGATGATAATTTAACAGATGCTTCTGTCCAGTCTTTCCACAAACCTGAACAGATACACACCAAGCCAAATATGTACAGATTTATCCCCTTATCCTGTAGACCATTATACCAGCATGCTTCACATTTTGATAAGAGTCCAGCATTTTTCAGCTTCAGTAAGAGAATTTGCACATCAATCCAGAAGGAAATAAATTGCTGGGAGAAAAAGCACGGTGTAACAAAACTGCTGTCTGACAGCTTGAGAACAATGAAGGGCTTTCATAAGTAAATGGTGCATGTCTCATGATATGTTCTCAGGAGAGGATCATCTGATCTGGCCTGTACTGAGAAAAACTGTTTCAGACACAAATATTATCCTGCCCGTATGGAGGAAATTTTGAGCTGTTGGAATAATCAATAATTTATTGTTTCTGCAGTTCTGATAAATAAATGCAGAAATCCACTGCATTTGGGTGGACCAAAAGTTTTTGTGTGTAGGAAAATCTTGGATGAACAGAAAAGTTGAAAAAACTGGAATAGTAAGCTATACTTTATTTTTAGACACTTGATTTTGTAAAATAGAGCCACAGTTGACAATGTGAAGCTACATATTGAAAAATCTCCAAATTTGATTCCTAGAATAACTTAGCCCAGAATTTTTTGACATTTCAGAACTTCTGCTTTTGTTTTTACCTTGAAAAATTAGAATAAATTAACAAGTAATACTGGTATCACCAGTTTTTCAGTTACCTTATCTGCATGGTCTCCTGAGTATAGAATACAAACAGATAGGAAATAGATAGGAAGCATTTACATTACTAAAAGAGGACTTGTTGGTAAAAGTAATATATGTTATTAGATCAGTTGATGTAACTGAGGGAAAAAACAAAATGGACAAGATTTCAACATACAAGCTCTTCTTCAAATCTGAAACAGAATTGGTCAATGGAAAATAAAGTAATATTACTGAGATTTTTATGTTCTAGTAATATATATTCCTCTTCCTTCAAAATTTTCCTTGTTTGTATCCTTGGATTTTCACAGCTCCAGTGTGGCTGCCACTACACACATAATATTTTCAGTTGAAAGTTATTTGCTAGTGCCCAGGAGATGGGTAAGACCCATGTGCTGTGAGTCTCAGAATTAACCAGCTCACCACCCCCTCTGAGCCACCTGGGCTGTCTTTTCTGGCAGGCACATGTGAGAATACTGAGGAAAGGCAGAGAGCCATCACGCCCAGGAGTGGCATCTTGGTCATTTTCTGATTCTTACCTTTCTCTGTTTTTTGGGTTTTTTTGCTTTAGGAATTTCATCTTTTCCATCCAGGATTTTTCCTCTGTAACCCTTTTGCTCCAGATTATCACAATTGTCTCAACAATTATAACGTCTATATTTTCTTTTATTATCTTGCATGATTGCACATCATGGACTCCCTCACACCTTAGCAACAATTTTCTCAGGAAACTTAGGCAAGGTCACAGAGCTGTGCTGAATCAAACCAGGCTTTGGGTTACAGACAGCTGGTCCCCAGGGCTGAGCATTTCAAGGTGACAGTGAGTCCACATTTGCACATGAGCAAAGGAATATCTTCCAGGCTGTGTGCATTGCTCTGAACTCAGAAGACAAGAATGTTTTTGTTTGTCTCTTCAGATCCTCTTTTCTTTGAAGTTGAAGTGCAGGAAAAAACAAGGACTTTTCATAAAAGCTTCCAAACACCATGTCTTTCTTCTATTTCTCAAGTCACTGAAAAAAAAAATTAAAAGGGGAAAACACAAAGATAACTGTGTAATGACTCACATTCATTTAGTGATTTTAATCTCTCAAGGCACTTTAAGAAATGTCATAACCACACATATCCATGTTGTGGTTTGTCCTTCAATTTATATTACAAATGTCAGACATAATTCCAGTATTAATCAATATAATTACTGCACTGTTTAATTATTCTTCCATACTCAGCCTCACCGTTCTTTTAAAACTGGAAAATAATAGCATGGCATTTAATACGGGGCAATTTTTTTTTTTTTTTTTTTTTTTTTTTTTTTTTTTCCCTGCTAACTGAGGATAACCTTTCTGGAGAAATCCCATCAGAGTACCTGGATTATATAAGAGGTCTAAGAGTCTTTCCCCTGCAATTTTTGAGCTTTATTGCTAGCAGCAGAAGGAAGATGACCCTTGCACAGATTATTTTGGGTTCATATACTACAGTTTATTCTGCTTAAATCAGCCATTCAATATTCTGGCATTTGAGGTAGACAGAGACATCTGGAGCAATCCTACTCATTTACAACCCAGGGAATTCTGCCTTCAGAGCAAACACCGGTGTGACCTCCAGGTTATGAACTGGTGCCTCTGTGAGTGATTCACAGTCTGCAAAAGATAATGCTGTCCAGACTCTCCCCAGCTGGATCCTTCAGGAACTACCTTCAGCTCTCTTAGAATCCATCTCATTGCTTCTGTTTTAGTGACATCTGGCATGAGAGGGTGAATCTCATCTCCCTGCAGTGCTCCACACAGATGGGAGGTGACAGCAATGCTAAACTGTTTTCAAGTGAAAGCATTATACAGTCCAATTGCCACCTCAGCCCTGCAACAGACCTTTTGCACACAATCATCATTCTCCTGAAATCCCTCAGTTTCATTCATAACCAACAACCAAAGCTCTTCCAGGAGTTCACAGTTGTTATCTCTGTATGTGAGTGGATGCACCATAATCTCCTCCTATGGAATACCCAAATTTTCTGAGGCATGTGGATTGAAGGCTTCCTTTCTTTGGTTTTGGCTCAGTCCTGATATAAAGATATTATATATAAAACACAGAAATATAAATCTCATCACTGATATAAAGGTCCAGGATGCTTCATAAGGCCTATTTCACTACTCTGTCAGGACAGTGATAGCAACTCAAGTTGCTCAGCTTATTTGTAGCCATGCTGATGCCAGCAGCTCTGATCACTCTGATGTGCCACAAGATAGAGCTCACAGGCTCATTACTCAAGCATGAAACTTTTTTCTCAGACCTCTGCTGAACTCAACATCTGTGTTTATGGATAAATACTTTGTAACTCAGCTCACACATGAGCAAGTTGTTGCTACCTGACTGAGGATACTGGGAAATAACATGTGAATGATGTACTCTGAACAACCAAATTATTTCTTTTTTAGATCTGATGGGAATTTAAGACTTTATTTCTTTGTTTTAATTTTGGCCTTTATGTGTTAAAAACATAGGCTGGTATATGTATATGATTGAGGGACGGGAATCCTAATGCAATGATTGTTCACAAAACAGAAAAATGGGAGTACATTTGCCAAAGACCAAGGCATTTCCTAGATGTGAATGTCTTTAAAATGAAACTACATAGGAATGAAAACATTAAATTAAAATTGATATTATGAGAACTGCATAAAGAGTCTTGCTTTGGAAACAATCAAGAAATAAGAGTTCATTTTCCAAGAATGTTCTGAGGAAGTGAATGACGACCAATAAAAGACCAAATACACGAATATCAGCTTGCCTGCTTTCCTTTGAAGAAGTGCTGCTCTTTGTGATCCATTCATTTCATAGAATGGTACTTGGTAATTTGTTCAGAGAACATTTTTGAAGGAGTGTATCTAACATTTCCAATTACATCTTGAAGGCTTGGCACAAAGAGGGATGAGAAAGGTCTTGAAAATGGGGAAATGAATAAATAATTCAGGCTGCTCTTCCTCCTCCCCCCCTTCTGCCCTCCTAACATCCCTCCCCCCATTTAACTTGTGAACAATCTGATCTGCTGTAGTTATTAGCAGGCTTTATTTAGTAACTATGATCATCAGATAACAGGTTCTGAATATAATAAACCTACTCAGGAATGAGAATCCAGTGTCTGTACCCAATATCTAAACGAGCTCTCAGATGCGTGTATATCTCAGCTGAACAGAATAGTTTTAAGCAAGTGATAAGAGTGAGCAGCAAAGACATCCACTGCTATCATAATCAAGCACTTCATAATGTAATTAATTAGATAAAGCCATAATGCACCACAGGCAAATACTGGTGTTGAATAAGTATTCACATGCTGTTTGTTCAGACACCAGGCTGGGTATTGTATTTTGCTATGCTGTCATTCAAGACCCTTGTAATCTATGTAATTGATTCCTGGATTTCATTAGCCAGTGCAATATGCTGTGAAAGGGCAAATGTATTTATGGGTTATCTAATCTAGAACAGAAGAAGAGGGAAGACATGAGAGAAATTTTAAAATACATAAGAAACAGCTGCCAGAAAGGAAGGAATGATTTGTTCTCTTCAGTTCCCACTTAGAAAAAGACATACTGAGTTTAAATTTCAGCAAGGGAGATTTGCTTTAGATATCTGGGAAACAACTTTGTCAGATAAAGGAGAGTGGCTTAAGGGTCTTGTTGAGTCTGTGTAACTCTGGGGTCTTCATCTGTACAATCAGTTCTTGTCAGAAATGGTTCAACAGTAGGCCACCCTGCCATGGGACAAGATGAAGGGCTACACAACTCCTGAAGGACTCTGCCAATGTAATTTTCTCTAAATTTTCTCTGGTGCAACTATTACACTTCCCTTTTAGTCTCCATCTCCCCATTCCAGCAGGATATTACTGAAATTACAGAAAATGGGCAATGAAAGCAGAATGTGCATCCTCCCCTCAGCTCCCCCCTGGGTGAATAACATTTTCTAGCATTGCATGTATCAGTTTGAGGTGAGCCTCAGTTCCCACGTGTGATTTGCACTTACAGCAAACACATGGGGGCTGTGGTGGAGTAAGAGTCTCAGCTGTCCAGAGAACTGAAGCTTCCACTTACCTTTCAGTGACATGTTGCTCAAATGATAAGCTTTACAAAGTTATAAAAGAGTCTTGCTTTTAACAAGTGCACTAAAAGCTCCTTTTTGAAGCATGCATTATACAAAGCTCTCAGCAAGAACGTGTGTCTGAATGGGCACTGTGAAACCTGCAATCTGAAGAAACCTCAATAAAAAATCAAATCTTTCCTGGCATGGTTTTCTGCACTGGCATGTGCTTATTCTCTCTGGGAGGTCTTCTCTTTAGCACTCTGTGTCTGGAATGCAAAAGCAGAAAAGAATTTCCTTTCCTAAAGTGAAGGAAGTTTTCCTGGAAAGTTTTCTCTGGAATATCTTTTTAAAGTCCTTAACAGTTGTTGCTTTTTTTTTTTTTTTCCTTTCTTCTTAAAAGTCTCTGCTTTAAGGAAAATTTCAGTCTTAAAGAATTGTGACAACCCTTTGTGGAAGTTTGAGTATCCTGCATTCCCCTTTCATCACTGTTGCCAGGGTTTCCCACTTGGATCATTTCTTCTGTGTTTGTTATTCCAGGATTCCCACTGCACATCTGGTAAAGTTGTAACTGAGACATTGGGGGTGAATCACAGGAAATATAAAACCCCATGGAAAACTGGGAGGATGAGAGATCAAAGCAAGGAGATATTGCTGCGCTCTGTGCTTGAGGCTGAAGGAGAGGTCATGGGAAGAAGGAGATGTCCACATGTATTATTTGGAAGTGCTGGGTCTGGATCGATGCAAACTATCTCCTGAACTATTTGAGGCCTGGCTAATATTTCTTCTAGGTGCACAAAGACCAAGTTAGCAAGGAATTTTTCTGTGCATTTCTTACAGCAAACTGGGTTGATGTTTGCCTAGGGGTGCTGTCTAACCCCCAGAGTTGCCTGCAACATCATGGTATCAAATGGACAAAACCCTCAAGTTTAAAAAAAACTTTGTGAGTGAAGTGATGGAAGCTAAGTATTTGGGTTTTTTTTTTAATAGAGAATGTTGACAAAGATGACTCCCAATTTGTTTTATCATGAGGTACAATTTTTCCAAACTTATTGACTGTCATCAAATCCTGACAAGAACTACAAAGAAACCATTTCTATAATACCACACCAGCAGTGGCTGTGCTCAGAGCTATTTCATAGAGGTCTCACAGATATTTTAATAATTTTGTAATCAGAAAACATGTGCACTTGGCCACATATTTCCTGCAGGCAGCCCCTCAGTCTCTGACAATTGAATCAGACATGCAGATTTCAGGCAACAGTGAGAAAGTCACTAGCTATTCAGAACTATTCCCAAAAATAAGGAAAATAAATACATATACAGTAGCTCTCATGTGAGACTCTCTGTCATTTTCGGTTTTGTATGCTCTCAAAATGTGAATATTAGATGGCTTGCCCCTGTTTAGAACTTCTGCTTTCTATACAATTATTGTTGTATAAACCTCAGGTCAGCAATTCGCTCTATTATTGTCTCTTCAATCAAAAGTGCTGTAACGTCACCAGGCTGGAGAGTGCCTCATGCAAGGATATTCTGGCTGCTGACCGGTGAACAGTGTGGTTTTCCAGGGGCTAATAAGGCTGAACCTCCCTGTCTATCACTTATGTACATCTACACTCTTGGCAACAATCTTTTGTTCTGTCACATTTCATTTACTCCAGCATTGGTCCAGATGACACTAATGATGTTGAAAGTCAGCAGGATGCTGTTAATAAATGTGGTCCAGAGGCCTGCTATGTATGTGACCTTTATCTTTCAAATGACCTGTGTAAATTCAGTCCAGTCAATACACCTAGACAGATTGCTGTGTTTCCAGGGCTATGAAATAAGGTTAGAAAATTCCAGGACGAGAGAAATTGAGGGGATTGCCTGCCTGAAACTGGCCATTGCTGCAGTTTGTCTGTAGGGACTCTCTGATGGGATACTTGGGTCCATCACACCTAAACGAATGGATGAAGATGTAGCAGCCTGCTGAAGGTTATTAAAAATCTTAACTGTGTATTAGTCCCTGCATCCTGGGCTTTATCTTGGTGTGGTTTCTCAGAGTTTTATTAAAGAAAATGAGAAGAGAGGACTGATTGTTGTCAGACCAAGAGTATTGATAGCCTAACACAGAGCCCCCAAAAGGGTCAATTTTGGATGCTGAGGGAAAAACTGGTACAAGCCTGACAGCATGGATTCTTTCCTGGTTATGTAGTCTCTGTGTTTTATCCTGCTCCCCATCTCCTTCCTAGTGAACAGTTCTGGGATATACTGCATTTAAAGCTTGATAGCTACTCATAGATCTGATTTAATTGTTGCTAACTTGTTTAAGACAATAACTAAATAAAAAGATAAAATAAATCCACTAATACATCCCTGAAATTTTAATAGAATTGAGTCTCCTGATAAGATAGGTTGATGATGCCGTTTTTAATGTTCATGTTAAAATGGTGCCACATTCACTTTCTGGAAACACTTGGGCAGCAGAGCATAGCTGGAGAAAAATGCTCATGAATAGCAAATATTAAGCTCGAATGCTTGAATATTCCCTGAAGACAGGTTCCAGGTTGTCTGTTCCATTTTGTCATTTGCTCCTTCTCTAGCTGTACACAGTATAAATCAGCCAAAAGCAAAGGAGTCAGCAGTAAGAAAATTGAAATAGGCCTACACTAAAATTCACACTGCAGCACATCATTCACTAAATGATAAAAATACAAGAATAGTGTCTGGAATGAAAATATACAGGAAACAAGAAACTCATTTACAAATGCCATCTATAAACAACAAAACAAAGGGCTGTTTTTACTTTTTTATAATCACCGGTCTGTGATCAAAATCTTAGCATCCATTTTATCACTTTAGTGGAAAGATGACAAAATTAAATATTAATATTTCTTTAACAGTAAGAGTTGGCTTGTCAAAAATCACTCTGAGTGGTGCCAAAACTCCATATCCTTTCCAAAGGGCATTCAGCTCCCACCATTTCAGCAGGTCCAGCCTCACCTGAGCAGTGAGCCTGTACATGCTAGTTTGGCTGTTCCAATTTATTCCAAATCCACTTCCAATCCAATCCAACACACCCTCACTCTATTTTTGCAAACACATCTTTCACGTTCTGTATTGCAAAGGTGGGTTTTAGATTTCCCGAGACAAGAGGCTCATGCAAATAACTGACTGCAAAACATGTCATGAGGTTGGATGAATGCACCTCATTATTAAGGATCTTGTGGGGCAGAAATTGATGGGACTGATTGATCCATAGACAGAGATCAATGCAGAAACAGTTAAGAAGTCTGATTTAACTTTTCAAACTTCAATCTCATCTTAAACATGAGGTCTGCCCTCTCAAGAAAGTCTCTGAAAAGCCTCACCTGTAACATCAGTCTCATGAGAGTTGTCTTCTCCATGCTAGAAAACTTCATTACAGTAGTCTAAAAATATTGTATATAACATTAAAAAATCAAATAATGTTTGATTAGTTAATCACCAGGATGGTAATGTTAAAAATATAAGAGAATTTTAATAGTACTTGGACAAAAATTTCCCATCTATCCCATCTCTTTGTATAATGTTAAATTTTGATATTTTAATGTTACACACTCACTGCAGAAAATATATGTCCTGTCAGAGGATAAGCCTTCTTCTTCCCTTTAAATATCCTTTGATCCACACAAACAGCCAGTTATGTTATTGTCTTTCTTAAGATGCAGATTAATAGGTGAAGAGAAAAATCAAGGATCTATAATAATTGACATTTTCTCACCCCTCCTCTAGTAATAAGCTGATCTTGTCAGAGAATATCAGTTAAAGGGAAAGAAGCAGAAAAACATTAAATAAGATTACTCAATATTAGGTTAAACAAGTGCAACTGATGCTGGGGAGATGTTAAATACACAATATTTTCCTGATGAGTTTAAACAGTAAAGTGCATTTTCCCTCAGTAAGGAAATGGTAAATTAACAGCACTGATCATTTAAAATGTGACTCAGGATACAAGGATACAACAAAATGTTTTAAAGAACGAATTATAACAGTGCCAAATCATTAAGATTGTGGTGGTAAAAATAATTAAAAGCAATTAGAGATAAATGTAATTTAAGGGTGTCAGGGGAAATATTATTTTATTTCTTTAAGCCAGTTGACTATATAAACAAACATTTTTCAATTCCAGAAATGCTATAAATTTTCTCATCTTAACTTCATCCAAATTACTGCATTCCACCACTGGAATGAAATATTAACAATAGTATCAGCATTCTAGTTAATCTCCATTCAACCCCAAACTTTAATAGGAATAACCTGGAGGATTTGACTGAGTGTGATATTGCTAGAGAAGCCTTGAATTTAAACTGTCTGTACAAGGAAAATTGCATGGTATGTGAAGGCAGTTTTCAATAAAATGGAAATTTTGCTTCTATCCCATTTAGCTGTCAAAAGGCCACTTCTAATACTTTCACAAAGCTATTGCCTACAGAGCAAAGCTAAAGACCTGGAAAAGCCCCCCAACACAATTCCAAAGCAAATAACCAAAATATAGCAACTAGAAGAATTATCCTGATTTTCTAATTTCCTTTGGTTTTATTGAAATTGAGAGTGTGTGTGTGTGTGTGTTATTTCTTGATGATACTTAAAAATGTTCTTAAAAAGCTGATGAAGATTTATTCCAATTGATTATTAGATTGCAGCAAGGTTATTAAACACATTCATTTTAGTTAAGATTTTAAACTGGGAAGCAGCAGAGAAAAAGCAGAGTGACATGCAAATGAATGATAAGTAAATTAAAAAAAATCTGCTCTTGAAGTTGCAGAGAAACTTACATCAAAATAGATTAAAAATTATAATCAGAAGCTCTGGACAAAGCTGAAATGAAGATTGGAATCTTTACAAGATGAGGGAAAATGTAATGTCTCCTTCCTAGCAAAAAAGCTGCTGCTTGGACTCACACTTGCAGAACACAACAATCATATACACTGAAAATAATTTCACATTAAAGACACAGCTGGCATTAACTTAGTGACTAGAAGAATTGGGGGAGCCTTTTTTTTTTTTTTTTCTCATGGGGTACAATGTATTATCTGTCTGCACTTCATCTGATCACAGTACAGAAAAATTTAGCATCCAACACACACTTCTGAAGATTTTAAGCCCAGAATACACCATACTCCTCAAGTGACCTCATATATAATACACAACAGAGTGTTCACACAGGTGTTTGAATGAGCAGGGCTATTTTTCCTCATTATAGTGCTGCTTTTCACCCATGCTGGTCCTACACTGTGCACTACAGAAATCATAACACAGACACACACAGACCTAGGAAGGTCTGAGAATAATGTCAATATTCACTCAAAATAGGAGAAGTTTCTGGGTGTCAGATATTGACCCATCTCACTGCCCCTTTGCAATGCTCCCTGAGGAGATTTCCTGTTTCTTCCTTGCTGGAGAGTGTGTGTCACAGGAGATGGCAGTGCTGTCGTCTCTCTGTCCCTTCTCAGGATCACAGAACACTTGAATAAAAACGTTCAGTACTCTCACACAAACTATTCTTCAGAACCTGGCTTGTGCCCCTCTTCAAAGCAGTTGCTCTACACCATGCACGAACAACAATCATGAATGGCATACCCACTGATTTGGAACACAATACATCTATATTTTTAGACTTCAGAAATATTCCTGTGGTGCTCTGGGTTTCAAGAAGAACATTCTTCAAGATAAGAAAGCAAAAGAGAAAAACTCAGTGAAGGGAAGGATTTCCTTACATAAGAGAGGGGTCCTGTTTTTCCAAGAACACAAATAGAAATCTGCATTCTGGAAGGGAGGAATTTCATGTCCAGGAGCAGGAGTTCGGTATTGGAGATGTGAGTAAAACAAATCAGAGATGTCCTAGTTTCCAATTCCCTAAGCTGCAGAAAGATGAGAGCCACAAGATGCATGATAGACAAGGGGAGCTCCCTGCAGCTGCCAGGGGGAATTGCTGGGGTGGTTGCATGAGAAAATGGAGTAAAGGACCTCTGAGTGCCTTTGTATTCAGTCCCTCATGCCTGCCTTGGCCTAGCAAAGAGGGGTTCAGCCACTGCTCATGATGAAATCAGAGCTGAATTTGGACTGTCCAGGGGAAACGAGAAGCGGATAGCTACGCCATGGCCATGCCTGCTGTGTGCATTGGGCTTCAAGGACAATGGAGGAAGCCAAACATTTTGGAGGCATCACTTCAGAGCAATGACTTCCCTTCACAGGCAGGGACATTCAGTGGGAGCTGTGTGTGTGTGTGTGTGTGTGTGTGCTGTCTGTGCAAGTTCTCAGGGTGTGGATTCACTGTCTCAGACAGTTTGTGACCTGTCTTTTGCCAGGGATATATTTTACCTTTCCTTTCTTGTACTGCTGGGACAAAGTACCTCCTGAAGGAATTGCCTCTTAGTCTGGCCTGGGCACAATGCTCACAGGTTCCTGGAAGTGGTGGCTTACAGTAGATCTGCTATTATTTTGGGGTGGCAGCATGTCCTCTTCTATAGTGAATATGCCATCTCACAGTAACATGTGATGGAATTTCATCTGCCAGCCTGGTGTGGATACACTTGAGTTCAAATTGTGTAAAACATCTGCTAAACTGAAACAGAATATTTCACTGAGAGAGGGAGACTGGTCTTCTAGGATGGATTATTTCCTTTTTCATCAGGTAAAGACAAGAACATCCACGTGAATTAATTCATTAATTCTATTTCACTACAACAGGTACACTTGCAACTCAGAGATGAAGAAATGTTATCATCAGAAAATAAACAGCAGAAAATAGTGGGACAGATTATAAGCAACATTAAACAATAAGGAAAAGTAGTCTAGTGTTTTTTCAGCAACATTCTTAATTGTGTGCATCACTGCAAGTGTGTGAACAGTCCTGTGGACATCAGTGAAGTCAATCCTGCTCCTCATCTCACTGTTTTGTTGGAGCCTATCCAAAAGGATAGCAGGCAACAAAGCTTGGTTTGTGATATTTTGGAGGGAAGATAAGAGTGTCTCTAAACCTTGCAATAATTAGCATTAACAACACATTTCTCTTTCCATAGCAAAGATTGTTCCTAATCCAGCAAGGGATTAAAAATATCATTATTTTGCTGTCACCTTTCTGCTAGGTCCTCTTCTGTCTAGTTGACAACTGAGATAACAGACAAGGAGACTATCCACCTGATACAGAGATTTCCTTTCCTTTAAAATGATCTGTGACAGTTTCCACTTGTGACAGGCAGGCTGGGTTAAACCAGCCTTTGCTTCTCAAGTTCAGCCTCAGAATAGATACACTTCTATTTCCTTGACCTGCATTATTTTAGAGAACACTTGTGAGACTTAGGAGAAAATAAAAACTTAGCTCACCTTCCAGACTATAAAGGACACACAAGCGGAATTTATACAGGACAGAAACTACTGAGAAGCAGCAGGCAGAGAAGCAAACAAGCAAACAAAACCTCGAGTCAAAGAAGCAGCAGCCTCAGCAGGTCACTAAGAGGGGTTGTTTTGCTTGCTTACTTGCTTGCAGTCATCAAGTCCTAGAGCAGTTCTCACTGTCCCAATTAAACTGCAGAGAGCTGGTGACATCCCTGAGCAGTGAGAGGCAGCAGTTGCTGTAAAATCAGCAGAGAAGCAGAATCTGAAGTGCAAGAGTGTCAGTGAGCTCGTTCAGGGGTCACCTGCAGGGTGGGCAGCAGGCACAGGAAAATTTCCACAGGGGATTTATTCTGTATTGACAAGGGTGCTTCAACACCAATGGTTCTGAATACTTAAGGGATGTGGGAGAAAATATGCCTGGAAGGGATTGTTAAAGATGCTGCAGGGTTATGGGTTCCTAATTCCACTTTAATGAAATCTACAGTTTGCTAGGGCTGCTCAGGGTCAGCACATCCCCCCTCTGTGCTGGAAAGGGCTGCATGGATTTCACAATTACACTAACACTTGTTTGGAGCCAAGGGACCACAGGTACAGCTAAAGGTACCTCTTGCTTCAGTGTGCACTCTGCTGGGCCCCGGCCTCTTGTGCTTTGAGATGAGTTCATTTGTCATGGGGGGCTGCTAACAGAAAATATCCAGTAGAAATGACCCAGAGTTTCACAATGTTACGTACAATTTTATCCATCTCAGATTTAAGAACAAAGAGTGAGGCTTGATTTCATTCTGCACGGAGTTTTAGTTTATGGCTCAATTTTTTTTTCTGACTTAAGAGTCCCTGTAGTGGGAGACTATTATCTTTAACACCTGTAGAGTCAGTGAGGAGAAAACAAAGGTCATTTTCCCATCTAAAAATTGTATTTCTTTCAGAAGAGCACTATCTTTTCCTAAAGGCTTACACTGATTATGTTTTCATTCAGTACCTACTTCTGAGTATATACATATATTTTAAATTTACTGACAGTGCAGATGATGGAAGTTTTCTCACTAGTGACTGCATACCAGGTAGGCTACAAAAAAGATTCTCATGGAGGTAGATCTAGTATTCTTAACTCTAAAAGTAAATCTGTAGAGCTTGGAGTCAAATATAGAGCATGACCATCTGAAGGACTGCATGTGGTCATCCCAGTGTATTGAAGGTGAAGTTGAAAGTAATAATTACTCTCTAAGAATCTTAAGTTTAAAAAGTTCAAACTAAGAGGACTGTACCTCCTAATTATCCACAGACCACTTTTAAGAATGAGTTTGTAATACTCATGAAGTCTGAGTTCAGAAGATTTGAAGTAGATGCCTAAACCTCTTGCTCAGATGGCCTGAATAACTTGGCTATCACGCATGCTGTGGGCAAGCTCTCCTCATCTTGCCTCTTGCATATGTTTTAGTTTACCTCAGTAATTAAACATTCATTGGACAAGAAAGAGGTTAGGGGAGTCAAGCATGCGAGAGGAAAGCCAGGTTATTGCTCCAGTGGTTATTTAATTAGTTAAACAAGGTTGGACAGTTTCAAAGGACACAGCTGAGGAGATCTAATAAGCTTGTTGACTCAGATATTCTGCTGGAGACACAGAAAACTTGTGTTGAAATCTTTTGTACATATGAAGCAGGCTGAGGACAGAGACTGGATCCTTTGCGAATGGATATCCTAAATCACTGTTACTTATGGAGACATAATGTGGGAGAGACAGATTTGATTTACACAATCAAATCTAGTTGGAGAGTGGGTTGAAAATGAGAAGTGTGTCCCATGAAATTGCCAAATGCATCCTCTTGCTCGGCTGAGATCTTCACGCGGATGTAAATGGAGACTATCAGCAATGCTCCCCTTCTAATGCTCCTTTGTAAATCATATTGAAATTCAACACAGCTGTTGTTTGGAGTGTGTAGATAAAATGCCTTGGTAAGCCTGTACAGGAGTATTCTGACGAGGACTGTGTTAGAAAGGGAAGGAAAGGACATCTTGATGCTCTTTATAGCACATTATAGTGTGGGGGTTTTTTTTGTGGATTTAAAACCTCCTAATGGCTTTTTCCTCTAAGGGATTCATCACCTGTTCAATCATTTACACTCTGGTTAACAGTAATTCAGTATCATCTAAATGCTATAAAAATTGCTCTAGTTTAGTAAAGTATCTCACACTTTGATTTATCTTTGCAAGTCTCTTCTCACATATTTTTCCAGCCTACCGAGTAGACATGCTGCAAGGTTCCCAGAGTTGTTTCAAAGCACTAAATCTCCAGCACTGGATATTCTGAGGGAATAGGTAAAAAATCTGTCAATTTTAGATTGTGGGATTTGTGTGTTCATGAAAGGGAATGACATAGAGAAGTGAGAAATGAGATATTCTGCTGATGCAAAGATGAAGCATGAGAGCATGAGAGGAAACAGGACTGTTGTTACTGTAGGGGTAGTAGCCTCAACAAAGTCTAGTTATATTTTACCCACTGCAAGAGAGAAAATAGTTTAAAATAGGTGACACTTTGTTACAGAAATATCTTAGACACCCATCAGCCAGAACTTTGTATTTCTTTAGCAATCAGCAGTTTTATTATAAGATTTTTTTCTGACTTCTCTGCTCTTAAATATCTATCAGACTCTGGAGGATGCTGGAAACTGAATGACCAAAGTGATGAGAGAATAAAGCAGTGAAGGAGCACTGAAAAATAGTAATGGCCTTGCGAGTTTTTCCCTTTTAGATCATTGATTTTGTTGTAACTTGGAAGGGACAAAAAGTTGTTACTGAGCATTTAGTTGCATTGGCAAGACACCTTGGGCATTTTCAGTCTATTTCTATCTATCAGAGATGCCCCTTTGTCAAAACCAACACTTCAATTTCCACTATCTGCAGAAACTCTGGTGCATCAGAACTGGATTCCCACCCTTGGAGGTAAAGCTTTTACCAGACTAAAAGACAGGACTAAAAAAAGCCTTGGGGCATCTATTCTGTTGAAATGGACAGTCCAATTCTGTGCTTTATCTGGGAACTGTCATGAGAAAAGTAAAAATCAAATGCATCTTTAAAAGATGTTGTATATCAAATTATCATTTTTTGCTTAAAATCATCATGAAGATCTAAGGAGTGGTTTGAATTATTCAGCTTTATTCTTCACATATTTCTGTTTCTTAATGTGCTTGCTTAAGGATAACATTTTCTTTTTTTAATGAGACCACGGGGGACAAAAGGTGGTTGACACAGGGGGATACATACCGTGACAGAGAAAATTCCTCATATATAATGCAGGGGATGAGTTCTTGAAGTAAAGACCCAAAGTGATGAATATGAACACTTATTCTGTGTGGCTGAAATAGGATAAGTTCAGTGACATTTCTAGCAGCCATGTCAGAGCATTAGACAAGTAGGAAAGTGCTTTTTGACTGGAGTGACTCTGGACAAGGAGTTTTCATTCCGAGGGGTTTGCATCTCCACCTCCACCGTCGCACATTAACCCATAAATATGTATGGGCTGTGAGACTGCTGTAGGATGTGTCTGAAGCCATTGCACCCTGCTGTTTGACAGCACAGACCTGTGCCCTCTGCCCTGGGCTGCCTCCAGCCACCCTGAGCTGCTGCAGCTCCTTGGGCACTGTGGGGGCTCTGTGGGGAGACCCCTGCTCAGAGCCTGAGCCGAGGCTTTGAGGAAACCCTGCCACAAATTGCTGAGCTTGTCATCCCTCCAGAGAGGTCACTAAACATTTTAATGGTCATCTCCCCAACACTTCCATCTGCTGGTCCATTCATGCCTCTCTACTCTTGGAAATCCATCTACTTTTAAAATTAATTTTCCCTACTTCGCTGTTCACCCAGATGACTTATCTCATGTGTTTGTTATTTTTCATGAAATGGCTGTTTGTTTTCCTTTTCCCCCAGTTTCCCATTTTTCAGGTTCACATATGTATTTTGTTCAGTCTTAAAATAATGCATATCCTTATGAATTCATCATCATTATCATGATCATTATTATTATTATTATTACTGCTGCAGGTTAGATAATTTTGACCAATTTTGATGAGAAATAACAACAAGGCTGAGGCTTTTCCAGTCCTCTTTGTTTTTCTTGAAGGAAAAAAATCTATATCTGGTATTTATTATTTCTCTATAGAGCAGATACAACTTTAGAGTATTTTATTTTTCTCCTCACTTTTTTTTTTCCTGAGATGAAAACTCAGCAAAGTCAGCATCTGTGAGCTGTGTTTCAGTCTTTGAAGGGCCTTCAGGACCAGGCACCCTAAGGAAACAGATGAAATCCTGCAGTTTAGGTCTGTTTTAAAACGCCTTCATCTCCATGTGATACTCCCTTCCTGAGTCCAGAGAAAGGAAGCTATTTATTGCTGCACCTTGCTAATAGGAATACAAATAGACTTTAAAAGGATTTGAAGGCCCACTCTTGTCTTTCATAATTTTATGAAGGTGACTGCAACAATTGTGTCAGAGGTGAAATCCAGTTGGACTCCTTTTGCAGTCCTGAGGAGGAGAGGGTGATCCTGGTCAGTGTGGGGCTTGAGCATCTCATCAGCTCACAGCCCTCTCTGACCCAGCCACACTCTGATAAAATCATAGGCTCCACATGGTTTGGGAAGGGGTGCACAAGAGAAACCATGGTACGTCACAGAGTTAAGGAGCTCTGCCAGACTGTGGAGGAGTTGTGTTTAAGTATTGTCTTTGATTTTGAGTAGATTCTTGAGACATTTTCTGTAGCCCAGGAAGAGTATTAATTATAGATTTACAGAGTTTCTCCCTTGTAAAGCCTGGGCAATCAAAGACAAAAAGGACATGATTGAAGATCTTTCTCTGAACCTGGGGAAACACAAGTCTAGTACCCCATGCCTGTAAATGCTTTGGCGAGTTAGTCTGCTGCAAACCTTGCACGTAGGGGAAAGTCAAAATTTTCTGGCTGCACAAAGCAAAGGAAAAAAAAAACCCTAAAAATTCTTACTTAAAATTTTAGTTGAATTTTGATTTAATTTATGACTTTGCAGTATTAGGCAAAGAAAGGACACTTTCCAGCCAGCACTATGATTGCTTTGCAAGTTTTGTCTTCTAGCACTTATAATTCAGTTACTCAGTCTACAACTGTCTTGTGAAAACTCAGAATTTCATAAGAAAAAAAATAGGGAAGGATGGCACTGCTACTGAAAAGATGGGAGGACACCAGGGATTTGGCTTGAGCACAATGAAAGCTAGATACTGGGAAAGCTGTGAAATGTACCCAATTAACTGGTCTGTAAGAAAGTCTTTTCTCTCTCCTTTTACAGCTGAAGCAATTGCATCTGTGGCAAGAAAGCTATTTCCCCTTAATGCTAGTGGTGCTTTTAAATTCCCCTCTCACAATTCATTTTCTTCACTCAGGCTTCTGGGTAATGCCCCTGAAGAAGACTTTGTGAATCTTATTAATTAAAAAAAGGAGGGAAAAAACCCGCAAAAAACAACAGCTTCTTCTTTCCTCTAAGTGCTATTAACAGAAAAAGCTGTGTTATCACATCTGGTTTAGCTGCTGGCTTATCTGTCCAAAGAAGGAATAGAGTATTCAAGTGAAATAAGAATGGGAAGGGGTTTTGTTCTATGCAGGGTAATGGTATAGGGGTTTGGAAAAGTTAGGGCTGATCAAGTTAAAAAAGGGTGGAAAAGTGAAGAAACTGAATAGGGGGAGAAGGTGGTAAATAGATGTTTGGATGTGGAAGTTGATATAAAAATTACTTGCTACATGGGAAAACTTTATACTTTCAAAATCTTTAAATCCTTCTATGAAACGTTATCAAGAAGCCGTGAAGCTTAAAGGAAAGGAGAAGGAATAGGTCCTAGAAGCACAAAAAGTCATCTTTAGGAACCATAAGACTAGAAAATAAATTGCAACTTCAAAAAAAGAACAGTTCTGAAATGTCCCTCTTAGAAAAAAAAGATTTTAAAATGAAATCTACATTCATAGAATTCTAGCTATTATCCTGTAAATGTAAAGATGAGTCTCAACTGAGTTTCTATTGTGAAGTCCCCAAAGCTTTCGTGCCTTGTTAATTACCTTGGCATCTTTGCATGCATTCGGAATACAGCACTTAATGAGCAGATCATATGAGCAGCTGCCTTTTATTTAAGGCATGTGGTTGCAGATCAGATCTTAATTATGTTTCTGTATGAAAGAACAAACTACAAACAAGGTTATGCTTAAATAGCTTCAATGGGGGAAGAAAATGGAGGGTGGGATTGGCATTCTGCAGCCTTTCTTAATGGAATTTCAGGTGATGTTGCCAGCTCTTTTTGTTACTGTTTTCAGAACACATGTGTGTTTTCCTAAGGCCCAAGATCCTGGAATCAGGTGAGACTATTCATTATTTTCATTTCTAAGTGTAGAATGTGGCTCATGCTAGGGTTGAATTGACAGGTGTGGTTCCTGTTTTCTGGGAAAGATTGGGCTTCTTTTTATTCCATTTCCTAAGTGAAAGTTTAATCTTTATTGGTTTCTAGGAGTTTGATAAAATTTATTGGAGTGCTTTGCATATGAGCAGAATGTGTTAGATGGTTGTAATCAGGCTCTTTATTGTCAACTGTTACAGTGTGTAGTAATCAAATTGTAAATGGTTCATTCCATTCCCCTGTTCCCCCTTTCCCAACCCCTTGGTGGTATCACCCTGTCTTGCCAATCACCCTGGTTTACCCTCTCCTATTGGCAAGATGCCAGGGTGCCTCCCTTCCCCATTCAAGTGTAAAATGCCCTTGGCCTTGGCCACGCCCCTCCACCTCCCTCATTGGATCTAGACCCCCCTGGTTCGGGTTTCACCCAAAGTGATAAAAAAGGTGAACCGGCCATTCTCAGCCATTCTGCCTTCCATCCCACATGGAATAAACATCTCCTAACCAAAGCAGAATCCTCTCTTCATTCTCCAAGCCTCAGCCACGTGGAGCCTAGAGATTGAACCCCCACGAACTATCCCGGGGGAGCAGGGCAGAAAAATCTCAGCTAGCCGGAGCAAAGCCCTGCACACCCACAGTCAACAATTTATACCAGCTGCTGAAATATGAATTTTTCAGCTCCTCTCACTAATCCATGACTTAGGCAAAAGTGAGACCATTTTATGTTTTTATTTTTTTAAAAACAATTAATGTGCACTTTTTCAGTAACTTTTTAGAGTTGACATTTAGGAAGAAAAACATTGAGAGGACAGGATCAACAAAGGAGAGAAAAATGGATGAGTGAAAATCAGTCAGCAGATGATTATTCCCCATCTCCAGGGAATCTATGATCTATATTAAAGTCTTTGACTCTCAAATATAGAGTAGCAATTAAATTTAAGTAAATAAATCCAAGCTAACTAAGAATGATTGAAATTCTCTCTTTCATAAAACCTAATGTTCCTCAGGCATTTTGTAGTTGTCATTCAAATCGAGTGACAGTTAATGTGGCTTTTACAGAGTATTTAACTCTCAGGCTCTATCACTGCAGTTGTTTCAGGTTTGTTTTCTTTTCTTTAGTTTGATTTGTTGCTTTTTTCCCCCACCTCTACTATTTTCATTTAGTGCTGCCTGCTGAGATGTTATGTTTTTAGTACAAAAATGTACTATGGTGGGTACAGGAGGAACCCCCATAGAGGAAATACACTGAAACTGGAATATGAATGTTTAGTAGGTCCTGTGGTAACTTCTCTTGCTAGTTTAGAAAAATGGTTCCTTGCCCCACTCAAAAATGCACTTTTCTTTATTATCTGCCTTTCTGGGAGGCAGATCACAGCTGTTCTCTTTAAACTGGGAGATCTTTGCCAAATTTCATCAGCTGAGGGTCTGGCTGATATTCTATCAGTATCTTTGTTGAGAGAGGACATCCTTATGCTCTCTCTGTGAGGTGGGAGGCATTGCTGAAACCAGCTCTCAGTGGTGCAATGTCAAATTCTCAAAATGTCAGATCTATTTGTGCATGTGATGGTATAATTTGGCCTCCTGCTGTGCAAATGAGAGGATTAATTTCCATAATATAGAAATTAACAGTGCAGTTGATATTTCTTCATCTCTCAGTACAAATTAGCAGCTGAGGATGACAGCAGCCAGCTTAGCCTCCTTTTTGTCCTCCTTCCAAGGGGCCATTGGTGAAGACACTTGCCCCAGTTAAATAATACTGAATGCCAAATTGGTGGTACCTCCTCTTGCTCCATTTCAGTCTTTGGTTGTCTGGCTCTGAGGCTTCCATTGTTTTCAACAAGTTGTGGCTCTGAGTGCCCTTACCTGAGCACAAATAGAGAGAGTTCAGGGCTGCTCCACCTGAGGCTCTGAATGCTGTGTGTGATGCACAGGACAGGGAAGCCAGTGGCGAACATGGTTCCCTCTGCAAACTCTGCCCTGGGGATGATATTTGGGGTCAGTCACATTTTAAGCCATCTGGAAAAATACTGCTAAGCCCTTTCCTCTGTTAGAGCCTTTGCAATTCTTTTGATAGATTTACAGGTGATTCAGCAATATAATGTATTTAGCTGAAGACATAAGAAACACTTTGAGCTCCATGGGCTGTGGGGTAAAATCTTCTTTTTATTGTGCAACAGGTTCTTGAATCATATCTAGAAGTTCCTGAACCATTCCACTGCTGTGTCTTTTAGAAAAGCCTGAAGTGAATATATAGTTCAGTTTGGAAATTCATACACATCAAGAGGGCTGTGGAAAAAAAGGAGACTTAAACTCACCCACTTCTGTTCCTTCAGTCAGATCAGCTCTGTAATTTTACTCAACTGAAAGTAAGAGTTTCTGCTGACATTAATTGTAGTGACTCGCATAAAACAGATTACAAGGTCTGGATTATACTTTTTAAACTAGCAGAAATACATAAATGGATTACAGAAGCTTGTATGTGACAGTAATTCTTCAAGGAAACAGATAATCAGCAATATCTTTTTAGAACATAAGAGTATATTGAGGAATAATCTCAACACACTGGGGTGAGCTTGGGCTTCTCCACTGAACTAGAGGCGTTTTTGCCAGGAGTTTCACAAAGTCCAAAACCCACCAGATTTTTACTTTTTAGCTCTTAATTGTTAGGCGGGAAAAAAATCGTAAGCTCTGCATTATGCTTGTCTATAAATAACCAAACACAAGAAAGTGTAAGAATTAAAGTACTAATATAAGTTAGCATCCCATACTCAGATAGTGAAACCAGCTGGGATTCAATCCTTTTTGATGAAATAA
Source organism: Pycnonotus jocosus (assembly GCA_013400435.1). NCBI lineage: Eukaryota > Metazoa > Chordata > Aves > Passeriformes > Pycnonotidae > Pycnonotus > Pycnonotus jocosus. Next base: position 46,412 of record VWYP01020633.1, on the reverse strand, counting down.
TAACTGAATGCATCAGATTAAAGAAAATGCCCTTGTGATTTGATTTTTTCCTTGACTAAGCATATCTATGATGATATATAAATAAAAAGGAGAGTGTGATTTTTAAGCTCAGCTAGGAAATAGAACAGAACAATTACAGGTAAGCTCTCATGTTGATCTATCAGACTGTTTTTTCCTTTCCAAGTAGGAGTTAAATGAGGTATGATAAACTTGTTAGACAGAGGAAGACAGGAGTTCTTAGGGATGACAAAGATCCTAGCCACTTCTAAATTCACAACTCAGTTGGAGCAGGAACATGGACTCTCAAGCTTTTACAGATTCTCTCTTACTCCAAATTATGACTCAGTTTCTAGACTTTCTGTACTTTTTTGAGAAAAAAGATATTTCCTGGTAGGAGCTGAGACCTTAAGCTGTCTTTTAACATTATTTTCAAGGGCCTCTTGAAAGTTCCTATAAAGCTGCCAGTGCTGGGCATTGTGAAAAGCTGCAGAGCTATGATGATGACCTTGGGTCAGTCTGGGGCGGGTGGTGTCAGTTCCTCTGAAATCACAGCCTTTAGCAGGGCTACCAGTGACTAATTGCTCCCTAATTGCAGGCTCAGTACTGTCACGAGTGGTAGTGAGTGACACAACACACTTGGAACCCAGGGTTCCCTCTTTGCTCCCGCTGGATTCATTAAATGTGTGAGAAAAGGAGAGCAAAACAAGGATGAGTGTAAAAATGATGGTACCATGTGCTTGATGTGTGTAGGTTTTTCAGTCTCTGACAATATAACATCCCCAGCCAGGAATACCAATTTCTTCAGTATATACTTTGCCACTCAGTGCTTTCCATGGGCTGCTATAAATCATATGGCTGAAGAACACCATGAGTTCGGTTCTTCTAGATGACTTTTAAAAATAAGCAAATGTTAAAAATATTTTTTAACTATAGAAAATATAAAATTTTCATGCTTGATGTAATGACCTTGCATGCAATTTCCATCTTTTTATGAAATCATTATGGACTTGTTGCAAAGATTAAAAAAAAAAAAAGCTTACATCTACCTTAATGTATGTGTATGATATCTGCACAGTAATGTGTTCAGGAGTTGCAGCCTTGAAAAATGCCACTATGCTCAGGACTGCTATCACTGAATTCCTTTCTGTATGGTGACTCTTAATGGGTGAAACCTGTGGAATGATTCAGAAATACTTCCATGAAAACACTTACTGTTATATAGTGTGTTCATTGGACAGTATCTGGGCAAACAAACACCAATTTCTTGGTGAAAATATATTCACTTTGAGAAGATAAGTGCATCAAACAGTTATGCTGAAGTTCTGATATCTGCTAATAATGATTTTTTAAAAAATCTAGTTGTTTTAAATGTGTGGATCGTCTGCACAAGAACTATCTCAAGCCAACAAAGTTTTTCAGGCTAAATTGTCATCCCACTCTTCATGTGCCATTGATGGAGAGAAGGAAAGAGAGTGAGTCCATCCTAAGATGTGTTTGTCATGAATCAGCCTCTGGAGACTTCTCTCTCTTTTCATTGATTGTGAACTATTAAACAGCTGCACTTCCTCTGAACAGCTGGATTTAACTGAGACAAATCTGCTGGTGAGGGAGCAGAGGTACCAACAAGTGGCATTGGTAGGGGTGGGAACAAATGATCATCTCTATTAATTGTTATTCAAAAGCAAAGTGAGTTTGTTACAAAGAGCCTGTTGCATGAAAATACTGCATCAGGCTAAGGTGGGAAGCACTTTTGAACGAGGAGTTACTGAACCCAGGATGCCATGTACCCCAAAGTCAGTTCATACACGATGTATACCCATGGCTGTTCCCACTGGGAGCTCTGCAGAGTGATTACTGTGTGCATTGTCACTCTGAGTTACTGTCTGCTCATGACTTTGTCAGTAACAGGGAAATGCTGCATGCAGCTTGGAAACAGCATAACCACATTAGCAAGGGAGCCAGGGCAGTTCTGCTGTATAAATATTAATGATTCAGTGTCTCTTCACAGGTCTGTACTGCAAAGAGGTCTTCCGTCTACACTTTTGGGTGATTTGGGATGAAGCATATTCTGACTTTTCCTTTCTAATTCAAGTATGATGTTAAGGAAAAGAAATAATTTTCTGAAAGAGCTGTTTCAACTAGATTTCTGTTCCTCTGCCTTCCTCACAGCAGTGTGGACAAGGCTCCAAGAAGCACACACCTACTGTACTTCCATTCTCTTCAGAGGCAATAGTGATTTGTGGCACCATTAATGACTCTGAAGGAAAACCTAGGATTCTCAACAAATGCAGATGTTTGTCCTTGTCATAAAAGAAAAATACATTCAGATAGATGTATAAATGGCTTTACTACCTGAAGAACATGGCAGGCATGTATAAAATGATGGGATGACATGGACCTGCTTAGTGTGCCACTAAGGATTAGCTGGCTCTTGCCCTCCTCCTCCACCCTCCCCAACAAGTGCACAAGATTAGAATTATTTCTGGGTTTCTGGGGATCCTTCAGCAAGCTGAATGAAGTTTGGATTGGTTGTTGAGTAGTTTTTTTGGGCGCTTTTTTCTTTTGGGTGGTGCTTCTTTTTCTTGAGGATTTTCCTACATAACTTGCTCCCCTTATGTTTCAGCTCAACTACCTGTGCAGATTCAACCAACAACTTGGAGTGAAAAAGAGAACAGAAACCCAAATTTGATGAAGTAGAACATCTTTCTGCTCTTTAAGTATATTTCTTCCTCCCCCATCCAGCCAGCTTTACACTTCCTTAGCCAGTCAGTGTGCAAGCTCCCTATATTTATGCTAAGCTCCTGCTTGTACCCATATAAAATTCAGATACCCCAGAGCATCCTTTTGCTTCTCTGTCATAAATAAACAGTGACTTAGTACAGCTCTCATGTTTAAGACTGTTTTTCCATGTGTTCTGCTTTCCAGAGGGCAGGGTGAGCCTTCAGACTGACTCAGTTATATGGCTGGAAACCTAGAAATTTACAGTATACTGCAAAGAATTAGGTCTGTCTATTTTAAATTGTCTTCCTTGAAAATATCTATGAAGGCCTTAGAAAACTTTTAGTTTAAATTATGGTGTGAGAGGCAAGAAATCTAGTGTGGTTCCTCTCCTAGTCTGAAAGGCATGACAAATGTTTTTGTTACATTTATAAGATAACAATGCTCTACTTTTCAATCCTCAATAGTCTCTGATGCCAGTATCAAAAATCAATTTCCTCTGGAGGACCAACTTGGGCAGTCCTGGGAATCAATCCTTTAAATGGGGCAGAGAGGGAGGTTTGATCTATCTGCTATTAAGCTTTGCATTTTGAATGTCGTCTGCACTGTTATGTTCCATTCCATTAGAAAAGGAAGAATGAATTTTGAAAGAAGGAGTGATGTTTTTATATGGATATAATAATTTAAAGTTAGAAATTATTTCAGTAAGTGTTCAGTAATCTCTTGTGGGATGTACTATCAAGCAAAATACATTCTGTGGGCAGGGTGGGCACTACATTCCTATTTATACATGTTTGAGTTTGAAATGAATTCTACAGATTAAGCCAAATAAAGGCTAACAGTGTGTAGGATGTACTGTATCAGAACTGTGCTGCTAATGTTACAGATCAGGACTTTATTTGTATAACACCTTTGCTCCTCTCTTTCTCATAAGAAGCAGCTTTAAACTTGACAATACCATGTTGAGAATCACCAGGTGGAGTTATTGCACACATTTGAGAGATTATTTTTCTGACTACATAAGTATTGTTAAAGACATGGTTACATCAGTTTTCATTTTGTGAACTAATTTCTGACTGTGGGGTGCATCATAAATCATGGAGGATGTTATTATCCCTTCTCATGCTCCCTGCTTAGACATTTCTCTTAGTCCCTGGGAAGCAAACTGCTATATCTGGTCCTACAGTCTTAAGGCAACTGTCTGCATGTTGTTTCAACAGCTTCTCTGTTTTAGGATTGTGTATACAAAGTAAACACTTTGCACCATATATAAATCTGAACTGTGCATCAGACAAGTTTGTAAAGGTGGGGAAATAATGTGAGTAAAGGATGAGGTGTGTTACTGTTGGGTAAGTCTGAGTCATACTGCTGAGTGTGGAAAAGAACTCAAAATGAATGGGGATGGGGAAGTTGCCATTTAGATGCTGCAGGAGAAGAGAGGAGCAGAATCGTGCAGGGGTAAGGAAACAGAAAACAGGCATGATGGTTGTATGGAGGTGAGAAACAAGCTGAGGGCCTTGGGTATAGGGCAGACAGGCAGGTACACAACACATTTACAGGGAGAGTTCTGACCTGAGCAGGGCTCATTCTGACCACAGTGGCAGCTGTGCAGAGTGGGTGACAATGACAGGTGTCTGTCACCATCAGGTTCCCTGCTGGGGGGATGCAGGAGCTGCACATATCCCAATCTAATGAAGGCATATTGATTAATTTGGAATCTGTATGCAGAGTTATAGCTATTCGGTCTTAATGTCAGTGAGATGATGTGAATACTTACCTGAAATGTTAAAATATTCTTTAGATTGTAATCACATGTTTCCTTTGCTCTTTAGAGTCAATCCACTGAGATCTCTGACTCAGAGTGATCTTTCAAAGTCAACTTGGCATTTGAATGGCACTTGATATCTGCCCCTAAAAATCTAGACTAAATATCCATTAAATGAAAACACTCAACATTGCACTCTAAACTGGGGTAACAGCTACAAATACTTAAGTAATCATTTAAGAATTAGAGAGCAATTAAGAGGAATTAACTGATTGTTTAAAGAGGCATTGTGGGGCAATTAGGATGACAGTCCACCTTGCAAATAAGAGCATGACAAATTAATGAAGTCAAATCAAGAAGATCAAAGTATAAGGAACTTTCACCGAAGAGCTTAGGACTGGATATGGTACCTCTAAAGCTCAGGTGTGCTTTGCTTAACACCAGACAGAATGCCCCATATCTCACTGAAATAAAATGAGAGATGCTCATTTTCCCTGTATCATATGGAGTTAGAGACATCCTGGATGTTGCTGGTGTTGAAACACAAGCTCATTACTGAACCTAGAACTGCAGGACCTGAGAGAGAATACCATATGGTACTTGCCCTACTGGGTTGATAGACAAAAAAAAAAAAAAAAAAAAAAAAAAAAAAAAAAAAAAAAAAAATTAGAGCGAGAAAATGCCCTAAGAAACACTTGAGGACATATTCCCACCCTGATTTTTTATCATTCATATTTGTGCATCTCTCTCCCCTTCTCTTTGTGCTTTTTCTCAGATGATGTTTTATTGTCCTTCTGTTATTAAAATGATATTGCAAGAGATTATCTATTGTGAAGCTGGAGAAAGAAATATTGCCACTGGCTTCTCTCGCCTTTCTAGGTGTTAAGGTTATTGAAATAAAGATTAAGGGCAGGGGGAGAAGAGGGTAATGGGGTAGAGGAAAAGCTAACTGGAAAAGATGACAGCCCTCTGTCTAGGAAGATTCTCTGAGGATCCAGGGGAGGTGCTAATCAAATAAGTGATTATTGTCCCTTTTGTAACATGAGTGTCTGTGTATAATTAGGAGTGCAAGCTGGCAAATCTCTTAGAAGGGATGCCGTGGGATCTGAATCATCACTGATGATTTTTCACATTATTGGTATGAATGCAAGGAATGCTAATACCCCTGCCTGTTTATCTTTCAATAGATGTACATTTTCTAGCTGCAACTTGTTGTAAAACTATGTGAAAAGGAGAAGAAACTTCTGTTAATTCCACTGAAGAATTCACTGATATAATTTCACCATGAAAATCTTTGATTTCTTGCTTGGATGTAGAGGTGCAATAAAATGCCTATGGTCTCCCTGCATTTTTTTAGAGGTTTTTGCTATAATTATTTTTTACTTCTAAGGTTGCATTACAACTGTTTTAGCTAATCTACATGCTTATATCCTGCTTTTCTCTCTGAAATTCCCTGGGAGTGAGAAGTGCTTTGCTGCATAGTGAAGAAGGACACGTGATATATGAAGAGTGCTCAAGAAATACAAATATTTGGCACTGTTTTCTACCTGGGACCCAATGGCTTGTTCTAGGCGTTTCTGTATGTAACAAACCAAGCTAAGCCCATTGCCATTGAAGTAAAATTAGCAATGTAATAGTCTGCACAGAAGCTGTAAATTAAAAAATGTTGAAAACTACTTCAGTCTGGTAAACAACTATTGGTGGGTTCCACACCTGGCTTTTGTGATTGCACAGAAACTACTTCTAGTTTTCCTGAACAGTTTGAAGAGGCTTTCTTTTGTTGTCTTGTTATAATTGTACAGTGAAATGACCTTGAGAAACTGAAGGGGAATATCAAAAGATAATGAAGTTCCTTTACTTCTGTGCTGTACTCTCATGCCTTAAAAAAGTAGGCAGTCTCCGGTGGAAGAAAAGAAAGAAACATCAGTAGATCATTAAACTCAAGGCCAAAATGAGTAATCAGTGAATTTGGGTTGCCATTTCACATGCATTAGAATCTTAATAGAGAGAAAAGGATGTCAGCCTTGACCCTTGAATTGTATGGAAGGGAATCTTCCCATTTTTCAGAGGGCTGACAGGATAGTACAAAAGGCAGTAACCGAAAAGTCCATTTCAGGCTTTCTCTCATCAGAAGGAAAAATTTTTTGTTCATCTGAGAAGGAAAGATTGGTTTACATTGGTCATTCACGTTCAACTAAATGTGAATGACCACAAATGGCCTTAGTCTTAGAGTAAAAGTTCTATAAAGAAAGGCAGCTGTTTGTAATATCCAGAAGTAGGTAAACTCTAAACATCAGTAATGATAGTTTTAGGAATTAGAATGCAATAAGGTGAAACAGAATCATTCTGCTTTCTTCTGCTAAGAAGAAAAATTATTCATCTTGTCACTCAAAAATGTAGAAAGGTTGGCATTCCCTATCTACATTGGGGTGGGAAGCAGAGCAGCTATAAGAGTACACCATAGAGTGTAGTGCTTCTCTACAACCCTTTCTATAATCTATGTCTTCTCCACTTAAAAGTTCTTCTCTTCTCCAGTAAAATTCACTTGTCCTGTAAAACTCTCCTTTTACAATGCAAGCTGAACCACCTTGAATCAGCCAGTGGAAACCAAAAATCCCCAGTCTGAAGACAGACTGCAGCTCATGACTGTAATCTCTGTCCTCATACTGGCAGGAATGTATTGCCCAGAATGGCATTGACATTTGGTTTGTGCTATTTATGAGGCACTTGTCAATAAAAGCAGTGCAGAGTTTATTCTGAGATGCCTGTGACTGATGTCATGCAAACAATTATGTGGGTTTACATGCTTGAGTGGTCCATTAGTTCAATGAATCTTCTGTTTACTTAAGAGTCTGCAGGCTCTAGCCAATGAACAGTGAATTCTGATTTAGGATGTCCTGCACATCACCTTACACAACCTGATAGACTCTATACACATGGTGAGATAATGTCCCTCTGGGCAGGAAAAATGATACATCATTCATTTGAACAACATTCTTATAACATGGATGCATTTGATGTGGGTCCCTTGGCTCCATAAACTCAATCCTGAATGACTGAAATTGGTCAGAGTGGAGGGAAAATACACTAGCAGGAACTATAATCGCAATGAAAATATGCTCAAGAGAAAGCTTAAATGTCTGCCTTGTAAATTAATGTTTTGTCACTAAATAAACAGCAAATGCTAAACCAGCTGGACCCATTTAACAACACCCCTCCCCAGCTAGAATCAGTAAAGGCATATGGCTGACAGACAGCCAAGCTAATTGTCCCTGGTTCTGTTCATATTCCGTTTCTGGCATGTCCCGTTCATGTAGTGCTTGCCTCAAGCTATTTATCCCTGGGCCAAATTGCCCTAGACCCATCTGATCAATCTGCTGATTGATCTGGACCTTGTAGTGGACTTGAGGTTCATGGGGTTGGAGATGTCTGTGTGGCACACCATTGCATGGTGCAGATGGATATCTGCACTGTGCTCCAGTGCTTTTACCCTCTGTTATCCAGCTCCTGTCTTGAGCAGCCCTGCTGGTGAGGCTGGGGCTCTAGGGACAGCTGTCCATGGGTGCAGTGGCAATGGCCTCAGCATGCAATCTTTATTGCAAAGACATTGGAAATTATGTGCTCTCCAAAAGCTACTGTCCAAAACCCTGATGGGGTAAATGCTCCCAGCAGATTTATTCCATTAGTTACTAGGTGAAGAAAAAGTTGTCAACAATGATATCTCCTTCCCAATTAAGCTCACTGTTACAGTTCATAAATCACAGCATGCCTTCTCTGTGGGGAAAGAAAACTTGCAGTTTCTGGAAATGCTCATAAACACAATATGCAGGAAATAGTTATGGTTTTTTAACCAAGCACCTTCCATCATATTGCCTTAATACTGAATCATGACCAAGGCTGTTGTTATTTCTCCTCTTCAAATACTTTGGCAATATTTGCATATCCCAGGCTGTTGGGACCCTACTGTGCTCTATTGCAAGCAGAGCAGGAAGGAGAGGAATCCTGCCTCGGGTAGCTCAAATGAAATACTGAAGGAAAGCCTGGAAAAGAACATAATGGCATAAATTTCCAACAACTTTACTCAGTACAATCCTGGGACACCACTGTGATGAAGAGTAGCGATAGCTACTGAGAGTGTGAATAGATTTGGAGCTGTCCTGACTGATCAGGATTTTGTTCTGATTTCTTCATAAAGTTGGTGAAGTTCCATGTTTCACTGCCTGTTTGCTAGCAGCCTTAATCCAGTTCTGTGTCAATCCCGGTCACCTCATGGGTAGCTGACAGTCAATTGCTACAGTTTGGATCACCTGAGGATCTTAAATGAGTTGTGTGCTCCTGGAGATGATTTAAAACCAACAAAGTAAAACATTAACCAAATTAAACTCAACAAAGATAAAAACAATAATGGGAGAGTAAAGCTGCTCAGGAGGGCATCTTGACTTGTGTGTGTGTTATTAGTGTGTGCCTAATTACTTATGCCCTTAACTTTGTCCTTGAGAAAATTACAATAGCTACTAGCAGATTGCTAGCAGCAAAGAAAGTTCACATTTCAGCCTGAGTCATCATAAAATGTTGCTTTTAAAAGGAGAGTGAAAAAGTAAAAGTGTGTGTATATATATCTATACATATATAGAGAGCTATTATTTTCAGGTCCTAAATAGTTCTGAGGAGAACATACAAGAAATTTTAGCAGAATTCTAGGCACTCTGCTATGGCTTATACAGCAAATCCCTGGCTGGTGCTGCACTAAGGGTACTGACACACATTTGCATGTGTGAAAGTTAATTTTTTTAAAAGCATTGTCCATAGCAGATTGCTTATGAGAGTAAAACTAATCTTTGGGGGGCAAAGTGAGACAATATAGGGGAGAGGATGGAGCAGAAGACAGGGAACTTATCCCTCTCAGCAGAGGATTATTTAACCACATGGCTTTGCTCTCAGTGGTCAAAAGATCATTCCTTTTCAAATTTTAATGAAAGAAGAGTAGTTTGATGTTTTCCTCAGTCTGAGACTGCAAATGAATGTGACTGTTGCTGTTGAAAATACCTTGAGGTGCTGAAATGTGTTCCATCAACTGTTGTTTTACATCTGGTAATGCTCACCAGAAGAGGATCTGAATTTTAATGCATTTTTAGGGGACTTGATCAATTTGCTTTACCACTGCCTCCAGAATTTGATGATAGATCAGTACAAAGATGGGCTGGAGGATGCTACAGCAGATGCAAGTGGAGATGATTAGATTTGTAATTTTGAATATGGTCTTTAGTAGCATTCATAAGGAAGGACCTAAGCTTCTGAAAAGATATTTTAGTATTTTAGGTAATATTAAGAAGATTTCCTTCTGTGACCATAAGAAAATTACTGGGGAGGGAGTAAATTTTTTGACACCTTTAATATTGAGTGAAAGCTAAACTGAATAAATTTAATATGTGCCTTGAGGAATAAAGATTCTTTTTTTGTTGTTTTGAAAGATAGACAGAGTTAGTTGCTTTTTTTTGGGGGGGGGGCAGTGTTTTGGGGGGGTTTTGTTTTGAAAAGCAACAAATTCTGCCTAGTTTCCATCACTAAAGGAAGTTCAATTGAGTGGTTCTGATCTCTTGAAGCAAAAAG
>VWYP01020633.1:1584-36066 GCA_013400435.1 Pycnonotus jocosus | reverse complement strand
AGAATTAGGGACTGAACAAGGAGAGAAGCTGTACAGGGTCTGAGTAGAATGGGGAGAACCTCAAAAAAACAATTTGAGTTTGAGGCCTGTCTGCTGTGGAGGAGGAGGAGGAATGATGCTGAACCTGAAATGTATTTATAAAAGCTGTTCAGAAAAAGAGACTTCCAAAGTAGCAAATTAATTTTGAGCTATCACAACTGTAGTGAAAATTGGGACATATTTTCCATAAATACCACAGATTACAAATATTCTGATCAGCTCTCTCAATGGTTAAAAAAATAAGATCTCATCCTATCTTTTTATTAGGCATTGAAAATTATGTCATATGTTAGGATCTCTGTAATTTCTCCAAGATTTGCAATGAAGGCATTTGATCAGAGATTTGGAGATGGACTCTTGTGATCTGTCTTCCTCAGCTGCCTGGAGCAGTGTATAACTTCTGATGCAGCACATGCCTGCAAAATGATTACCCAGACTGTTAATTGCTCTTAATTATTGCCAAAGGCTGATGGCTCTGTGCTATGTTAAGAAGATAAATACGTGGAACCTGTCTGTTGCCTCACTCTTTTATCAGTCCAAAGAAACCATGGAATGCAACCATTCTAAGGAATGACTGTGTTTTATGCCAGGGAGGGACGGGGGACCTGAAATAAGAGAAATAAATGGCAAAGGAAACCAGTTTAGTGGGCCAAAGACTCATACTGGGTGGAGAACCACACATTTCTTGGAAGGAAGGAAAGGAAAAGAGTGTTTCTCTATTCCTGGACTCTGCAGGACTGGCTCTGATCTGGGATCAGTGCTTGAGAAAAATGTAGGAATGCAGTATACTATATAAACAAATTAAACTACATGAATTTTGAATGCACCCAGTCTTGAGGCTTTCTGACTCCATCCATCAGCTTTCCCAACCTGCTTCCTGCAGGAATTGGTGTGCTCTGCAGCAGTGCTACAGCATGCTGCCAATTGGCATGAGAAGGAAAAATCTTGATGGGATCAATTTTGCAAATGACTGACTTCTAACGACCACTGTAAAGTGTAGTTCACAGAAACAAAATAACAGTGAAAAGTCAAACCCAAGAACAGAGTCCTAGAGGCTCTGATGTGTCATTGATGCAAATGACTAGAAGATCCAAGGCTTAAGGAAATTAAAATGTCATGCTTCAGTTCAATTGTAGTGCTTAAAGGTATGTTTATTTCCCATTATTTATTCATGCAATCTTTAATATGCTAGCAAATGTCAAGGTAAGTGTTATTCTTGTTCATTAAAACATTTTTTTTGGATCAATGCTTTCAAGATGGGCAAGGAGAAAACAATTTTCACCATTATTTTCTATTTTGACAGACAAATTATTTTTCCTATGCCTTCAAAGAGATCTGGTGATAACAGAAACGTCTCTTTTACCATATATTCCAAATATTAATTCAAAGATCTGAGCAGTCAGTGATTGCTCATGAGACAAACCTTTAATAGAGCAATAATTACAGTGGGAAATACAAGATACCCAAGCGCTTCTTATTTTACTTCATCTGTCTTTTCAAAATGTTACACTCAGGCTCTGGTAGCTTTATGGCAAACCGTCTTCGTTATTTTTATTTTCTTTAACAGCTGAGTGAAAACCAGGTCCTTCATAGAATAAGTCACTACTTAGATGTCTTCTTTCCAAGTTAAAAAATACACGCCAAAGTAATTTTTTTCAGTTAAGTCTCAATTTGGCTAGAAAAAAAAGTATTTTGGCAGAAAACACAAAAGAAACCATCTCAGGTTTCCCAAGAAAATAATCAATTTTATTTGCTTACACAAAGCATTTGATGTCAATTAAATTGCATGAAGATTTGCTTCATTTAGTAATCCTCATTAATAACCTGGTGTCAAGTTTTGAAGACTTCTGCAAGAAGTTTCCTTGAAATAAACTATTTTTTATGCAATTAATTGGGACTTTTGCGTCATTCTTCTAGTCAACTGAGCCACCTATGAAATATTTATTTATATCTCACTTTATATCACCATTACTTGGAAGAATTGTCAGAACTGTTCTGACAAAGCTTTTGTTTGTGTAATAACTACCAATCATGCTCTTACAGCGGTTTTGATTTGCCAAAGCCATAGCTGTTACTGTCACAAAAAGTGAGTGAAGGAATGAGGTCTCTGATTCATTGCATGATTATTGGTTTCTGGGGAAAAAAAAAAAAAACCCAGAAGAAAAGCCTGTGATTGATTAAATCATAAATCAAAGTTGGATAGATGTAAACTTCCTAAATGCTGAACTACTTCCCCCCCTTTTTTTTTTGTCCTAAAAAACAGGAAATGCCAAAATGAGAGAAAAATTAAATAAGAAAAGGGGGGATAGTTTTTAATCATGCTTAATATTTGAAGCCTTTTATAAACGCCACTAAATTTCACAGAATTTACTGGTGGACCTGTGTGAGCTGCAGGGGAGCAGCCTGACTCACCACTGTCTGCACCACAGGCTTCAGGGGAATGTCTCACATATTGTCACTCCTCTCTGGCTGCAGTTGCCACTGTGCAGGGTGCATTTAAATAAAAAAAAGTATGATAGCAACATCTATTTTTAAGCCTCCTGGCAAGAGAACCATTTGGAGGAAAGGAAGTCTAAGGATAGCAATTTGAGTTCAGCTGTACTCTGGAAGCTGGAAATTTTGTTAAATAAATCACAAAGTTTTCAAATGGCTAAACATCATAATAATCTCAAAATACTCCACATTTTTTGAAGTCAGACTCATCTTTTGCATTTTAATTAACAATTTATCATAACAACATCTATGCTTCACTCCCTTTAATAAATCAGACTTTTTCTCCTCTAATTTACAACTGACATCATCTGTGATGTTATATTTTTTCCTGTCTTTCCAGCTCTCTCTCTAATTCACCTCTCTCTTCTATGGATCAAGTGAGGTATCTCTTTTATTTCAATACTGGAGTTTTGAAATCTATTCCATGGATATGGATATTGAGCTCTATTGAGTTGTATTAGCTATTCTGAGCAGGTGGTTGTGAAATTTTAGCTCTGATCTATGAGTATTATTGCATTATAATATGGACAAAGCTTTTTTTAGATATATTTGATTTTTTGTGTATAATTCATTGTAAACCTTGGTTCAGATCTCAAAAGCTAATGAGTTGTCAGATTAAATATTGTAAGTTATTATTGAAGGATTAGATAACAAAGCACAGAACATCACTGTGCCATTGTCTAAGGCTGTGTTATGTCTTGAATACTGAGCATACTTCTGGCCACCTCATCCCAAAGGATTTAACAGCATGAGTAAAAGTACAGAGAAGGGCAAGAAGGCAGATCAAAAAATTGGAATGGCTTACACAGACCAAATGCTGAGTAGAAAATAGAAAAGAATTTTAGAGTATATGGTAGGAATGCATGAACTACAATAGGAAAAATGTACACAGAATGTGTATTCACTATCTTACAACACAATAACTTAGGAACCACTGCAATCAAAAGGTAACCAGATTAAGCAAACAAAGATTAACCTTCCACCACAGAGACTGATTCAATTGTGGAGCTCATTGGAACAGCATGTCTGGAAGACAAAGAAAAAAATGGATTTGAAAGGAGAGAAAAGAAACTCATGGCACAAAACTTTTCAGAATGCATTTTGATTTGTGATACAGGTAAAGTTTAACTCCCAAAAGTTGCTTTGTCTCTGGTAGGGAAATACTTCCTGGAGTATCTGGAGCTTTTTCCTTTTCCTCAGTGCTGAAGTGAAACAAAGGCAAACATGGAACTCAGTTAAGGTCAACAGCAAAGTCAAAGTGATAACTTTAAGGCTGCAGTGGTGATGGAAACCAAGAGTAAAAAAAAAGTGTTTTCAAAGATGTCTTTATTAAGTTTTATTGTAAATCAGTCTTTCTTTTTTAAAAAAACAACAAACAAAAAACAACAACAACAAAAACACCCTCTCCCCTAAAAACCCCCAAAAAACAACAAAAAGCCCACCAAGAAACAACCAAGTTTTTGAAGCATCAGCTCACTTAATCTTGAAAATTAAATTTGACACTGATTTTTTTAACATGACTTTGGCTGCTTACTCAGATCACCAAGCTTTCCAGCATTTTTAGTACTGCAATCTGTATTGATTTCTCTCTAGCTTTTATAAGGTCACTAAAAGTGAGTATCACAATATCATAGCCCTATGCATAATTCAGCATTTGTTGACACAGAAGGCAGCTAAATAAAGGCAATTTGATTGCTTTTAGAAGAAATTCAGAGACCTTATTTATAGAGTTGGTGCATAAAACTCCCATTCTGTTTGTCTTAGATTAAGGAAAAAATAAAGGGAAGATTATTTTAAAAGTTTATCTGCTTAAAATATCACACTTGCACCATAACCTTTTCTGTTGTTTCCCAAACCCTTTCTTGAAGATGACCAGCAATCTGTTAAGATATTTTTTTGACTTGAGGAAAGATCCTTCATATTCATCAGTCTAGCTCAAAAATAACAAAATAATCCATACTTTTGAATGGAGATTTGACTGATGAGGATATTCCTTCCTTAGATAGCTATTATGAGTGACAAAATCCTGAAAAAAAATCTCTTTCAAAACAGAGAAAGAAACAACCTCAGAACTTGTTCATTGACTAGAGCAATTCCTCCATGCTGTAAATCAAATAACTAAATGATTCCGCCCTAAATCCTTGATTTAGATTTATATTTAGATTTGATTTGCTCCTCTTTCACCTGCATCTCTGCTGATAATCAAAGTGTTTCAGTTGGACACTGAAGAACTCTATGGCAAGAAAATATTAGTCCCAAAATTGAATCTCCACATAAATTGCCTGTTAAAGACCTCAAAAACCCCAACTGCTCTGAGAAATCGCATGCAGCCCATGCTAATTGCAACAACCCAAACACACAAGGCCATTCTCTCACCCTTCAGGAGCGTGGGCAGCCAGGTTCCAGCAGCCAGGACATTTCCAGATCCTGCCTGCAGTTATCATTTTTTACTGAGACAGCTTCTGCATTGACTCAGAGGAAGGTATGGTAACAGAAACATACTGCAGTTAGAAATGTTTCATTAGAGACTCATTAAGTTTTCTGAATCAACACCACAAATAGTTCTAAAAGGTCTATGATTTGGATGGTCATCAAATTTGAGCAAGAGGCCCTAATCAAAATCATCTACAGGCTGGTCCTGCTCTAACACTGGGATGAATCCCCATAAAAAGGCAGTAATATTGCAAAATATTAAGATATGCTGGGAAAGTGCTGATGTCCCATGCTCCCTCCCACAGAAATCTTGAGTCTTGTTTTACTTTAGGACACTAAGCCTTTAGTAGAGTACAACTGTTTTTTTCCCCTACAAATCTTGTGTTTTCAGCTCTTATTTTGAACTCTGGCTAAAAGAAACTTTAAAAAATGACAGTATCCTGCAACATAGTTACAAGGAAACACATGCTTTTTATTTTACTGAAACCTGTGAAATAAGACAATTTTAGTGCCCTTGGAAGGGAAGCTGAGAACTCTATTCCTCAATATTTTTTTTTTATTATTATTATTATTTCTGTCTGACCAATATTAACTAGCTATTACTTGGGCCCCTTGGGAATTCTGATTAAAGCAAACTCTTATTCAAAAATCAATCTTTCAATGGCAGGCTTTGTTAATCTTCTAAATCCAATTTCCATTTTTCACATTCCAGGTTTATTGATTATATGTCAAAATTCTCAAGTCATCTGTAGGGCTAACCGAATTATTCTGTGTCTAATAATTTAATTGTTTTCAAAAACAGATGTGCCACTTCCACTGAATGCTAAAATTTTGTTGGAAATATCTAAGGAAATAGCAGCACACACTCACATAATTATTCAAAAGCATTTAATTACCTAAACTTTCCAATGGCACTGCAGTGAAATGGTGAGCATAAAGGGGCAGCAGGGTAAGCAGACTGCATCATGTAAGTGAGCCAAGTAAGGTCCTGTTTCTGCAGCTTTGCCACAGGAAACTTTCAGTTCCAGTCAGATTTTGAGATCAGCAACAGATACTTTCTTATGAAGAAACTTCACCATAGCCCTAAGTGAAATTAGGTTGTATTTAAATGGATACAAATGACAGAAATGCAGAGAAACTGAGAAGGGGAAATGGCTTGTCTATAATTATATTAGCAAAAAATCAAGGACCTGCAATTCTTTCTATGTAACCAAAAGTATTATTTGAATTAATTAATTTAAATTAATTAAACTGAGACTAATTGGAATGATTAAAGTCACTGGCATAGCTCACACGTGTGAGTAGAGCTTTTTTGAAGAATGAGGTGAATGAGGGAGAGTGGTCACCTGTGTGCCAAGAAATGATGTGAGGAGACCTTGTGGTAATTTCCTAGTGCCAGGTGGCCCTGGTGAAAAACTGGGTGCTAGGGAACCATTTTTATGGAGGGCATTTCATTTGAACCATCCAAACAAGAAGATCACGTTAAAGGTATTTTTATAAGCAGATGAAAAATAAAGCTCAGTTCAGGACTTGCTGCTAACGAGGGTTTTTGACACCCAGGCCTCTGCAGGGAGCAGAGCACATCAACACTCAGGTAATTTTGTTACAGACAGCAGAAAAACTCTTAGAGGAATGCTCTGGAGGTTGTATTCTAATCAACTGGTAATAACCCATTGAGAATATCAGGGGAGAAGATAATTGGACTGAGAGTGACCAGATGGAATGCACAGGGTTCACCATAGGGAAAATAGGAAAGAGGAATAACCAGGCCCAGCTCTATTATCCTCAGCTACTCAGTAGGTGAGACTTCTATAGTAGCTACAACCCAAAAAAATGCATGTTGTAATTTATTTTGACCGTAGGAAACCTTCTGATATTTTCTCACATCGTTTTCTGGAAAGCAAGATAAGGAAGGGTTTTCTGATGAAACTACCTCAAGGTGGATGCAGAGGTGACTGCTAAAAACTTACTTTCTCTTTGGACAGCTATCAAGGACTCAGCTTGTCTTAAAAAAGTATAGGAATTGAATTACAGGAAAGGAGGTTGAAATTTCAGTCCGGAAAAGTATTTGGCAGTAAGGATTGTGAAGCACAAGAAGAGCTTAAAAAGAAAACAGATGAAGTGTTGTTTACTGTTAAAAGACCTTAGGAATTGTGTAGAGAAGCATATCAGAAATTATTCAGGTAAAGGTAATGTCACTGTGGTTTACCAGAAGGGACAGAATGAGCACTTGAGGTGTTTTCCAAGCTTAGAGTTTCACAATCCACTGGTTTTTTTCAGGGACATACAATAGTCTGTTATTAGGTGCTTTTCCCATGGTTCCCAATCATAGAATTTGGGGTTTTGTACTTGAGAGCATTTCCACACATTCACAACGTAGATTGTTCTAAATGGTAATGTTATGTTCTTGTTTTTAGGTATCTTTTGAATGTATACAAAACAGGAGCATGAGACAAAAAAATACAAAATACTAAATTGTAAACAGAGTATGCAATCGATACTCCCAGTCAGTGAGGGTTCAGAATTCATAACCCTGTTCAATAATTCACAAATCAATTAAAATAACATTATTATTCTCTCTTTCCACTTAGCAGTAACGATGTGTAAAGGTCACTTGCCATCTAGTTAGGGAAAAGGCAGCAATTAACATCAGAGTAAAACCAGAATATTCATTTTCTGTTACACAATGTAAGCGTGACATGATTTTCTACTTGCATGGAGCCCTCAGCAATAGCAGGGCTGAATTTTCACCTCACAGAGAAATTAAGGAAGAATTTTTAAAATGTTGCCCCGACACTAGAAATGTTGTAGTCTCTTGTACTTGGGAGCCAAAGATCTCAGAGATGATTGGAAGCCTGATTCCTTTTACCTTAAATGTCATCAAAAAGACTTTTAGGAATAGTTCTGAAATATGAAAAGAAATTTTTTTTTTTCTACTTGGTTCACATATGCCACTGTAAATGGGAATTCATGTCAGAACCATGGTAGGAATTGAAGAATTAATGCTTCTTCATTTATTATGTATTTATTTTCAGCATTTTTACTTTTAAAATTTACTTTATTAGTTTTATTCTTTTTAATTTTATTTTATTTTGTTTTTGTTTGGTTTTTTAAATTTTATTTTACTTATTATATTTTTTGGTTTTATATTTATTTGGTTTATTTTTTAACTTTTTTATTTTTATTTATTTCTATGTACTTCTATTTTTCTTTTTCTTTTTATTATCTAACNTATTTTATTGTATTTTAATTTAATTTTTATGGGGTTTTATTTCTTATTTTTAATTTTTCTATTTTCTATTTTATTAGTTTTATTTTCTCATTTACTTTTATTTTTTATAACACTTTTTCCTTTTAAGATTCTATTTTATTTTACTTTTCACCAATGAGGATTTCCCACTGAAATTTCTCCTACGCTTTTCTCCCTGACCGAAGGGAGAAGCTGTGGAGGTGAAGGCTGAATGCACTGAGAACCAGCCCTGTCTTGCTGTGGTTCATGGAGCCACCTCCAGATTGAGAAATCCCAGCAATTTTCCTGACACCCTGGGGCCGCTGTGACTGTGCTGCATTCCCATGGGAGCAAGTGAGATGCACTCCCCTGCTGGCTTGGAATCCTGACATTTCTGCCTTCATTCTGCTGCTTCTGTTACTCTGCTTCATTTCCCACTATTCAGTGGAAGATTTTCAGCAGTTTCTCACAAGTTTATGCCAAGTATTTGGTGGCTTTTTGTGGCTCCAGATAAATCTCAAAAAATCATGAGAAGCATGGCTGAGGTTTTTTTCCCGGTTACAAATGTTCCTTTCAACAAACCATAATATTAATGTTTATGCTTTGAAATGTCATAAAGTTGCTAATGCTGCATAAGAAACAAGGGATAAATTTGATCTTTGTCTGCTAAAAATATGTCATTTAGGTAAGTGTCACTTTCAGTCTTCCATCTTTGTGCTTTCAGTTTGCTATCACAAAATATTTTGAAAGTTGTTAACCAATTTGTATTGATACATTTGCCCTCGAAGATACTAAGTTCCTTCTTATTTTAAGGAAATAAGAAAGGGGAATAAAGAATAATATTTATTAGTACTATCTCCAAGACACAGAGACGTGACCTCTGCTTTATTTACTGGTGCCAAGGAATCCACATGGGCAAATTCATATAAAAAGCCACTGAAACCTGGCTTTGTGTTCTATTGGAAAGTCTTAGGAAGATTCCAGTCCCTATGAAACTGCAAAATGATGTGGTTTTTTTCCAATCCCTACTGTGTCCTGGGCATAAAATATAATTTCAGCTTTTATCCTCCCTCACTGTAAGAAAGCAAACACAAAGAATCAGATGTCGAACAAGAGTTTTCTCATTCATCTTTGATGAGATTTTTTTCAAAGACAAACCAGCAAATGCTTTCTGTGTGAACTCCATAATTTTCCAAATAGAGTTTAGACATTCAACTCTTCTGAAAATGTAACATCACATTTTTCTTTTTCTTTTCTAGTGACACATTTAACAAATGTTAAGCATTTCTGTCATTCTCATGTTAGCTATGAAGTGTGAAAAATAATTTTACTTGCTAATTGTAAGGGTAATTGGTTTGAGGGTAGCAATTGTCACTCCATCAGGGTGAAAAAAAACCAAACTCTGTCTTCTGTGAGCCTGCAGGCAGAGGTAGCATGGATGTTGTCTGGAAAAATCCATCTGTAAATTAATTGAAAAGGATGTATAAGATGAGTCTTATGAACCCACCAATTGAATTCAATAAAGGAGGAACATTAACTTCTAAAAAGATTCCTCTCCTAGAAAGAGATTAATGACTCTACAAATATACATTGCTATTGCAGGAAATAACCAGAGAGCTAACTAGAACCCACAGTGGGATCTCCAGAGAGAGTGAACAATGTTGCTAAACCAAGATCTGTCCTTCCCTCATCTACTACTGAAGGAAATCTGTGTGTAAAATGTGAGGAAAAGTTGAATGCATCAAGAATAGTGTAAAGGTTTTCTGCAATCAGTGCTTAACACATCATACTTGGTGCATTACTGAGATGTCAGCTCTTTTGATTAGTTCATAAAATTGGTCTCAGTTGTGCACTGTAAACTTCCTGGAAAACACAATGGCTTTCTATCACGCAGCTTCACCCATTGAGGTGGAAAGAGCTACCGTGTTTTGTCTCCAGACAAATTTTCATAGCTCTCTTCTTGTAATGGTCGCAGAAATATTATCATCAGGGCTATAGGTGAGCTGAAACTATTTTCTACTACAACACCTTGATCTCTTTCGCTGTTTACTTGCTGCTTCTTCATCTCCATCTTATATTTACACTGTAAAAGGTGTGGGTTAAATATCACCTTTGTGTTCTGCATTTTCACATCACCTAGCAGGAGTCCTGACCTAAAGTAGGAGAAATACAAAATGTTGTAATAAATCATTTACTATACATTCCCTCTTCTAAGCTGTTGGAAGGTCCATCTGTCAGTAAATTATAAGGGAGAGGATGAAATGACAGAGATGAGAGAGGCAAAGAGGAGACTCTAGAAAATGAATAAAAGAACTTTTCAGATTGTTCTCTCAGAGCTTTAAATAATGTATAAATAACTAAAATGCACAGGAAAGGAAAAAAAATCCAGTTCTTTTGGAGAGATTAACATTTAGTGATGGAGAGCTCAGACCAAATTTCACTGAAGGCACAGGAGAATCTTCCTGTTATTTTTGTTTGACTCTAGGTCTAATTGTACTAGCTCCAACAAAAACCACCTCAATATGCTTCACCACTTATGTTCTAGATAACCTGAACATTTGTGTCTGAAGGTTGTATTATTTTCCTGAGCCAAAATCCTGATGAGGAGAGATCCTGTCCTCATCCTAGTCCATGGTGATTTTAAAATTTAATCCACTTGGGCCCATGTTTTTCCATTAGCATCATCATAATTCTCTGAATCTTATTTTGTCTTTCAGGGCCACAAGGACCCAACTTTACTATACAAAGAAAGTTCCTCTCTTCATTTTTTATTTTTTAATGATCTGTTTACTTAACTGTGATTTCAACTTAGACTGTTTTCAGTGGCTGTCCTACCTGCTCAGCAGTTCTGAAAATCAGCCCAGTGGCTTTTGTCTCCTTTTTCTGTCTATAAAAATAAATATTAAATATTTGGCTATGAGTAATAACATGGTACTAAGAATAAAAGCTTTATTGGTCATTGTAAGTGCATTCATTATAAAGGCTTTGCAGAGTCACTAAATTCAATTATATGTACAAAATGAAGCAAATTAAGACCTTTCAACTAAATTTTAAGAGCATTATTGGAAAACAGAATTATTTTGCAACATCTAATCATGAAAAACAGAAGACAACAGCAGGAGGAGCTAACAAAATTACCACAAAGGAAAATTGTATAAATATGTATTAATATCTCTCTATATTTAAATATTACATAAAAGATAGTGAACCTTGACATAAAAGGGCTGAAAATAAATTTGTTTGCAAAATAATATGTTGGGCTGATTATTAATTCCTTGGTATCAATAACAACATTTTAGATTAAATACTGGTTGATGTGTCTATGTTTTAAGGGGAAGCTTTCTGTTGAAAGAATTAATATACAGAAAATACATTACCTGGAAGGCAGTAATCAGCACAATAAATTCACCATTTCTAACCTTCCTCTTTACATGCAAATCCTTGGTTTTTTCATGATATTTCTTATAGAAAGTATTAAAAGAATACTTACGCTTATCAATGTAATTAAAAAATTACATTACTTACAGAATAAAAACCATATCATATATTTATAAGGTTCATAAGCTAACAGGCAGGGTAAAAATTTATTAACAATCTGCTTGCTTTTTTACACAATTAATTACAAGATATTGTCAGGGATTGACCTGGTGAAATATCCTTTGAGCTTTTTATAATCACAAAAACCTTGTCAGGAGGAGCTGCACCTGAAATAGGCACAGGAAATATAAGGTCAGAGGGAATTCAGAGGTATGGGGACAAAAACGACTTTGTGAGACAAGAAGCGAATCCAGAGTTCCTGACTGCTCCCTCCAAAGTGCTGTCCATTAAATTGCATTAGTGTAATTGCATAATTCTCCGGTCTTGAACTTTCTGTTATTTTAGTTCTGTGTCCAGTACAGTAAATGCTGCCTTTTTAAAAGTACTTGTAGCCAAAATGCAGTTTTGGGGGCCTTTTTATAGAATGAGGGGTTGTTTCTTAAAAGAAAAAAGAAAAGTTCAGATCATTAAGAAATAGGAGACATTAGAACCATCAAAAGGGAATTTTTTTCAATTTGATAGAATTATATTCATCTTTTGCAAGCAGGTGAGCTTTTTTGAGTAATTATGAAGATGTGATCTTGAAACTAAGTAGCTTTTCTAAGGTGTATGCAAAGCATGGTACCATTGTCATGTAGGAAGCCACTAATACCACTTGCAAATCTCAAGATAGATTTCAGCACACAGAAGTTTGTTTGAGGACACTGGGAATAATCTAATCTACTCTTTAACATTTAATTCAGTTTTAAGAAGAGGCTTTCTTACACTTATGCTGAGTCCCTGCCACAGTTACATGCTGAGAGTATTGCTCATCACATTAGATTAAGGTCAGTTAGAAGTGTTATAAGGACTCCTTTCCTTCCTCTGTCTCTTATTCTCTTTTAAAATGAAGCATCACTCCATTTTCATGATTAAAACCCTGTGTCTTGGAGCATAATGGGAGACCCTGACTGGCTTCCAGCTGTGATTAAGGCTATGATTTTTGGCCTAAAGGTTCATGTGGAATCACAACTCCATTGACCCTTTAATCAGAACTGATTAAGAAGTGATGGCTTGCTTGCTGTTTGGTACTCCATTACCTACCATGCAGAGCCTGCAACAGGGAGATACTGCTCTGTCAGCAGCCCTAGGAAAATTCAACCCTTGGAAGACTTTGTACACAAGATCCTTCAAGCTGATAGAAAATTTTGAGTACTTTATCTTTCAGTTAAGCAATCTGAGAGGAGACTGAATTTTAGAAAGTCCTTAGAATCATGTTGATGGAAAGGTGAATATTTCCCAGACATCTTTTAGATGTAAGGACCTGAGGTATTGTAAAATTCTTCAGATGTTTGGTGTGGCTCACACAACCCTTTCCAAAGTCCTGTACAGGCTGAAGATGAGAGAAGGGAACAATGGCAAGAGTTTAGAATTCCCTGTTCTACAAGTATTTTGAAGGGGCAATACAAAGGATAGAAACATGGATAAATAAGTGATGACAAAGAAATATCCAATTCATGAGTTCATGTCTCACATATTTTCTGCAGCCTCTTGGATGAAAGGCTACTGAAATGTTAGCTGGAGAGCCCTCTTATTTATTTGGTGAGTAGATTTATGGAGAGGCTTCGTAGTTCAGCCAGGAAATTGGTTATCCTGGAGAGTGGAACTCACAGGAAGCAGTTCTAATTATCAAAAGGGGAAATGATTACACCAAAGTAGGAAAATACCTCCACATTTTATTTAAGCTTCTAGTTATTCAAGACTTCTGAGAGTCTTCCTCTGATACCCAGCCAGAACAGAATGTGGAAACATGAACTGTTCCGCCCCTGAAAGGTATTTTTCTCCTCTTCAGCTTTGGCTTGAACACTGGGAGAGATAGGAAGGAACATTTTTGTCCATGTTTAAGACTCTATGTGTGTGTGAGTGTATGTGTGTATGTACATATGGCTGTATATATATATGGGTATACCTCAGTGATTTAAGTCTGGCTTTGCTTTCTGAATATGACAGCCTAGAAAACCAGGTGGGAAATTGGCAGTATTTGATCTGTTCCTCTGGTCAAGCCAGTGACCATGTTGAGTCAAATGAATGGAGTAGAAAGATTCCCATCTGCTTTATTAGGGGTAGGCCAATGGTAATCTGATGGTGTGTCAAAAGAAACAAAGAATGATGCCTTTTTAATGGACTCTATACTCTTCTATTGGACAGTCATTAGAGGACAATTTTCATAATATACAGAGTCCAGGGCTATCTCATTTTGCTTTAAATGTCATATAGGCTTGGGTATGTATTAGCATGCTTGATAAAGTATATAATAGCCAGGGAAGGTAATAGCCTTAATGTACTGGGCAATGTTAGTGAGTCTATGACTTAAGATTCTACAGTTCAATTAGAACAGACAATGAGCCAGAAATAAGAAACTATTCTATGAAAACATTAGAACTGATAAGACCTCCAAAGGATGACTTGGCTAGTTATTCTGCATAGCAGTGTTCTGGCAAACTCAGGAAGGGCTGGTTATAACCTCAACAACACCCACTTCCAAACTGAAACATGTTCTCAAAGAAACCATTTTTAACCATATAAAGTGTACCAAGGAGATGAGTAGTGGTCAGTATGGATGTATCATGAACAGATCAAGAACACATGATAATGTGTGAACACAATGTGATAAACATAATTGTATTCTATGGCGTGCCTTGTGGATAGAGTGGCAAATGTCATGTTTTTACTGCAATAAGGTTTCTGAGTATTACATGATATTCTGATACTCAAAGCAGAGATACACTGACTAAATACAATGACTCTTAGGTGGATGGATATTATATAGTTGGGATACCATATGTAAAGAGTAGATATCAGTTATTAAATCTCAACAGCTTTGTGGGATCTGTGGGTGTGAGCTCCAGGATATAGGATTCTTTGGAATTGTATTTTCAGACTATATCTAACAGAAAGAATATTCAAATATGTTGGGAGAAAAACATTCAGAAATCTTAAATGCATTTTGAAGTTTTAAACTGATCAAGTATATCATGTTAGATGACCAAATGAAATTGTATAATTTCTAGTGTGTTTATTTCCTATTATTTCTTTAAAAAGGAGGAAATAGCAGGAAACACACACAGCTAATGGAGCTCAGGATTGAAATCAGTGTGAAGCTTACTGCTGCATGTCAATATATACAAAGACAGGGTCAAAGCTAAAAGTCAACCCAAGAGCTTTGAATTAAGATTCTGTATCTTCCTTGGATATTCATGCACCTTTTCTTATATTCAGCATAATTTTTATTCTTTGGACAAATTTCCATAGCTTAATAACTCTCTTTGTCAAGAAATTTCTCATAAGAGTACTTTTAGCTTACTTTTTGTTTATTCTGCCTCCTTATTGGAGTTAACTTAACACTAAAGACTGATTTCCCACAAAGGTACGAAGGCTGAGAGATCTCCCCAGGACAATAGGAGACAGTAGGAAAGTAAGAGAGTTTCTGTACTGCTTTTAAATGGGTAATGTCTGGAGCAATATTTATAGGGCTTAGTGCTGACATCAGAATGTTTCCAACAGATTCAGCTTTTCTCCATTGCTTTTCTATACTTTTTCTATAACATAATAAAGTACAAATTAATTAAGGGAATTTAATCAGGCCACCTATCTATGACAGATGTAAAACTTAAGTTAAAAAAGCGAATAAGGGTAATGTCATTGTGTTTAAAAGCTGGAAATTGACTACTTGAAATACCTCCAATCGTCTGTAATGGTAATAACTTTATTTTCTTAAATGCTCTTGGACCACAAGTATGCAATGCTTATAAGTTCTTCAAAATAATTCCCAGACACTGTTGTTGTATCTTTATTTATGGCTACTTTTACCTCAATATAATCCCATAGACATCATATTATATTAGGTGATTGTACATAAATTTTTTTTTCTCATTTCTCAGGATGGATATTTTCACAGATATTCTCTTCCTTCTGCATGCAGAAGACTGCTGTGATTCATCCTACTTTGGTGCTGAGTGAGGATATTTTAGCTGCTAACAAATATTACTTGAACTTATTGTTCTGAAGACTAACTTGAATGAATGGATTCCATAAATTCTAGAGAATGTGTGAAATACCCTGATACATCTTCATCAAGTTCACTTTGTTCACTGGAAGAATAGTTGTCTTAATGCATGCTGCTGCATGCTGTTAATATTCTCAGATAATTTTCAGGGCCCCATGTCTTGTACATATTACCCAATCCTTGTCATGGCTTCAATACATTGGAATGAAAGGTGCAAATTGTTTCATATGGGGAAATGTAAGAGGAGTGATACTACAAAGTCAAAAAAATTGAACTTTGTGCATTTGGTTTTTAATCTCATCTCTCCCCTTCTGGTTTTTTTTGTTTGTTTGTTTTTGTTTGTTTGTTTGTTTGTTGGGTTTTTGGGGGGTGTTTTTGGTTTTGTTTGTGTTTGTTTGTTTTTTAATTTTTTTTAATAAGCAAACCTCAAAGAGTCATATATGCAACTTTTTTTTTTTCTTCTGTGTGCCGTTTCATGGGTACTTTATTTAAGAACAGACTCACAATATAAAGATATGTGATCACTTCCACGGGAGCCCTTTTCTGTTTTTTATGGTATTGTCTCCAACATTTTCAGGCACATTTCAAGTTGATAAAACAATATTCAAGTGAGCATCAGATAATTATCTTCAGTGATAGGTGCAGAGCTTCCTGACTCTTAAGCGCATTCAGGAAATTATTCTATGCTGTGACAGGGACGGTGTTTTAACTAAGATGTTTTGAATGGATTTTCGTACTTCTAAAAATTAACTTCAGTGACAGTAGAGTAAAGAATGTTGTTTAAGTCTGACTCAATTGCTTTCTAAATGATAAACATTAACTTGTGTCAGAAAAACTGGCCAGCAAATGTTCATTTATTTCTACCTTCAGACATTCAGGCTGAAAAGTTCACCAATTTTATTGAGGTAAAGATAAAATTAGTAAGAGATTGACAAAAATGTTCAAGGACTTCAGGAACTGTGTAATTTTGAGACCACAGAAGGGATGCAGAAGAACCTCCCAGATGCCTAAGGACCAGATTTACCACAGGCCAAGAGAATGCAGCACATTTTCAAAGGTTAACAGAGTATCAAAAAACCTGAGGGTACATCTGAGTATATCTTTGAATTGCTGTTTTTGCAAAATTGTTGGTTAAAAGAGTTACTATTTAAAGTAAAAAAAATTGGAGGACTTTCATTAAAACTAATTTGTCATCTGAAGATGTTACACAGTAGTTGGACACTAACAATTGCAAGAATAAGGTTCTTTTTTCTCGTGAGATTTCCAAACTTAACTATGAATTGTAAGCACTCCCCTAAAGCTACCTAATAGTAATGGGGAATGGAATGTTGTCTATATTTAAAAATGGCTCCAGGAAATTAGCAACAAGTAAATATGACTCTAATTCCGCATTCTGTATACTGTGGAAAAGAAGAAAATTATTAGAGATGAAGATTAGCATTAGGGTTAAAAGTGATAAAGAAGGTATTCAAACCTCCAGCATTGTAGAGAGGAATGTGGAAGAGGTGAAGAAGAGAGTGCTCATTAGACCTGAAGAACTGGTAGATGCTCAGAAGGCAGCCAGTCAGTCATCTAGAGAAGCTTAGTTAAAACCAGCAAGTAATACTGGTAATATTCAGAGAAGCCTCTTGCTCTTTGAGAACATAATGATGAGTACCTTTCAAATCACTTTGGAAAGTGACCTGCCATTATCACTATTTTCAGCAAGAAAATTTGAAAGGTGAAAAGGGAAAGGTGCCTGACAAAGGTCACCCAGGAGGAATAAGGCTACAATACAAAACATGTCTCCTAAGCTCCCTCTCAGGGCTTGCCCTGACACTAATGGGAGTCAGAGCTTTGACTGCAAACAGTGATGGGTGAACCAGGGCTCCCATTCCCCTCCAGTAAAGGTGTCTGAGAGAGATGTGGCTGAGGGTCTGGTAATTGCATGGCTAATACTGAAAGGTTTCACATAAAGTAGGAGACAGGAAAAAGCCTTCATTATTCCAATTAGGAGACTAGGCCATGCATAATGAATTCAGGCAGGAAAGCTGTTCCAGTCAGAGTTAGTTTAGGTTCAGAGAAGGGTGAATTGGAACTTTTTCTGAGGGCTTATTCTGAGAAGGGACGAAATGTATAACAGAGCATAAGTAAAGGAACTGTGCAGATGGTGAAATACTGTTATTTATTAACTAGAATTGTCTTAGTTTCCTGCTGATTTCCTACTTGGAAGGGGAAGGTAGGGTATTTTTTAAATGGGTTGAGTAATGACTTAACAATTATCCTGAGAAAGTTAAAGTATGATGCACTAGAACTCACTGGTACTGAGGAGTATGAAAAGTGTCCACATTCCATGAACTTTATTCATAACTGAGGAAAATCTATTCTGACACTGGAGGGTCCTTTGATGTAGCAAATAGTGATGAAGTAACTGAAAGCAGGAGAATAAAAAAAAAAAATCAAGTAAGATCAAATAAAATGGACCACTTCTTTTTTTCTCATGTCAGTCCAAGTACCATCACAGCAGAGGTAAGTCTTGGGGGAGTATCAAAGAATACAAGATATCACAAGGCTTTCTACAAACTGTGGCCTAATTTGATTGTGAATTGGTGGATTTTTAAGGTTTCTGACAAATAAGGGTAAGTTTCTACTGTGGCTTGAGTGTATTTTATTGGGCTCATGCAGAGAAGTTCATGACTTTTCTCATTTATATCTCCTTGAAGCAAATGCATTTTTGAGGGATGGTAATAGGTTTAGAAGGTTGCCCTGATGAAAACAAGCACACTGAGGACCCATTTCATATGCTATTCTTTCCCCCCACATTTTTTTTGCAGAAGTCCAGACACTTCTTCCTGCAACACTTTCCTTCTCACANAGTTCATGACTTTTCTCATTTATATCTCCTTGAAGCAAATGCATTTTTGAGGGATGGTAATAGGTTTAGAAGGTTGCCCTGATGAAAACAAGCACACTGAGGACCCATTTCATATGCTATTCTTTCCCCCCACATTTTTTTTGCAGAAGTCCAGACACTTCTTCCTGCAACACTTTCCTTCTCACATCCATTATGGGGCTACTGGTCTGCTTGGTTTACAAGCAGCTCAGAAGCCGTGTCTGAGCACATCTTTACTGACAGATATTGAATAACTTGAACTTATTTGGCATCCCTTGGGTGTAGCCAGGCAGAAGCCTTCTCAGAGGGCACCTGGCACCAGCAACTCTGCAAAGAGGCTGGATCATGTCTGAGCAGCAGAATGTGTAGAGGGGTCAGGTCAGTCTGTCCCATCAAAGCAATCTGTCCTCTTGTTTTACAAGACCCTGCATAAACATGGTTCTTTATTTTAAAGAAATGCTAAACTGATGACTGTACATCTGGGCACAGCTGTTTTCTCTAGCACGCATCAGTCTTCACTGTGCTGTATCAACAGTTCCACTAAAAAGTTTTCCACTAAAAAGTTTTTCCTCATAATTACCAACCTTACCTTTCCATATTTTTTCCCTGTTTGGTAGTTTTCAAACCATGCAATAATTATAGAATAAACATATTCAACAACAGGTTCTGAAAACTGTTAGACCCATATTTTAAAATTGATATCCATGTCTAAATTGTTGTCTCATTCTGAAACCTTTCTTATTTAGCTAAGACTTCTGGCTTTCCTTTGCTTTTCCTAGCATCCAGACCCTCACAAACACATCTGAAGCTGAAAAGAAAACATATTTTAACTCTCTTAAAATATGAAAACACTAGAGGTTTCCTAGCATCTGTCTATATTGTTGTATGAGTGAATCATGCAAAGCAAAGACCAGAAATTTACAGACTTGTCACAACATTCTGTGAGGTGTTTTAAAGAAAGCAAATTTTTGAAACAGCCATAATGCAAAAAATTGGATTCAGTAATGCTGGTTAATTAAACAAATAAACAGAGCATAATTTATTACTTTCAGACTAGCTAAAGAGTAGGTTTCCAGGAGGTTGGTTTTTTTTTTTATTATTTCACATGTGCTCTTTCCTTCTGAGTGAGATATCTAATTAAGCCTGTGTTTAACAAGTAGATATTGTGTTCCTCAGTTAGGCCCCTTGCAATTTTGCCATTGATGGAAGGAACAATGTGCCAAGTATTGCCTTTTCTACCGTCTGTGCTCTTACTCCAGCTGTCCCTGTTTTGGCTGGGGGTCCTGCTAGAAAAACATCGAATTCCTCAGCCTCTTGCACTCTCCTCAGCCTTGGAGCTGAGATTTGGATGCTCCTTGCTAACCCAGCCTGGGATTTATCCATTTTCCCTGACTCTGCCAGGGAACGAGGATAAGTGTTTGTCATGCTCCATCCCTCATTAGTAAATAGTTATTTATTTGCCTCGAGTCCTCACTAATAACTGTGGTTGTCCTCTAAAGCTTGCTGTAACGTTGCTGGAGTTTTCCAGCTCCCAGGCGGTCACGCATCAGGGACAGGGGCTGGTGAATCCATCACGGCTTGAGTGACAGCAGCTGACACCATCCCACACTTGGCAGCACAACATGACACCTTAAAATATGGGAGCGAGCCACACCAGCCCTCTTAAAGCTCCTTACTCATTTCAGACCAGTATTCATCTCTTTTCCTCTATAAAACAGAAACACCCTCACTTCAAAAAGAGGAAAAAGAAAAGAAACCCCGCAATGTGTCACAACCATTTCTGTGCTTTAGCAATGCAGATTTCTGATTTTGGATATTTACATGAGAATTTGGTGTTACTAATCCTTTGAAAAAGAATACTTCCACTAAGCTAAAAGCTTAAAGGGATAAGTCAGGTGGAAAACACACTGAAGAAAAAACAAGTGACTGAAACCTGGCTTACTTTTCTGTCCTTCTACAGGCCTCTGATCCAGGGCTGGTCACTTAGGCTAGATTTTCAAAAATATTTTGTTGCCAAGCCCTAATTTGGAAAGTTCTAATACCATTAAATAACTTTGGCCTCTGAGTAAGTTTAGTGTATCCCTTTGTCTGAATTTCCTTTTTTAGAAATTCGCTGTTTTCTGCCCACTGCATTAAAAAAAAAAAAAAAGAAAAGAAAAAGGTTTGGTACTATTACAGGAATAACTTAGAGACATGGTTGGAAAATATCACTTTTATTTTTCCCTATTTCAGTAAATATTCCAGACTTATAATGTACTGTGAGCATTTTGGTAAATTGCCTTCAAAACTCCCATATTTTTCTAAGGGTATCATTTTGGAATTCTAGTACTATTATTTTGGCATTCAGCATTTACTCTGTGCCTTTCCTCCCAGTGTCCCATGTAGCTACCATGCCATCTGTGTTTTGTCTTAATTTAAGACATGGTCTATTCATTGAAACTTGTCTGGTAGGGCTGTGTACAGACAGGAAAATGTCTTTCTATTACAGATGGTTTTTCTGTTCCTCTTCTTCATTTTTGGCCACCATAAACTTCAGGTTTTTAAGTATCATTCTTTCTTTCACAGCACATGAAGGTCATCTAGTCCTTCCTATCTCTAATCCCCCCCCAACCCTGTTTTCCCTCATTTTTACTACCTCCCATATGCATAGTCATGACTGTTTAAGAAAAGAAAAAAATACATCCTGGTTGACAGCTATGACAAATGTTCATTCATTACTTTTGTGCATAATTAAATTATTTCCTTAATTGTATCCAATTAATTTTTTAACTTTATTCATATTCAAATTAAGGCGTTTGACTTCCAATAAGAGAAGTTTCTCAGAATTATGAAGGACTGAAACCACAAATCTTGTGTTTCACATTGAAACTAAAAAAGAAAGTTCAGAAGGTGTACCTGAGACAGAACCAAGGAGAATCCACAAGGAAAATATCCTTTGGTATTCAGAGTGCACTTAGAGCCCAAGTCCTACCATTTTTAAATTTATGCATAGATAGATACCTCTATAAAGCTACTGATAAGAAGAGCATAAATCATACCTAATAACTGAATGCATCTAAAATTTGGGGTCACATCTGTCTGCCTTGCTACATCTGGCAGACTATAATAATTAGGTTTTCTCACAAAGAAGAGAATTATAAGAAAAATGTATTTGTAGAGATTATTATCCCCTCAAGAGATTTCAGATCCATTTTTAATTGATGCAAATAACAGCTCTGCTGAAGCCAGTTGAACCCTGCTGTTAGCTGCCTGCAGGGAATCTGTCCTTCCATTCCCAGGTCAGATTTGACAAGAGTTGCGTGACCCACGGTTGTTTTTGCTTTGACATTCTCCAAAACATTTGTCACAATTTTATCTTGGTGAGAAGGTTTCTTCACTCTGTTTTGATTTCAAAATTTTTAAAACAAAAAGTAGTTAAAGTAGGCAGAAAGTTTAAAGCACATTTGTTTACATAGGTAATGAAATGTTTCACTAAAAACATCAGAATTATTTAGTTTTGGTCTAAAACATTTCCCTACAATTAGCATTGTCTAATTCTGTTCAAAGACACAAAACACCTGTCTACATCTAATACATTTATAGAGAATGAGAGAGTGCCTCCCACTCATAAAATAAAAGTTTCTTCACTCTGGGTAAGTAAAATGCCAAATAAGAAGAATTTAATATGTCCTTTTATGGCTTTTTGCACATAGTTGAATTTCATCTTGAGCACAAAGTTAAATGCAGTATAGCTGCTGTTTGTCCCTTACCTTTCCACACCGTGGGACTGTGTCAGGTGACACAATGCTGTGTGCAGAAAGCAGCTACTGTAGATTGAGTAAGAAAAGGGTTTTCCCCATTCATTTGCTTTTAAAGAATAGTGGCCAGGGTGAAGGATGAGCGTTTACTAACGTGTAGGGAAGAAGGTCAAGAAAAGGTTTCTGTTTGTTTTCACAGAATTAAGCCCAGAAATACTTTTTTACAAATCTGTTGTGCCAAATCCAGATTTATAATGCTAGGATTGATCAGAGAAAAGAAAAGAAAAAAAAAAAAAACCAAAACAAAAAAAACCCAAACAAAACAACCCAATGGGAACCGAATTTGCAATGTTATCATATGGGAAGGAATGCCTTCTTGACCCCAAGTTTATGTCCTGAAGAATAAAACCTGATAGAAGCTGTCAGTGTTATCTTAAGCTGCAGAGCTGTAAGGATTATTTCAGCTGAGAATCTTAATATTGGTCTCTGCCTTCACACAAGAAATGACACTTATGTAAGGAGATAGCAAGAGCTTTAGGAATTAAAATGAACTTAAACCACAGGCTCTGTAGGGTATGGATGCACTTTCCGTCTGGATTCACACACTCACTGATACATTTTCCATTGCTTCTTCAACTTTCACCAAAAAACAAATGAAAACTCAAAGGAGTGATGCAGCAGCAAGGTTGCCCTGCCTGTATGCTGTCCCACATCTGGTGGGAGAGGGTAACAAGGAGGGGATAATTGTGGCTTCAAAGTAAAAGTCCCTATTTCTGTTAGTGGGAGTTTGTGCCCCCCAATGCCTCTGTTACCCCTGAGGGGGCTGTGCCTTTTCCAGAGAAGGAAGTCAGGGCTTGGCCTGCAAAGGACATGGGGAGCAATCAGTTGCCACTGGTCCCAAACAGAGTCAGGGCAATAATTTTGTCTAAAATGGGGGCAGCAGAGTCCTTTTTCTTACCTTAAACATGGGTGTTAAACTGGGAGGTTCAAAAAACATGCAACTAGAGACACAGAGAAAGGTGGGAGGGAAAGAGGAGCACAGAAATTTTATCGGATAAGAAGGTGAAAATTTCACGGCAGTTGCATGATCAGGATGTGTGCTGGCCAAAAACTTTTTCTCTGTGCCTCTACCTCAGAATGTCTCAGGAAGCACCAATCAGGAAAGGGAAATGCATAGCAAACTGCAGGTGGAGATTGATGGGTCAAAGACAACTTAGGATAGCATTTCCCTGTAACTCAGTGCTGGAGACCTAGGCTTTTAAAACCTAGGATTAGGCTTTGGCTCTAGGTTACAGAAAAAAAATTGAAGGACACTAAAAACTATGCAGATAAATGGGGGAAATTAAGGACTGTTTAAATATCTCCCATTTCTTGCATGTTTTCCACTGGGAACTAGGAAATGAGAGAGATTGCTCAAGGAGAATGGCTGAATGCACTAAGAAAAGAAGAAAAAAAAATTTTAAAAGAGAAAAAAATCTGTTGGCAATCCTGGATCTTTCTAGGCAATTTTAGATACCTGCAATAAAATACTTTCCTAATCACCGTCACAGCTGCTTGCTTGACTAGATGGATTTTTTTCGTCAATACAAAATACCAGCTTTAATAACTTTTGCAGTTTGCTATGACTGTGAAAGTTCTTTCTGATATATTTTTAGCAGCTTTAGAGATTACTGTCTCTCCAAAACTAGGCTTTTCAAATGAAAGAAATTATTTTTGTTCAGAAAAAAAATTTTATCCATAAGATATCCAGCATAAGACATCCTACGGTGGTCTGTTGTTCATTAATACTGTTCTCATTTAAAACTTCATAATAAAGGGTCTCAGCAGGACCCAGAAAATCTCTGTGGATAGCCCATGATCTTCCAGTGTTGGCTTAGAGCACATGTGCAGGTCAAACTGCAGTGCTTACAGTTCCTTATTCCTATTATTAAGATCTTTAAAACTCAGTTCAAGCCTCTTTGGTCATCTAGGAATGTTGTCTTGCAGTAAGTACTCAACACTAAATATTGGTTTAAACTTCTTAATCTTCCCTTTTAATTACAAATTGGTGGTATTCATTTTCACAGTGTCTTCTCAAAGATTTAAATAGCATCTATTGAGGAATATATTTTATGATAACAAAATAAGAGCTGAATAATAGAATTGCATTTTAGGAGGGTAATATAATGCAAGAATTATTTAATAATAATTGTGGTTTAATTAGTTTAAAATTATGTAAGCAGTTCATGTGTAATTTTTTTTCTTTTAAATGAATTCAGTTTGCATGGAATATTAAAGCAATGAGCTGTCAGACACTGTAAGAAAATACATGGCTAGACACACAACGAAGTAGAGTATTTCATAAACACTCACTGGAATATTTTTAAATAGTCCAATATTAAAAAAGATTAGTTAGAAGAATACTCTGAAGTTATGAATTGTAAGCAAAGATATTTATTAAGCTGTTGACACCTGAGAGACAAAAATTTCTATTGTCTGCAAATTCTAGAATAGCAGCAAAAGTTTGCTGATGCTGTAGTATCTAAATGGAATCTTAGAAAGTTGGAAAGATTATAGAAACACTTCAAAGTCATAATAAGAAAACGCAAGAGAGAAATACATATTATAGATTTTAAAAAATCACCCTGGTCGTACATTTTAGGCAAGCCTGTCTATATGTCATTTATGGATAAACCAGGTAAATCAGAAAAATATATTTCATCTTTACTCTCTTTCCCCTGTTAAAGAAACCTTCAGAGTAAAGGTCACAAATAGGGGCTCCAAAAACCCAATGTTATGTATAACTTTATGTATAAAGGGGTTTGGTTCTTTCTCACTAGTCTAAAATTTGTTCATAGAACCAAGTAAAAATAACAAAATCATGGGAATTACAGAAAAATAAAGAAGCATTTTGAAACTGTGCAATCTCTAATTAATAATGTACTATCAGAACAAAGACCAGATTTTTGACATAGTTCCCAGCTCTCTCTTTCATGCAAAACAAAATATTTCCTGGGTTCACTAGTTCAAATACCCGCCAATTTATAATTAGATTTTTCTCCTCCCATTCCCTCATGCCAAATTATTCTGCAACTTTAGCACGTCTTTATCAAACTTTCTTGAGAGATTTTGTTTCGGGGGGTTTTTTTTGGGTTGTTTTTGTTTGTTTGTTTGGTTGGTTTTTGTTGTTGTTTGGTTGGTTTTTTTACCAGCTGTGCAGTAGAATTGCTGCACTAATCTGGATTTCATGCTTTGGGTTTATAGTTATCCAAATTCTTTAAAGGAACCCTGGAGCTGCTGCTGGACAGACATAGGAAAGAAAGGTGGTATCCATGTGTGTCTGAAGTAGAGGCATAGTAGGAATCCTATCTCCTTCTAGACCTGCAGTGAAAATGGAGAGAGGGATGAAGCAGGACACAATCACACCTGTGGGTCCAGGGGTGTCTCATTTGTCCTTCCTCACCCTGGGTTCCTTGCTGCTGCTGTCTTAGAGTCTTCTGAGCTGCCACCTTTACACAGTCCAAATTCTGGGTATTCACAGGGTGGCCACAGGTTCCATTCCCATAACTTGGGGTGATGTGTGTGGGAGTTGCTTTCTTTCCCACAGTTTGCCAGAGTGGAAATTTTTGTCTGGTTAACGTGAATGTGCTAACCCGATCTCACCTCTGCTAGGCCTGGAATTGTTGCTTTCCTATCGCAACTTTCTCCCTTCTGTGCTTTTCTGAATTATCCCTATGGTGGTTTATCATCTATGGCAAGTTCCTCTTCTGGCCTTGACACTGTGAGAGAAATGCAACTGTGTTCTTGAAGTCCTTTCAAGTAGCCATTATTGGAAGTTTTGTTACATGTGGCAGACAAAATTCAAGGAAACTTCTTTCAGATTTCAGGGAGGGCAAATTAAGGTGAATTAAATTATTTCCAGACTAAGCATATTATATGCATGTGTTAGCTACCACAGCTTTCTTAGTACTAGCATATCAAATCACACGGTGTAACTTCATTTCAGTTCTGGCAATAGAGGTCTTTGTTAAAAGAAAACAGTCTTTTCAGCTTTTGCAACACGAGAGTATTTTTATCAAACACTTTGTGAACATTCAGGCATATGAATGAGACTGCAAATGGAGCCGGGTATGTGTTATTAGTGGAACTATACATACAGAAATGATTTCTTAAGAATGCTCCAACACTGTAGAGGACAGCTAGAAATTAGGACCTGGTTAGCAGTCTTAGCTAAACAGGGTATGTCATATTTTGCATTATGTGCCCTTATTTTATCGACGTGTAATGTACTGTCTGGCATATCACATTAGAGAGCTTCCTAGCTGATGCAGAAAGCAACTGTGACAGCTGTTTTTATTGCAAATCTCTCCTCCAGTGTCCCCTCTGCTATACAATTGGGAAACAAATGAGAGAACTTGATAAATAGCAGATTCAGTTTATTGGCAGTTACATTTATTTTTCTATCTTTATATAAAACATGAAGTATCAATATATCAATCTTTATGTATGTGACTGTAACCATATTTTTCCAGCCTGTGCACAGTGCTTGTATTCTAGGCTCATAAGGTGTGTGGGAAAAGGCCCTCTGAGTGTTTGAATAACTCTTAGCACAATAGTGCTTACAGGATGATTTGTGCCTTTGGGCACTGCAGCCCTGTAAGTACGGAACATCTGAAATATATTCTGGAATATGGAACTGAAAATTAAATGGGAAATGCTCATTATGTTGCATATGTTATGATCAGCCTAATTTGTAAGTACTGAAGTGGTTTGTCTTCAGAGGGACATTAGACATATCTGGACTAACCCAAAGCAGCTTTGGCTCAGATTTACAATGTTATTTAGGCACTTCTCTCACGCTGATTTCCAAAGACAATGAGGACAGATTGACTAGGCTCTAGTGACCACCCCCATTTGTTCTTTTTACTGAGCAGATAGGTTGCACAGTGTCCACCTTCTCAGATCCTGATCAGCCTTAGACAAGTGACCAACACTGTGACAAAGAGCCTAGGGAAACAGAGATAGCTCTCATCACAAACAGGTGCCAAACTGACTATTTTGGCCTATTGAAATCTGGGCTTGGACATTGTTTGCAAACTTAAGCATTGGGAAACCATTGACACTCTTCGTAATTCAACCCAAATCTTAAGATTCAGATCTTAATATAAGATCTATGTATGTTCTTGAGTGGATAGAACAGGACAGGGGGGTAAAGGGGAATGCTGGGTCTACACCTGGAGCTGGGTTAGGGACAAGTGCCCCAAATACAGGCAGACCTGGAAAGTAGGCTGTAGCAGGTAATTGGTGTCTGTTGGAGACATTTTCAACAGCCTAGTTTAAACATGGAACTGAACTGCCTCTATAAACCTAAGTACATCATTCATTATGTGGGTCTTCTGCATATCTTTTGAATGCTGAAGACACCTTTGCATGCTATAAAAAACTATTGATATTTCACACAAGACACACTAACCATACTCCAGGACTGAGGTGTTATTGATTTAGCCATTACTTTTCGCATTTCTTCTTTACCCTTAGAAGATTTGCTGCTCACTGCATTTTATAATTATTGCACTCTGGAATTTTAAATGCTCCCAGAAGCACCCCTGCCTTTCAGCTAATAAAACAAAAGACTAGTGCATTAGATAGGGTATTTGCTTTTGTTTTTAATCTCAGGTTTATATCTTACTTTTATCATATCTGGATATACAACAAAGTGAATCATAATATGTAGATATAATCTCACTGGCCACAAGTCTCTAGGGAGGAAGATCCCATCTTGACCAGAACCTTGTGCTAGACTCTATTTTACAATACTGACCTGAGAAGCTGCAAAGAAATATTGTGGCATCAGCTATCATAAAAGGAATCACCACCTGCCATTGTCCCATACAGTTTGAGTTCAGTATTGTCTCTTTACCAGGAACATACCCTACTTGCAGTTGCATGCACCACACCACTGAGTGTCCAAGAAAGTGACATTTCAAGCTCTTAATATAAACAGCACCTTGAATCATTGAAAAATAACAAGCTTTTAGCAGTGTTTATGAAGAACAGGAAGGAGTTACTTCTTAAGAGATAAGCAGGCGTGTATTTTCACATGTGCAATGAAATTATGTATGGCTTTCTCAATATACATACAATATACATGTGCTTACTGCAAAGATGAAGAAAGGGTGAATGTTTAATTGCTATTTTTTCATTCTGTCTACAGATCCATTCTATTATCCTACTTAAGGAGTTTATCTTTACATTGATCTCATTTTTTATTTCTATAAAATGGGAACAGTAGTATTTACCAGCATATGTTGTTGGAGATACATGTAGTCAGAACAAAATCACCTGGAAATAACACAAGTAGGGCAATTATTTCACCTGGAAATAACATAATGAGGCGTGTGGATATTCATTTGTGCTTCTTGGTTGTGCATGACCAAGAACAGTGCTCAGTGTTTTGAACATTAGTCTATGCTCACACATGGCAAGGATGTAGAGTGAAAAACAAATGATGGAACTGAAGCACTGTGTGATCTTTTTTTTCCTTCTCTGTGCTTTAATTTTTCTGCCTTTCACAAAGAATACTGGCATTTTCTTCAAACTTTAAGTGAATTTTGACATCTTAGAAGAAAGGAAGAGTTCTACAAAAACCCCACACAATGTAAAAGGTATAGCTTGGAGCTAATCTTGAGAACACTTAAAATCAGCTTTGTTCATGTTCTTTTAATGAATAAGAACACTGGTTCATTTTTGGAGCCCTAAATTGTCACAGAACTGATGGATTTTACCAGTCCATATTTGTGAGTCCATAAAATATTACATCTAATATATATTATATTATATCTAATATTATATCTAATATATATTTTGTGGAACAAGGAATAGGCAGACAATAGAATTGTTCCAATGTTTTATTTTTTCCCAGTTTGCTCTTTTATTCTTTGCTTTTGTGTTTGGTTTTGAACGATTTTTGGGACCTCTCATTTGACATGGGCAGAAAAAAAATAATTGGACTTTTTTTCCCCACTAGTCATGAAGACAGGGTCCAAGTGCTTCATGGAAACATAAAAATCTCATTTAACAATAAGCATTTTTCTCCCTTTTTCCCTATCTTCATTGTGGTACTCAAGAGGATATTGGCATCTGAAAAGTGCTGAGTGCTAAATTAACTGGGTCACCCTGTGACCTGTACTGCACAGATGTTACCTTTTAATGGCTTCCATGGTTCTGGTATTTATTGCCTTAGCAGGCTGGGAGGAGGAGGGTAGGAAACTCATATGCAGTAATTATATAACTTATTTGAATGATAGTGTCTTTTTAAACAAAAATACAATTTGGTATCTTTAACAAAATATTTACTAAGTACTTGCAAGCCAGAAAAACCAAGTATATTTCAGGTGCCATACCAGAAAGCTGAACTTATTTTCCCCCAGGTTTCTGCCAGAAACATTAGAAATTCCTGGGAAAATATAGCTACTACTAGATTTTTAATATGAAACTCATTTAGCAAGCAGATCTAATTATTAGTAGTACCTTCAATATGAGGGGAAGTGGAAGGCCAGGCACTGATCTCTGCTGTGTGGTGATCACCTATAGGACACAAAGGAACAATCTGAAACTGTATTAGAGGAAGTTTGGTTTGGATATTAGGAAAATCCTTCTTCACCCAGAGGATAGCTGGGCACTGAACAGGCTCCCCAGGAAAGGGGTCACAGCACCAAGGCTGATGGAGTACAGGAAGTGTTTGGACAACACTGTCTGGCACATGGTGTAACTCTTGGGGTGTCCTGTGCAGGGCCAGGAGGTGGATTCAATGATCCTTGTGGGTCCCTGCCAACAGAGGAGATTCTACAATCTATGTTTTCACAAGCAGGGTGAATAAGCATGTCCACACTAAAATCAGAGGAACTGTGATGGTTGTCAGCAGCCAAAGATTTGCCTTGGAAAACACAAGCACAAGGTATTTAAGCAAGTTAATCTTTTGGCTTATTTTTTTCCCTCCACTGATATAGTCTCTTCTCAGAGTCCATTTATTCAAGCTGGGATCAGCAGATAATTCCTCCTGAGCTGCTAAAGATAACTTTATGTTATACAACTCACGTTAGTGGTATTATTTTAATAACCTAATGATTAGTTCATTCCACTCTTAATCTGTTCCATATGCAACAGGTTACTCTACTTTTACTTTAAGCAAAATAATTTGAATTTCAGTCTCCAAATTTTAGTTTCTGTTATCGCTAATCAATATCAGTTTTAATAATTCCTGTTTCTAAAGAGTATAATAATCATGTTTTCTGTCCTGATTTGATGTCCATTTTTAATGTTTATAAGTATGTAAATAAATAGATTTTGTACACAATGTATAATATAACATCAAATGCGTATGCTGGCCCACTTATTTTGATAATTACCTACATTTCCCAAACTGAGCCATTCAGTTAATCTTATTTGTAACACAGGAGGTCTGAGGAAAAGATGAGATATGAATATGAGCCCACATTTTTCAGTGTATATTCTTAACTATGAAAGCATCTTTTTCAAAGGGTAGTATAAGAAATACTTGGAAATCTAAGCACATTTACATAAAACTGTGAGAAAGAATACTTTTTCACCTTCCAGGAAAAACAGGTTGCAAGAGCTTTCTTAGTGTCCCGTAACCATCACAAATGTATTTTCCTGGTTTGAGAGCAAGAAGCATGAGATAAGACAAATGTGTAATTACTTCTTGACCCACTCTTCTGGGTTATACATTTTCATGAGGTGCCATGATTCATTATTTGCATTGATATGTACAGAAGGATGGGGCTGCTTAGTTGATATTCATTTATTCAACAGTCTGTAATCTATATTTAATGGAGTACCAGACTGTGGCATAATAAACCGTTTAAAAAGATAGCTGCTGCTTACACAGGGGTTATTGCTTGCATAACCTGTACTTACTTTTCATTACAAAACTAAAAGAGCAAAGCATAATTCACACAAGAAAATGAAGTTAACATTTAATGGCTTGAAAAATGATAGTGTACCATAATGCTGTGCAGTACTCTGAATACTTATAAAACAAAACAGGGCAGCAAAAAAAAAAAAAAAAAAGGCATTAACAGTGCACGGTGAAATATGGGCACCAAAGCAAAACAATGCATTCTAGTTTGCCACCTGCTTAGCAGGACCACTCAAAGATTGCTAATTAATCTGACGCGAGTTACTAAGCACACAAAAATACCTACAGTGTCACAAATGCTCAAATATTTTTGTTACATTTTTTCTTACATTTGCTACTTTTCTGTTCCTTATGTTTTCTTCCATGGAAGTAGAATCTTCACATCGTATATAAAGTGTTGTTTGCTCTGCATATAGCCATGGAAGCTCTTGAAAAACATCATTGCCTCTAGAAAGACATCTTACTGTAGGTCAAATACCATCCAGATTTATTGAGATGAAAAGTCTGATTTTGTAACTGATAGTAGAATAAGGGAGGTGTGCCCTGGTAACCATGATCAGTGAGGAAAACTTCAAGGCAGTTGTTGGGCTAATGGTAGTAAGTCCCAAATTTTGGGGTGCTTATAAGTCTAACACCTTTGACTATTTTTGTAATAACAGAGGTTTACAAGTCATCTCTTGCTGGACTTCCCAATCACCTTAGCTTCTAAAACCAAATGATGTTTCAATCAGCATCTGTAGCCCTGCAGAATTCTGAAGCTCCTCAGACTGGGAAATATGACTTTTGTTCTTGGTGAAATCTTGACAGGAACAGGTTCTTGCATACACAGGAAGTTACTGAGAGACAGCAGCAGCAGAATGTGGGTTCACCAAGTTCAGCTATTCCTCCTTTGGGAAGTCATGGAGTCCCCAGCACCACCCTCCACTGAGACACCATTGGAGGGACCTAAAATCCAAACCAACAGATGGAAATGTCAGCAGAAGAGCACATCTGTGGCCATCTCCTTCTGGCATATGGAGCTGAGTTCACCTACAATGATTTGAAGGGAAATTTTCACCTTCCAGGCAGCAGAAAATTGTTTCCTGTTATGTGTGGTGACTTCTGTTTCAGACAAAAACCCCCCATGTAGTCTTCTAAAATTAATGTCAAGAGAGAAAAACCCCCCACCAGTTAAAAAAAATAAATAAAAGAAAACACTCTCAAAGGCATTAGAAATAAAATTAAATTGGTGGCTAAAGGATTTCAAGTGCCACTTAGGGGTCATTGTAAAGTTGAAGAAATTTGAGAAATTTTTTTTAAATCCTTACATTTAAGAAGCTTTTTCTGCTTGTAATGCT
Source organism: Pycnonotus jocosus (assembly GCA_013400435.1). Taxonomy (NCBI): domain Eukaryota; kingdom Metazoa; phylum Chordata; class Aves; order Passeriformes; family Pycnonotidae; genus Pycnonotus; species Pycnonotus jocosus. The sequence continues at coordinate 3,427 of VWYP01020633.1, read as the reverse complement.
CTCACATTGGCAATGTGGTAAGGGTAGGGTAAGGCAGGATAGGGTAAGGCAGGGTAGGGTAGGGTAGGGTAGGGTAGGGTAAAGTAGAGTAGGGTGTGGTAAAGTAGGATAAGGTAAAGTATGGTAGGGTGGGGTAGGGTGGTGTACGGTAGAGTAGGGTAGACTAAAGAAGGTTAAGGTAGGGTAGGGAAGAGTAGGGTAGTGTAGGATAGGGTAGGGTAAGGCAGGGTAAGGTATGGTATACTAGGGTAAGATTAGGTAGGGTAGGATATGGTAGGGTAGTGTAAGGTAGGGTAAGGTTTGGTACAGTAATGTAGAGCAGGGTAGAGTAAGGTAGGATAGGGTAGGTTTTGGGTAGGGTAAGGTAAGGTAAGGTAGGTTAGGTTAGGGTAGAGTAGGTTTGGGTAGAGTAGAGTATGATAGGGTAGGGAAGGGTAGGATAGGGAGAGGGTTAGGGTTAGGGTCAGGGTTAGACTTAGGCCTTGGTTTCAGCTTAGGGTTAGGCTTAGGGTTAGTTGTTAGGGTTAGAATTAGAGATAGGGTTTAGGGTAGTGTAGGGTCTGGTAGAGTCGAGGAGGGTAGGGTAGGGTAGGGTAGGGTAGGATAGAGTAGGGAAGGGTAGGGTAGGGTAGGGAAGGGTAGATAGGGTAGGGTAAAGAAGAGCATGGTAGAGAATGGTAACGGTAAGGTAGGGTAGGGTAAGGAAGGGCAGGGTAGGTTCAGGTAGGGCAGAGTAGGGTAGGGTATCATATGGCAGGGTATGGAAGGGTTAGGGTTAGGGTTATGTGATAGGGTTAGGGTTCGGCTTAGGGTTAAGGGTTAGGGTAATGTTTTAGGATTAGGAGGTTAAGGTAGTATAAGGTTGGGTAGGGTACGGCAGGGTAAGGTAGGGTGGGGTAGGGTAGAGGTAGGATAGGGTAGAGTAAGGTAGGGTAGGGTAAGGTAGAGTAGGGTAGGTAAGGGTAGGGTATGGTGGGGTATGGTACGGTAGGGTAGAGTAGAGTAGAGTAGGGCAGGGTAAAGTAGGATAGGCTAGGGTAAGGTAGGGTAAGGAAGACTATAGTACAGTAGGGTGGGGTAGGGTAGAGGTAGGATAGGGTAGAGTAAGGTAGGGTAGGGTAAGGTAGAGTAGGGTAGGTAAGGGTAGGGTATGGTGGGGTATGGTACGGTAGGGTAGAGTAGAGTAGAGTAGGGCAGGGTAAAGTAGGATAGGCTAGGGTAAGGTAGGGTAAGGAAGACTATAGTACAGTAGGGTAGGGTAGGGTAGGGTAGCGCAGGATATGTTCGGGTAGGGTAGAGCGTGGAAGGGTAGGAAAGGTATAGGTAGGGTAGGATTACGGTTAGGGTTAGTGTCAGGGTAAGGGTTATGCTTAGGTTTTGGCTTAGGGTTAGTCGTAGGGTTAGGTGGTCAATTTAGGGTTTGGGTTACGGTTTATGGTAGGGTAGGGTAGGGTAGGGTAGGGTAGAGTAGGGTAGGGATGGGTAGGGTAGGGTAGGGTAAGGAAGGTTAGGGTAGTGTAGGGTAGAGTAGGGTAAGATAGGGTAAGGTAGGACAGAGTAGAGTACGGTAGGTTAGGGTAGGGTAGGGTAGGGTAGCGTAGAGTAGGGTAAGGTAGAGCAGGGTAGAGTATGGTAAAGGTAAGGTAGGGTAGAGTTAGGTAGAGTAGGTAGGGTAGGGTAGGGTATGGTATGTTTAGGGTTAGGGTTAGAGTTAGTGTGAGGGTTAGGCTTAGAGTACCCCTTAGGGTTAGGTGTTAGGGTTAGGGTAGTGTAGGGTCGGGTAGGATAAGGTAGAGTATGGTAGGGTAAGGTAGGGCAGGGTAAGTTAGGGTAGGGTAAGGTA
>VWYP01020632.1:56583-71604 GCA_013400435.1 Pycnonotus jocosus | reverse complement strand
CCCTGGGTTCCGACACCTCTCTATCTTTTTTTGCCTAATTTTGAGAAAAAGACACAATTCTCCTTTCCCCACTCCCTCCCAAGAAATCTTGTTTTGAGGCTGAATTAAACATTTTAATCCACTGTGAATGCTCCCTTTACCAAAAACTACATTAACTGTTTTAGGCTGACTTGTAACAAAAAACATCTGAATGTCACCAGTGAACTGACTGAATCCATAACTCACAGAGCTCAAGGGAAAGGCCTGCTTTGAGTGCAGGGGTGAATAATTTGATGCTGCATTTGGCTTCAGTGATCCTTGTAGCGAGAGGATGTTTGGGTCAGCTGCAGCTCGGTGACACTGTCAAGTGCCCAGCCAGCCATGCTGGGGCACAGGTGTGGCTGGCTGTGCCTGCTCACATCCAGACCTTCAGCTCTGCCACAGCAGCCTCTGATTTCTGTGCCCGAGGGCAGTGGGCTGTGAGTGTGGTGTTCTTTCCCAGAAGTGGTGATCACTGCCTCAGCTCCCAACCCCGCCGGTTCTGTGAGCAAATGACCCCGGGTAGCTCATCTGAACCAGGCCTGCCATTTGGCAGAGCCCTGTGTTGATGTGCTAGGCTGGAGCCTGCTGCTTCACATCCAAATTTCATTAATTTCAGTGTATATTGTTGCTGGCTGTGCTTCTCAGTAGCTGGTGGGTTCACTCTACAGGTGGGAAATGGGGATGTACAAGGAGCTGTCTTCAAATGAAAGCCTTGAGGGGCCTGAACGTGGGAGCATTCCTTTGCACTTGTGTTTTGAAACCAGGTGCAGGTGGCGATTTAGAAGCATCTGCACCTCTGTGCACAGGGTTGTATTCCAGGACTTTTCTCAGGGAAGGGAAACAATGTGGCTGGAACCTGCTCTGCTGAAGCAGCTCCTTCCTGCTGATTATCCCCAGCTGAGCAGGAGAGCATCCAGGCCTGGATGTGTATTTGCATTTTAATGTTGACAAACAGCACATCTCAATGCCAGCAAAAAAGGAGTGGGAATGTGCTCCAGGTAATGAATTTGAGCATCCCAGGAGGGTGGCAAGTGGTTGGGTGGGATTCCTCCAGCTGAAGGGAGATCTGGGCTCTGTGTTGCCAACAAGTCTGACATGCCTCATAATGTCACTGTAGCTTCACCAGCTACTTACCACTTTGTAATTTGTGATTGTCCCATTGTTCCCAGCTCCTAGAGAAGGGATTTCTTTCACTGTCTCTGAGGCAGAATGAGGAGTGTTTTGGAATTCTTCCTTTGCCCTTCACTCTCCATTTTTACTGGGACATTCATCTGAAAGGGGTCCTCAGCCACAACAAAATTTCTGGGGTGGCCACTATCTCTCCTGGCTCTTGCTCAGTGGCAGCCCTGGAGAAGGGAATCAGCTGCTACCATACTTACATTACACTGAGATTTTAGGACCTGTACAAAAACCAGTTAAGTCTTGTAAAAATTTAATGATTTTGTTAAGCACATATTGAACTGAGGTTATCCAACTTACTCTGGTTCTTGGGAGATAAGAGAGGGCAACATGGCCAGGCAATGACTCATTCCTTTGGCTTTGAGGAAGAAATGAGTCAAGTTGAACCTTTCCCTACAGGAGATTTCCCATTCTCCTGAAGGACAATAAGCAAAGTGAAATACAAAGTGCAAAAGGGAAGATGTAAGCCAAGATGAAGCAGGAAAAAAAGAGATGGAGGAAAATGTAGAGGCAGAAGGAAGGACTAAGTGCCATAAAGCAAAAGTGTGACTGTGAAAAGAAACCCACCTAATGACAGAGGGTGCAATATCATGAAGTCTCTGTGGATATGGATTTGCTGCAAGGGCAAATCCCTGAGTAGCTCTGCTCCTCTGACAGCACCTTCTGCAGTGCAGTGTTGTCCTCATGTTCAATATTTCTTGTTCAGTGGATACAAGTGAAGGTAAACAATGGAAAATACGTGTGAGCTGAGTTATTCAAGACAGAAAAACTCACATCATGTTGTACCTCAGAGTTCAGATGAGTCAAGTACACTTGGAGAAAAAAATGCAGACATGTTTTTCAATAGCTTTCTGTCACTGTCTCTTATAGTTGGATGGTTTGGGTAACAAAGCACAGGACATAGTGCAGAAACCACCATAATTTTTTTGAGGCTAAACCCCTGCTACCTACAAAATCAATAACTTTTATTAAAAACATGGGATATTGCACAGGATTTGGGTTTTGTCTCATTCCACTCTTTTGTTGCTTTTTAATAATAAAAATGTACCCATCAAATATTGCTTACACTTCACCCTCTCTATAAAACTTTTACCTTCACAGCTTTGGCTTTCCTGTTTCTATAGCAGCTCTGGAAGACTTTCCCCTCCTTTCAGACAGGTATCTGTTGCAAAGTTAACCTTAATTTTTTCCTTGGAAATGTGAAAGATGATCTCATACCTTTCCTTGTCTCTGGCCTTGGAGTTCTCCCCTGTCCTTTTCAAAGCATTCAGACCCACAGCACACAGAGCTGGTGGGAGGCAAGGTTCCTATCAGGCCCCACAATGTCCTGCACTTCCCCTCTGCTGTCAGGGAGAGTCACATGAGAGTTATTTACAGAAACAGGAGTTAATTGAAAGTAGCGCCAAAGCGCCAGATACAGAGCTTGGGTTTTTTGTACAGGCCATGTATTATCTAAAAATCTTGGTGCCCATTATGGGCAGGCTGTTTCAGAGTCAAAACAGGACCTGTTTGGTCAATCAGTGGGAAGAGTAACACAGCTCCAATTTTCCAGCATTAGCTGAGCAGCAATCAGGAGTCAATTGGCAGGAGATATTAAACCAGATATCCTCCTCTCCACCTGCTCCTCCCCAGTGCCTGAATCAGAGCTGTACCCTGGCTGTTCTACATCCCCTCAGGGCTCAGAGTGTGGTGACCTCCTTTGTGCTGGGGTGAGCAGGTCTTGCTGCTTGGAAGGTGTTGTTCATCATGCCAGTGCCACCCTCTGCCACTTGCTGCAGCTCAGAGGGCTCCTCCAGAAAACGACCTTGGGTCTAGGTCTCCCACCAGCCAGGTTACAGGGTTACAAAATCAGATTTTCTTGATTTAAGTGGTTTTGGTAGTTTGAGNAAGAGGAAAACTTTTAAAGTGTATAGTAAAGGATGTCCCTACCTGGAAGATGTAACTGGGGAGGAATGGACCTACAGGAGCTGCAGAGATGTGACTGCATTGCCTTCAGGCTGAAAAGGAAGCTGATCACAGATTCCCCATTTCCTAGGTAAGCATTCTGCCACTAGGCTAAGAGCTGACTTTATTTATTTACCTACAGCTGCAGTTTTGTTTCACATTTTATTGATGGCACATGTAAACACCCCAAATTTATTCTCTTAAGAATGTGCAAAGGAATTGGAAACGTTACAGGTATTGGTAAAAAGCGCACGTGACTGATTATTCTCATTTTTAAAACATGCAACTTGAAAATACTTCTTGGTCTGGGGATAAAAAATTCAATTTGACTTTGGTGACCAATCACACAGTTCAGCTATTGAACAAGCAGTAGCTGTGGCACAGCATCCACAAGTGAATACACAGTCTGCAAGATGTTCCCATGCATTATTCAGTGAATAATTCTAAATAATGAAAACACTGAAATCTGTGTGCAGATGTAATATGGGGGACAAAATTAAATGTGTTTTTTAAGAGAAGAAGCTGACCCAGCTCTAGAGGAGACCAGCACCAGCTGTTCAGAGACCTGTGAGAGTATGTAACGTGAATTTATTGTGTGCTAGCAACAGTAATCCAAGTCCAGCAATCACTAGTGGATGGCAGGGATCATTCACAGAGGTGAAGCAGCTCCCAGAACGCACAAGCTTCTCCCAGGGGCTGGAGTCACCCTCTGGGTGATTTCCATTTTGCAGGTCAGCTCCTCAGGCTCTGTTGGCATGGCACCCGCCTGTGTCTGCAGCTCATGGTGACCCAGACCCAGCCTCTGCCCCCCTTCTCACTGCCTCTGTCTGCAGTTAACCAGCTAACCAGACCTCAGTTAGCAGCAGCATGCAGCTTGTTATCTAAATCAATCCTTACAGGCAGCTACAGGTGCATGCATGCATCAGTCTGGGGGTGCTGCAGCTTTGAGTGCGTTTGGTGGTTTTATTCTGAGCTGTAGCACAAATTCAAATTCTGCAGAGAAAAAAACTCTTTCATCCCTTAAGGCACTTCTCAAAGTTATCATATGAATAAAAGCCCTTGAAACATTGAGGCAAAAATAACACATGACCAATGTTGGCACCCTAGAAACTTAGAATTTGGGGTTTTAGTGTATAGTAATACATGTAAGTCAAGATGGAGGATTTCGGGTGTTGTCTTTGCCCTTCTTCTTTGCCATCTCCTTCCTTTCTCTTCATGGGTTTGGGTGATTTTCTCTAATTGGGTGAAAAAGGTCCACATTGGGGGCCTTGGGGGGTCATTATTGGGTCAGAAATATAAATAATGTAGGCGTCACCTTGGTATTGAGTAATTATCTCTTAAATAGCCTTGGTAAGAGTTAGAAGCTCTCCATTTTATCTCACTTCCCTTGCTTGCTAGTTAAGCTCATGGCTCATGAGCCTGTAAATACTGTAAATAGATAAGATACAATAAACATTCCAAGTCCAAACTTGACATCTTTATTTCCTGAGTATTATTCATCCTGACCTTGGCAGAGAAGAAAAGAAGCCAAAACCTTTACAGACCAACACCTTCTATGAATTTTATTTGCCATATTATGATCTAGAGGAGGGGGGCTACAGCTAACAGCTGTTGTAGCAAGTTTCCCTGTTGTTTTCAAAATGTTCCTAATGGATGGAAGGCAAAACTTCAGGAAAATTACTGAAGGGCAGTGGGCAATAACAGCAGATTTAGATGTAAATAAGAAAAAACTAAACCCTGGTAAGATGTGTGCCAAGCCATAATTTGTCATAAAGCTAAACACAGGTAAGTGAACTGAAGCAAAAAGCTGCATATATTTTTATTGATTTTTGATGCATTGTTAATTGTCTCCACACAGGCAATGTATTGCTGGCTTGCAATTAAGACCTTAGCAGTGGGAAAAAGAACAATGACAAGAAATTGAATCAGTTGTTTGTTTGAAAATAAGACAAAAGCAATGGAGAGAAAGGAAGGAACTTGCAAAAGATCTCCTTACTGCTTTATTTTCAGCATTCAGCTCCTTAGCTTCAATAGTGCTTAAAATACCAGTCACAAGTCATAGCTCAGAAGGAAAATACACAATGTTTTCTGATGATTGAGAGATTTATTCTAAAGGCACCACAGGAAAAGAATGTCTTGGGAGTTCAGCAGGTTTGAAATGTTGTACAAGAACTCAGAGTGAAATTGATCTAAACCATGCAGTAAATGGATTTACAAGTCTTATTGACTACCCTGCTGAGTTGCTGTTTCCAAAAAGCTCTGAACTGTAAGTCTGTAATAAAGGTTTTCCTTTCAGATATTCAGCCTGCACAATCTGCTGGCATTCAGCATTTATACAGGCTATTTTTTTACTGGAAAAATGCAAGAGGTAGGGTGAAGCAGATTTGTTTTGTTTTGTTTTGTTTTCCCTCAGGTTTTGGTGATCTGAAATCATAGGTGTTTTGAAGTATCCAGATTATTTTTATGAAAGCCTTTTAATTTTTGGGATGCTGTAGCATGAAGCACACTTTATTTTACTTTGGTTATTACATAGCTCCAAAAACCTGTGGCTACATAGCTGTTAGGCTTTATTCAAAACACTTCAGAAATCTAGATCAGGTTGTGTTTTTACTAGAACCACAGAACTGGATGGGAAAAGCTGGATGGTTTTGTTTCCCCTCCCTCCGACCTCGAGCTTTTTCCTGCTCTTAGAAACTATGTTTGTTATCTGAATGTGTGCTGTCACAGGCTGCAGTGCCACCCAGTCACCAAGGGATCTTTTACACACATGCCTGTAAAAGGCATGTCAAAATGAAGAATTGTGTGCCAAGTGGTTTGATGAAGAAGCCACGTCTGTAAATTGTGTTTTGATTTGCATTATAGAGTAGGTGTGACCTTCACTTGAGGTTTGGTACAGAACTTGTTCTGGCCAGTAATGCCTTATTTGAGAAACTGCAGCTAGAGGAAGGGAGTTTGGGTTTCTACAGAGGGAGAAAGGTGTCTGAGGGCAAGAGACTGGGTTTTTGAAAAAATTCTGTGCTACTGCCTTTAACTGTAGGGCTTTAAGACTATTGTTGTCCCAGGAGTCTGGGCCAGAGCTCCCGTGGCCAGCTCTGGAAAATTCTCAGCTGCTCTGTCACTAAAAATGTGGACAGCATGGATACCTCTTAGAAAATGTGGTATCCTGAGCAGCTCTGGCAGTTGTCCTTGCTTGGAGAAATTCATCCTGGGACCGAACAGAAATAAAACAGCAAACTCTGAGGAAGCCACAGAAATACAGAAAAGACCCATGAGTCTTCTAGAAAAGTTAAAAGAAATATCCCATAGCCCTACCCCTAAAGTTGGTTTCCTGACCAAAACTGTTCCTTTGCAAACTCTCTCCATGGGGGAGATGAATAATTTTAAGTTGAGAGGAAAAATAAAATTTAAAGTTATTCCAGTTGATTTGGGGGAAATTGGAAAGCCATGGTCTATCCTTTCTTTATTCTTTCAACATGGAGAGAGACTGGCAGAGTTCAAGGCTTAGCAGAATTTTACCTGCATTTTATCTTATCGAAGGAGAGCCATTATTGAAACTATAAAAAGTAATTCTGTTAGGGTTAACAACAATGGAAATATGAGACTAGGTATGAAATCCTTAGTATCAGCCCTCCAGAAGTCTACTTTTATTTTCAAAAGTATGTTTTTTAACCAAACAGACATCAAAACAAGTTGCAAAAAGAACACAGAGATGTCTGTTTTCTAAAAGGCAAAAGTTGTGAAGAAAAATCTCTCCCTTTTGTAACTCTTCTATCTCCTAGTTCAAAACAGCTATGATATTTTGAGAAGAAGGGAAGACAAGAGTAAACTTCAAAACAATGCAATATTTCATTGTGGGGCTTTTAAGCTGAAGCAATCAACACTTTTTTTTTTTCCCTCTATTTTTAATTAGCAACATCCTTTTCCTCACCAGGAAGTTATCACAGTCAAATTTGGAACAGGCTAGCCTCCTTCCTATGGGTATTCCTTCAGTGCCTCTCTAGCTTTGATGATACCTGTGATGACTTTGACCAATTTCAGTAAGGTTGGATAAAGCAAGCAGAACGACTGAAAAACCTGAGAGCTCTAACCAGGTTAGCTGTGAGCCCCACTGCTCACCCAGGGCTGTCATGTGGATTTTCATGTTGCTGTGGCATCCTGCTGGCTGTCAGGCTGCTGTGCCCCAGTGTGGCTGCAGGAGCAGCTGGTCTCAGCACTGGCTGCCACAGGAATGTCCCCGCAGTGCTGGCACGCTTCTAAGGCAAGATCTTGCCCTCACCACAACCTAGGCTTGCAGTTTGAAGAGGCAACTCTGCAAAGCTGTTATTGCAGAGTACTGATTTCCAAAGATTTGTTATCAGCAGTGTGGGAACAGCATCTTGAGCAAATTTAGGAGAAGATTAGAAAAGTATTTCCTGCCCGTGAAAGAAGAATAGTGTGCCAAGAACGTGTATGAAGCCCATAATTTGGTGGTTTTCAGCTCCAATTTTTTTTCCTGGTGTCAGAAACAGCCCTGCATAGTCAGAGAAGGATGTAACTGCTCTAAGTGATTTAGCTTAATCGCTGCTTTTTAAAGTCTATTGTGTTTATGAGGTACCTGGGAACGCACTGGTGTTGAGGTAACCCTGTGTGTGAATAGATTGTGAAGGTGTGTGGGCTCAGGCAAGCACGCCTTGTTTTGAATGCTGTTCTACACCCTCGGATGGTGGCTCATGTGATGGGAAAGGCTGGTGGAACACATCTTCACTAAGAAAGAGGCATCAGCAGCTTCCCTCTCCATCCCTTCTTCCCTGTGGCTGCCCTGGGCCTCCTGTGCTACTGGTGCTGCACTCAGCTCCATGGATGTTGGCAGCTGGAGAATTGGATACAGCCTCATGCTGTGCAGGGCAGGGGAAGGGGCAACAGGCAGGGAACAAAAAGAGAAATCAAATCCCCCCTGGCGCCAGGGTAAATCTCTGCCGGGAATACGGTCCAGTACAAAGCTGCTCTGGAGCAATTTTGGGCATGCAGATAGACCACGTCAGCTGTTTCTTGATCACAAGCTGTGAGCATGCTCTTGCCTGTGGACTCTGTGGAACAACTCCTTCCCTGAGCAGGGAGATGGACTCCTGTGTATAATCTTTGTCCTGGAGTGAGAGCATCCCCATGGGTGGCTGCCCTGAGCAGCTGACAGCATCGTGATTGTTCTCATCTCAGCTTAGCTGGTGACAAGCTGCCTGTGAACTGTGTGTGCAAAGACATTAAGAAGAAAACAGTTTGTTTAAGAATTAAGTATCGTCTTTCTTTTTCAGGAGGAGAGAGGATTTCCTGCCGTATTTTAATTTGGAATTTGTTTATAGTATTTGTATTCTCATTCAGTTAAAGATACCGACACTGACAATGCAAAATCAGTGGCTCTGCAGCAGCATCTCAGACAGTGCCAGCAGGGCCTTTGGCATCACATGATATAATTAATGTGAATTTCTCTGCTGTTGCAGTACATCACTAGTGTGATACACTTTTTCTCAATGGATGCTAAAATTGAGCGTGTTAGGAGAAAATTCATTATTCCAGGCACAAAATCCTCTGCTACAAACCACATTACACCATCATTCAAATAAGCTACTTACAATAAAGAAAATATCCAGAGGGAAAAAAAATATTTTCTCTTCTGCAATTTTTTAACATAGTTCATATAATTGCAAGCATTTTAATTATAAGCAGGCAGATATTTTGAATATTGAGTTATTTGGGATACAAGGATGCCCTATTTTAGTATATATACAACTATTCTGCAATTATGACAGCAGCAGGGGCTGTAGTCAGCCTTGTGACACAGCAACATTTTTCTTGTGGTACATGGGTTTTTTTCCATTTTTTGTACTGAAAACAGATCAATGAAGTAAAGTTTATGTCTGAATTTTTCTGCAAATGTTTTCTTTCAGAATTATCTTTTGGCCAGTATTAGCCCCTTACATTTTGTATTTTAGCTTGTTTCAGCAGGTAATTTTTATTACTTTTTCTTTTCTTTGCCATTATCTTTTATTCTATACACTGTATCAGGGGAATAAATTTTTCTGTAGTGGTACAAGGAATGGAAGGCACAGGGCACTTCATGATGGTTTTGTGTTCTGTATACAGGCAGGTAGGATGATAATATGCATTTCAGTGGTTAATTACAGGTAAGTCATTTTCATCTGACTAAAATCCAATCTATTCTGTGAAGATCACCATTGTATAACAGGAGAGGATAGTATGAACAGAGAAAACAAGTGCTAAACAAATAAAACTTGAATGCATAAATCTCATTACAGGATTCCTTTTGTGCCAGATCTGCTGTGTTACTCTCTGCTCATCGTTGCTGGGGTTCACACTGACCCAGCTATCACATAATTGTGAAAAACAGGACATGCACAACAATAACTACAAAGGCCCAGAAAGGAAGTTACAGCATCAGGACTGTTTGCCACCTACACAAAGACTTGCCCCAAGATGACAGATGTATGGCTTGGGAAATGCTGGTGCTGCTGTGGGACTCGGAAAAGCTCATCCAGAATCTGGGAAGATTGGTCTGACCCTCACTCAGGTTCATGCCCACCAAAAGACCTGGGATTCAGGGGCGGAGGAATGACTCTTCCAGCAGTCACACCCAGAGAGTGTGGCCCTCCCTTGGGAATTTGCTCAGTTTTTGGGCCAGTGGACATTAGGAAGCCTCTGCACCCTGTGGTCCAGGCACTGGCACTTGGGTGCATCATAGCTCCAGATTCCAGACTTGGAACAATGTCTAGAGGAAATGTGACAGTCTGTGATATTCAGAAGAGACTAGACAGCCCAGAAGCCTTCCTGCTTTTACAGTGTATGCTCTTTGATTTTTCTGATGTTAGGTTTCTCAACTAATCAAAGCAAGGAAGCAGCAATGAAGCTGTGCTGGGAACAGTGCTGATGCTGACATGTTTTGCAATAGCAATCCCTTGTAAACTAATGAAGGCCCCACTGGACACCTCAGGCAACAGGGCAGGAGGCATGCTGCTGCATACAGTCATGTACCTTTATTTAATGCACCAAGCTTGTCACACAAGCCCCTGACCTGGGTGTCAATTCCCCCTGACCTACATGCAGCCAATGAATCCCCAGGGAGGTGGGCTTCTTGCTTGGGGCCCACTCTGCTGGCTTGTTCAGCCAAGAGGCAGACAGCACACACCCACCACCATGTGGAAGGGAGATACTGATCCTAGAGGGGAGCCCTGACCCTCCAGGCCAAGGTACAGCTTGTATGTGTGTGACTCTCTGAGTGTGTACAGGTGCCATGAGATGCAGCCCTTTCCAGCCTGCCTTTCTTGGAGGATGAAGTGCCACTGAAGGAGCAGGCATGGATCTCAACAGGCATCAGGGAATGTCTGTGCCTCTGGGGCACTCAGGCTGAGCATCAGCCCATGTCTGCAGAGCTGTCACAGGCCAGTACAAGCCTCTGCAGTGGTTTTGTTCCTGTGTGCCCACATTGTCCAAAGACCCTGTGGCAGGTGTTGCAGTGTGACAGTGACATGAGACCCTTCCTGTGAGCTCCAGGGTGGATTCCAGCAGCTCAGGTGCTCTGCTGTGGGTGCAGCCACCACCAGAGGTGCAGCTGATGGCAAACCCCAATGCAGCTCCCACCCTAGTGCCCATGGAGCAAGAAACATGGTTGGGGTTTCCTGTGAGTGGGGAGAGCCCTGGTGCTGCATGTAGGGCTGGTACAAGATGGTGTAGGTGGGATCTTCCTGTGTTTCCTTGCTGACAGTGCCCATCATCCCAGTGCTGCAGGGCTCTGCCTCCTCTCTCACAGATTGCTGTCTCGAGGATACAAGAATACCATCAAGAGAGCAATGGTATGCAGAAGGTGGCCCTAAGCAGACTGACCCTGGACTCATTTTTTATAGTATCTGTAGAAGTTTCCAGATCTCAATTTTCCTTCTCTTTACCTTTTCTTTGCCCTTGTGAGGGGCACCATCCCTCTTTCTTTCTGCTCTGCTCTGAGACAGCAGGATTGTCCACTGACACTGGAAAAGATGAGAAAAGCCACCACTGGTAAGTGAGATCCTAACCTCACCCTTCCAGGGTTCATTCCTAGTAGGCTCATAAGTTTTTGGAAACTTAACTTTCCAGCTGAGTGCGGCTAAATATCTTCAGTGGCAGACATTCTTCTGTTATTGTGGGGGGTTTTGTGTGGTAGTTTTGTTTAGTTTTGGTCTTTTGGGTTTTAAAATATATATATGAAGTATAAATCTGAGGAGGCAGAGGGGCTGGGTATAGTTTTGTTGGGTTTTTTTAATTTCTATTGCATAAGAGAAAGATATTTTCCCTAAATCTGGTATGTGCTGAATGGTTTTTGTGAGATTGCTTATGAACTTTGATTATACAATAAAAATACAATTTGCAAGTCATGGTAACAGCCATCAGTTTGGTGACAAAAGTCTGCTTGGTGGGGAGGAAGGGAATGCATGTTAATGTAGTGAAGGAGGAGGTAGGGGAGGCGTGTGTGGTGAAAAGGTTGCAAATGAGAATGAAAGGAGTGTAAAAGTGCAGTCAGTAATCTAGACTTCCTCTTGCTATTTTTGTGAAGACATTCTTTGTCCAAATTAGGAAAGAGCAATTACAGTGGGCTGGGTGGGGGCTGTGGAGGTGTAGGAAGCATTCCTGGCACTGCAGGGGATAGCAGGATCGCAGAGGAAGGACCAGATGAAATTGTGGTTGGAACCAGCTGATGTGGTGTATGATTTGCTGTTGCATCTCACTCACAGGGAACAAATGTTTCTGCTATAAGGTTGTTGGCTGTGACAAAAGAAAGTCCTAAGACTCTCTGCTGAGCATGAAATAGCTACAACTATAACAGGCCTGTGGAAAAAACATGCAACCTTAGCCCAGTGGTGTCATTAGAGTGAAATATCTTTGGGATGTCAGAGGGTGCAACACTGCAGAGATCCCATCTGGAAATGAGTGGGAAAGTCTGGTCTCCTCTGTTTGGGAAGGGCAGAGGGATGCTCCTAGGACTGCCAGGGCAGTGGTAGCACATCCTAAGGGCCAGACTCCCAGCTCCTTGTCTTTGCCAGTGGAGAAAGGGACATGGCCACTTTCTGTAAATACCTTGGGAAGCAGAATTCTTCACTGCCAAAACAGAAAACAGTCACAGCTAAGAGAAAATACTGATTTCAAAACAAATGTCTAATAACCATCCCTGGAGAAAATTTAAGCAAGGAATTAGCAGCATATTTTTTGTTGCCATTGTAGTGAAGTATTTTAACATCCATTCATTCTCTTGGGGATACAAATATGTTTTTACATTTTGCTTAATCTGTTTATGAAACAATAAATTTTGATGGATTTGCCTGGGGCAGCAGGGTCTGATCTCCATGTCCCTTCAAGCCTTGTCTTCCATGAAAACTATCTTCATTGGAGGCTTCAGTTTCAGTAATGCTGAGAGCAGATCTGCAATGGATTCAGCTTCTTATGTATGTAAGCCAGAACATTAAGAACTGTTCCTACAAACAGTGGAATATAAATATATATTCATCTCATACCATAAAAGACAGTCCCTTCCTCAATGCCAGACTGACAATAATCAATATTTGCTAAGAGTCTCTGTCAAGAACTGTCTTATCAAAGTGGAAAATGTATATATTTATCAACATTTGCAGCTAGAAATCCTTCAAATGTCTCATTGTTGTGCAACTCTGGGTTGACATGCAGCTTCTCCCTGGCACTGCCAGACTCTGCTGCAGCTGGCTGGGTACACTTGTGACTGTATGGTGACATCTTTCATCTGAGCCATACCTAGAGAGGTGGCAGGTTCTGGTTTGGATGTGGCAGCCTTTGTCCAGGTGAAACTCCCCTTCAAGACACTAGACAGGGTTCATGTGGGGCAAAGGGTCAGATCTGAGCCTGCAGAGGAGAGAATGCTACATTTTCTGCTTAGGTACAGCTCACATGTTCATGAACACAGCCACAAGTCAGAATGCAGAGGGATCATTTGGGAATCTTCTATGAAAAGCCCACCTGCAACTCAGCTAGACTCAGTCGCTGAGACAATCCTCCAGGGAATATTTTCCAAACTACAGGAATTTTCACTTTGTGTGTTTTCTCTTTCCAGGGTCTGAACCTGGCTCTAACCCTTAGGATGGCAATATTAGCCCTCCTAATGCTTGTGAGAGAAATAGGCTGATATTTCAACCTACTTATCTTGACTATATAAAAAAAAATCTTCCAGCTCATTCAAAGCCTTGGTGGTGGCCTTGGAAAAGGGATCAATATGCTGAAAGACCTGTAGTGTCTTAAATTATAAAGTGGCTCCTCTCACCAGCATGAAATATTTTAAAATATTTTGAAAAAGAATGTTTTACTGTCGTACTTTCATTGCCACCTCCTCAGTGGACATCTCTGATATTTAAACAAAATAACAGCCAGCAATCCTGCAAGATGCAGTGATTTCTCCTGAAAATTTAGAAATGTTTTGCCCTCAGGCTGCTGCAAATGGTTATAAGCTTTGCCTTATTGCAGCCATTCTTCTGGAGGAAAAAGGTTGTAGCTGTGGTGCAGTGGTTCCCATCACACAAGAAAAAGAAATCCTTGTCACTGCAAGCACTGAGGCAAGCTCAGTGTCCTGCAGGGCTGGCAAATAAGGGTCAGAGTTGAGAAAAACCTCAAAAGCTTCAGAATTGCTCTACAAGAGTTCAATTTATTGAGGAAAGATCTCCAAGGCTTCTCTGGGGTTTCATAGGTCACTTAAAATACAGAGAAAGAAGATTATTCCTTGTGAAAGCTACTGTGGGTTTAAATTATTTCTTTTGAATCCTACAGACCTCATCCCTATTACTTACAAATTTTCCAAACAAAGGCAGGTATTAGACCCTTCAAAGGTACATAGCTGAGGTCTGCCATAACCCTGCTGAAATTAGCATGAAGGTCTCATCTTACTGTGAGGATGAGCTCTGTTTGTTCACCTTTGTTTACCTGTTTTGTTCACCTTTTGGGCAACTCTGGTGGAAAAAAAAGGGGCACCTTTCACAGCTAAAAATGGGTCAGGAGTAAGTTTAATATAATATGGCCTTGCACTGTATAGCTATATACATGCAAGATCATCCATTGATGAACAGAAATAGGTTGTGAAGAAAATAATACCTCCATTTAATAGAGGAAGAAACTTAAGAAATGGATTTCAGAATAATATTAGAAAAGGAAAACACTCTTAGGTCTTCTTTAAGAGATTATTTTTCAAAGTGAGGGAGTTTCTGGGTCTCAGACCACCAGTTAAGATAAAGGAGCCCAGAGCAAGATACCTTGGAAGTTCAGATAAAATAAAAAAGTGCAAATAGAGTCACTCAAGTCTATCTCTATTTGATGTGGTTAAAAAAAGCTTTATTTATCTTTATAGGGCTAATAATTCACTCTTTACTTTTTCATGAATGCTTTCTTCAGAAATGAAAAACACTTTCATGGTGCCTCCATCACAGACATACCCTAAACCAGTGTTTGATTGAGCGCCATTGCATTGTGATTTTAAACGTCTGCAGCATCAACCCCACGGGGCAGGGCTGGAGCCAGGCACTCCCCCAGCTCATCCTTGGCATGTGGTGCTGCCTGCAACATGCCAGAGCCTCTTCACCACCCTTGCATGGCTGGGAGGGCACGGGGCACCTGGGCAGAGACCTTTGCTGCCTGCTCACATCTCCCTGCACCACCAGCCGCCCACCAGAGGCAGGCTGGCCATACCCACTGTAGACAACCCTTGGATCACACTTGTTTTTCCCCAGATTGCTGATGACCTCCCCTGCCTCCAAAAAAGGAGGTAATTTCTGGAACATGCCTCCCCACTCTGTTTTCTACTTTTTTTTTTTTTTTTTTTTTTTTTTTTTTTTTTTTTTTTTTCTA
>VWYP01020632.1:32218-52946 GCA_013400435.1 Pycnonotus jocosus | reverse complement strand
GCTGCATCAACAAAAAAAAAAAAAAAAAAAAAAAAAAAAAAAAAAAAAAAAAAAAAAAAAAAAAAAAAGCTAGATAGGTGTTCACATGCAACTCTGGGGCTTATTAACTAGGAAATGGAGGAAATAAATAAAGGTAAGGTTTGTTGTCTTAATGCTTGAAGATACCACAATTTCTTTTGAGTCTTTAGTGGCTACTGCTCAGTTTTTTATCTTCTGGAAGTTCAGTAAAATATGTTATTAAATTCCAGATATGTATTGCAGCACAGAAGCAGCTGGCAATTTTGAAGGAATATTTGTGTTAACTGCAGTGTTCTGTGGAGACTTAATATAAAGAAATATATTCAGGAACTCAGTTTGCTATATTGGAAGTGGGAATTGGGAGCATCACTGAAAGGAGATGCCTCATTCATTTATCAGGTTTAATTTTATTAACAGACGCCAATTATTTGTTACACAAATATAAAATAAAATGAAAAGAAGAATTAATTTTGTGTCATTGCTGGGTGCTTCAGTCTAAACATCTCACTAAAAATAACCAAAAACCTCTGGGTACCAGGTGCTTTTTATCTTGGGTTTACACTACAGTGCAATGAAACACTTTGGAAGGAAATGCCTGAAGAAACCCCTTTTTTTGGTTACAAAGCAGCATTTTCATGTCAGTCACACATCTCCTTAAAGGCCAGGTTTAGACCTGTTTAAGCTGTATTGTGTGTGGAGAGCAAATAAGAGCTGGATGTTATTAGGCAGAATCTCTTTTACATGCAAAGAGTTGGATCAATTTGAGCCTGATTGTGTCTCTCTCCACTTTATTGTCCCATTACTTCAAACACTGGGCATTATCTCAAAGAAGGGGCTGACTGAACTCTAGGTCTGGCACTTGTCAGTCGTGGATGACATTGGCTGCAGTCAGTCATGTTCACACATAAATGAGCCATGACAGAAACAGACTGGTGAACAGAAAAAGTAAGTTTACTGGGGTAATGCTCTTGTGTAACAAATAATAAATCCACTCTGTAAGAAAGGTGATGCATATCCTGAGTGAAATAGCAGAAATAGAAATCCCACCCCTTTACAGTTCTCAGGAGGTTTTTTTGTTCTTTCTGTATGTCTAGAAATTAGCAATCTGAAAAACATTGTCTTCCATTCAAGCAAGGGAGGGAAAAACACAATTCAAACGTAGATCTCTCTAACTGGGAAAAATTAAACCCAGTATGGGTTTATTTATATCCACGTGATGTCACTGCAACTCTGCCATGTACAGTGTGGAAAGAAATTAAAAAGAAAAAAGAGAGAGAAAGAAAAGGTTTTTCCTAAAGCAAATACAACTCAAAACAATTTGCATAAATGCCTCTCCCATGATTTTTTATTTATGACCCCTAAGTTTCTAATTAAATACTAATTAATATTATCACTAGAATTTTTTCACATCCTCAACTCTTTTATAGCTTTGTCACTTTGATTAATGCACAGTCGTTTATTAACTTATTTAACAAGCAGAAGTTCTTCATGACAAACCAGATAATATTCCCATAGCAGTCTCATAAGGGCAAAAAAGAAGTTCTGAACTTAATAATAATTATCCTCAATAAAGTTAAAGTTTTTCATTGCGTGCTTAAAAGATGGAAATAGGGTTTTTGTTTGATTTATATTATATGGAGTTGTATAAACCATGCATTAATAAAATTTATTATTTTAGCTTGATCACTGTACTGTTTCTGTAGTTTTGGGTGCTTAGGATTTAACTTTCACTGTATTCAGGAGGATAATTAATGTTCTGACCAGACAGGGAATAAAATACTCACTAGAACAAGATAATTAAGGGCATAGATAATGTTTAGGTTTTGTGTTTTGCTTTTTAAATTATTTGTTTTGTTTTCCAGCTAAACCTGATAAAGAGGAAATCAGAGTTTTCCTGGCGATTACAATGACTTTGCCTGAAGTAGTTTGACAGTTCTGGAGCTGGCTGGGGGCTGTGGCTCTCTGCCCAGTGGTGAGGGGTGCAGCACCACAAAATTCTGATCTGTGCTAGCAGGGCTGGTCTCCCTGCCAGGAATCACAAATCCAACTCCCTTCCCTTCCAGCTCTGCTGAGAGGGAAGCAGAGATGAGAACTCACATCCCACAAGAAAGCATCCATGCCATGGAGGATGGAAAGGCCTGGTTTGTGTTTGTAATGAGGACATTCACGCAGTTGCTGTGAGAGAGGTGGGGGCCCTGTGACACACAGTCTGCAGGGCTCCCAGAGGACCTGGGGATTTTTGAGCTGCACCCTACTACTGTTTGATTTTCAGGGGCAGGAAGGGCTGATACAGGTTGGCAGGCAGCAGTTCACTGCATTTCTTCCTAGAGCTGGTTTCCCCTGGGCCAGCTCCATGAAGAGGTATTTATTATTCATCGCAAGTTCCTCTGACAAAGAACTTCCCATCATTCTATTTACATGCACCTTAAACAACATATATCGACCATATAAAAATTACAGGGATGTGTTGATATGATTTGGAAGGCAGAGGCACTCTCCTTAGCACCCAGTTTCCCTCTCTTCTCATGCGTTCACCAACAGGGATGTAAGGGAGCAGCCTCAGGTGGCAGCCAGCACATGGGCACAAAAGGGGACATGTGCTTCTGAGCACAGAGGATGTAGAGAAGATGCTCAATGTTCATTGTTGTGTCTGAGACATAAATCAAGTGGTACTTCAGGGGAAAATGCCCCACTATGGCCTGATAAACTGAAGTATGTTAAAACAGGTCCCCAGTGGCTGAATCCAAAGAGCAGTTGCACACCTAGACAGATAATAATCACTAATTCTCCCACCTAGATTAGTCCCTATTTAGGCAAATAAAGGTTACTTTCCAAGGCTTTTTGTCCCCAGTGACCTATGTTTTACTGTGTAATATGATCCAGTAAAGCTGATTATTATGGTGGTTGTTCCACCAACAATACTTGCAGCAATATGCCACTTTGCAGATGCAGAGGCTTTAGGACATAAAAAGCATAAGTATGTGGCAGGTTTGAATTAAAAGCCAATGACAGCAGTCACTTTAGAAACTGTTCAAAAGTCTGCACTAGTATTGCATTTCTTCTGAACTAAGTCATCTTTGCCATGTGCTTATTTAGAACTTTCTCCTTATTTTTCTCTTTCCTCTTCTTACTATCTTCTAGTGAGTTTTTTTTATTTTGTGAAAGCTGAAGATGGGTGATGGCAGATTGCTGTGCAGGTAGAGGTCAAGCTTGACAGGACACAGCACCTACAGGCCTTTCCTGGCTTAATTTAAAAGTTTAGTAATTACTGTAGGGCCTAGGTTAAACCTATGTTAAATAAGTATGTCTTGATTTCTGCTGTTAAATAAATAAGAGCCCCTTATTCTTCAGAGAAGAAAAAAGCACAGGAAAACAGGAGCTCTTTACAGGGTTGTTATAGTGGGATGAATGCTTGCCAAAGTCCCCAGCCTCAGAGAGGGCACCTCGGTGGCTATGCAAATCAGACTGAGCTCTCAGCTTCACCCTCTGCATGCCCGAGTGGGAGATTTCCATTCTCTGCACCCAGCCCATGGGAACTCTGCAGAGACCTTTTACACCACACTTGGTCCCTCTGTGAAGTTTGTGGGTTGCTATGACAGCGAGAGGAGCTCGAAGAGCCTTCACCAGTCTGTAGTTCCTTCAAAACCTTGAACTTCAGTGCCAAAACATGGATATGGAAGAGTTCAAGGATCTTGAACACCTTTTTGAACTAGACAGCCTGATGCAGGGGATTGATTGCTACAAGTGACAAGGAACTTATGCTAGATTCAAAAGGAAAAAGAAGAAAAGCGACAAAAGACATCTGAGTCAATTAGGTCATAAAGAACCATGGAATTAGTTCTTAATGCTGGAAATGCCATTAGATAAGCTACTAGGAAAAATGGAGAACTAAATTTAATTATATCTGTTTTAAAAATCTGATACATAGCAAATACAAAAATTCCCTAATAGTTGATCTTAAAAATAATAACACTCAGATTTCCAGTTTCTAGAGCTCCTGTTCAATCTGTACAAAAACCTGACTGGAAGATAGAAAAGTAAAATATTGCTATTAATAAATCAGCCTCTAAAAGACACCAGGAGATACTACACATGATGCTCAATAGAAGAGGATATACTAACAAGAAAATTCCAACAATCTTTTTTGAATTAAAACTCAAGAATAAACCTCTAAGTAACCTTCCACAGGTTAAAACAACAATCAGTCTTATTATTTTACTCACAGATCTTTTCAGCTTCTTTTCTCATGTACAACAACTTTATTATACTTGTTTCAAATCTCTCTTGAATATCAGTTGTCAAGGATGCATAATTTTACTGAATTTCAGAGTGGTTGATCTTTCCATGTAGAAATATTTCATTTCTTGTCCTCAGTATTCATGTGAGAGCGTTGTTTAGCTACCTTGCTCCCCTGGGGAAGATTCCATCTTATTACTATCTTATATTTATGTCTGTCAATCTTACATACACTGGCTCTTGCCCCTGCTTTGTTCCTTGCATTAAATAGCATTTTTCTATTCCCCTGTTCATTAAAAAAAAAAATCTCTTTTAGTCTTCATTTTCTCTGCTAAAATTGAGCTCCTTTCTGCTGCATTTCAGAGAGGTGTGTACCCTGCTGGTGGTTCAGATTCAACCCCTGCTTTTCTGATATCAAAAGCCTTATCTTTGCCTGTGTGTAGTTCCCAGTCAATGTAATGTTATGTGTTCTGGCCAAAGTTCCTGTCACTGATGTCTCAGCAGATCACCTTCATTCTGACCATACATTTAATGCTATTTGTGTTGCAGTTATCCCCAACACCATAAGGTGTTTCTAAAATGGTCTTGTGATCCTTATCTGTGTTGATGATGCCTGAAATCCAACTGATATTGTTGGATTTGACTAATGCAATACTAGGGATTTTTATCATGTGTATCCATGTGTGTGTGTGCCTGTGAGTAAGTGCAAATGCCCACTTGTCTGTATACATAGGAAAAGAAACCTCCCCACTTTTTTTTTTTTTTTTTTTTTTTTTTTAAAAAAAAAATTTCCAGGTAAAGAACCCAGGGGGGANCCTCCCCCCTTTTTTTTTTTTTTTTTTTTTTTTTTTTTAATACAAGAATTTCCAGTGTAAGACTCCAGAGTGGATGACATTTTTCAGTGAGGTTTATGAATCAAATAATTTAGTCCTATGAAATGTCATACTTAGGTATCTGACCCCCTTACTCTACCTTAAACATCTTAAACTTAAAGAAAAGGAGTGGAGCAATTTCTTTCTATTTATTAGTGCAAGCCATTACTTGTAAGGAAAGGAATGAATCTGCCTGGACCAATTTGTCAGCGCCAATTTAACTAAAGGTGTATTTTTGTCATTAAATCACATTATTTCATAATTAATCATCCTTAATAATTTTCTCATATTTTCTTGATAAGAGTGACCTGTGAAATTTCACATGGTGCAAAAATGAACAGCACCTACCTGCTAGAATAATTGAATTTCTACAAGCAAAACCAGCATATGGTTTCTTGGGAGAACAGGGAATTTATTCACTTCTTGCTCCATTGTTGGGTAAGATGTGAAGTTAAATTTCAAGGTGGGGAATCACCCGAGATACTGCTCAGTCTCTCTCAAGACATGAGATATCTTTGACACCATTTCATAGGTTTTTCTGCACTTTTTTACAGAAGAGTTGATAAATGCATTAAATGCTTAAAATATTTATTAGTTTGGGGACAGATACAGCATTACAAGAAATGAGATCATTCTCTGCAATGCTCCAACATATGAAAATTGAAACTGTATTTTTCCTCTTCTCAGAAGCATTATGCAAGTGACAATTTTTCTGTGAAGAATTAAAGTACAGAAATGCTCTGGCAATTGAAAGTTGTAGGTTTTCAGAACTAGTTAATATTTATTCTGTTTTAAAATAAGTCATTGTGCAAATCGAGGAAACAACATTGCTAGCCATTTTCGCTTTAGTGCCTTCCAATTTAATGCCAGCTGCTAGGTAAGATTTAACAATATGTGTCAATTTAACATCAAACTCAATGACAAGAGACTTACTTCCCTGTCAAGAGAGGAAAAGTTTTGTGCATGTGGAAAGGGGGGTGGTGGAATTGTTCTGGATGCAGGCTGTGTGCACTAACACAGTGTTTAATTATTTAAGTGAATCAAGGAAGGATGCTGAATATATAGATGTGGATACCTCTGTTTGCATCAGAGTATGTGCAAGGTGAGCTCTGCAAGTGCAGCTCCAGCTGCCCTGGGGCACTCCTGGAGGCTGGTTTGCAATCTCCACGTGCACTTACCCCTGCAGCTCAGCAAATGTGTCACCAAAGGTGAGACATCCAGTGCTCTTCATCAATGCACCTGGACTGTTGTGTTTGTCATCACCGTGTGCAGGCAGCACACCCAGCTCCAGCTGTGCTTCCACTGTGAAACAGACATCATCTGTTTTATGAGCTGCCAGCTTGCCCCTCTTGGGCTGGAAGAAACACAAGCTCATGGCAGGGCTGCAGTGCAAGGACTTGGGAGAGCCTGCTGGGAAAGGGAATGCAGTAGAGGTGGGGGCCAGGTCAGGATGTCCTGGGCTTTAAAATGGGAAACATCAAGAGACCATTATCCAGTGCTCTGGAGTTTGCATTCAGACCAAACTGTAGTTTACTTGAATCAGTTTCATTTTTTCCAGTGAAGAAAATTTGTAGGTTTGTGTGTTTGCATGTATGGATGTGTAAACACAGGCATAAAGGATGATCAAGGACTATGACAAGGTAGAAATCAGAAAAACCTCCCCTTACTGGCACTTAGTCAGTCCTGGTATTATGCTCTGTACTTCCACTAAGAACACAGTTCCTTCCACTCCCCAAATCATACAGTACTTCCATTTGTCTTTCCTCACACCAGTTTCTGCTTTTTAATTCCTTGCAAGACAGCAGCCAGAAGTGTGTATGGATGTTGTATCCCCAGGGCCTTGTCTTGTGGTGTCACTGTCATCCTCAGAAAGATCAGGTTATCTAAACTTTTCTCCTGCTACACTATTTCCAGCTGATAATAATGTAGCTTTCAGCAGAAATTTGCAAAATTTCCAGGTTCCTGATCTTGCTTTGGGATGGTTCATTTTAGTCCTGTTTTGTAGTATCAATCTCACTTATTTTCAGAGTTTTTCCTCTGTGATGCTCTGATTGACATTCATTCCACAGCCCTGTTTTCTGTGCCATGTTAAAAGAATGAATTAATATCTGCTCTGAAATGTATTGGTAAGAGGCCTCACTGGCAAATCTATGTGCCTGTAGTTTTCTTTGTAGAGATCCATTGTATTATCTCCCTTCTTGCTAGATTAAAGCATGGATTGATATTTTACCCACTCCTATTTTCACCATTCTAATCTATGTGGTGCATTATTAAATAATATGTAATTATCACATTTTACTGTTTTACAAAATATTTACTCAAGTTCATTTTTAAAAAATCTACTATACCAGTAAAACAGGATAATAAGTTTTTCTATCATGATTCACCTTCCCAAAGTATCTGTTGCATGCTCTTCTGTCCAAAGCTTTTCTTAATATTAGAATGAGATTAAGAGTCCTGTTGTTCAAGTCCCTCTTCTTTGGTCCTCAGTGTCAGAGTCTATGGATGCTGTTCTGCAGTCATGCAGCATTATTTTTCCTGGAAGAATTTATCAAAAGTCTTTGTTTCTGGACCAGCAATTTCACGTGACAGGTCTTTTACTGCAATGGTGGTGATGGACTGTGCCCTCTTGTCAAGAAACAACTCTTCTTGTCTTGGATGCATTATGTAATAAAAGTTTTAGTTTAATCCTGGCTGTGGTGAGCTCTGTTCCCAAATCTTCCTTCCCATTCCATCCTGTTCTTACCTCACTGCTCAACCTCTTCTTTCTATTACGACTAGAACAAACTATCTGAATTTGAAGCCTAATTTCTCTGGACTCTCCCTTATGTAACTGCAAAGCAAACCTACTACTCCTCTATCTTTTCCTTATTACTTAGATGATTACTTCACTTTTCATAGTTTATTTCTTATTTTCTCTGTAAAATACAGCTAAACTGGAATTCTGAGCCCCAAAATGTGCCTATTAGTATTTTTCTTCCTTTTTTTTTTTTTTTCTTTGCTGGCTTCCAATAGCTTTTTGAGAATGACAGCTTATCTGGCCATTTCTAAAGTCTTCCCTGAATACTCTGTCTTTTCTTATTTTCAACACCTTTTGTATCTTTTACTCAAGAAAATTTCTGGATTTCACATGTTTAATTTCTTCACTATTTCGCACTTTATCAAGAACTTGTTTAGTTTATTTTGCAGATTTCCTTTTTAAATTGACAGTGTTCTAGACCTATTTATATAACTCTCCATTTTAGTTAAAATACGTCTTCTCATTTTCAGTCAATCCAAGTTTATCTTATATGACCAACAGTACTATAATTTCCTGAGTACCCATCAAACCCACATCTGACACAGTGTTATCTCTAGTAGGTCTGGTGTTTATTTGGCAAGATATTTGTTATCCATCACATACTAGAATAACTAAGATGTGCCATTAGTCGTTTTACTTACTTCTGAATCTACATTTGGGAAGTCAATGACTCAAAAGTGATACACCCCTGGAAGAGTTTATCTCTCCAGAAAATTTGTAGATATTCATCCATTTATAGCATCCCATCTGATAGCTGACAAAAAGTACTACTCCAGAAATGTGGAATTTGATTTTTCGATTTATATCAAATTCTCATAAACTGCTCAATTCTCAATGTCCTCATCCAACAGTTCAGAAAAACTCAGTCCTTTATTGTGCCAGACAATAAAGCCTCTCTGACCAATGTTCACTCCCTTACTTGTGTACATACTTTGCCCATTTTATCCACACATTGGGGAGTTCTGTCATATTGCCACCTTTTCTCTTTTTAAACCTGTTTTTCTAATACTTGTATGTCAGGACCCAAAGGTGAGATGGTTTTTCTCCTGACTTTTCTTTGTTCTAAACATTTTAAAGCAGGCATGTGTGTCCAGTCAAATATGAGCTACCTTACAGATGAAAAGATGAGCTACCTGACAGAACATCCAATAGGCTCTTTAGGGAGATATTGTGCAAATAAGGAAATAAACAAATAGCACAATAATTGCTCCAGATACCACATCATAGAGGTGCTCAGTAAAGTAAGACCCACTTAGCTTATTCTTACACAGTCTTTTTCCTTGTTTAAATGTCATACAATCACAATATTAATACCAAAACAGGGTTATAATTGAACAACATTAGGCAGATTGTAATATTTCTGTCTAAGATGCTCATGCAAAATACTGGCTCTAAGCTACCCCAGAAAAGACTGCTTTTCTGGGCTACAAAACAGGTCATATAAGTAGTTACCATTATAGCGTGCCACATTAAAAAATATTGTCATAAAAGTGGCAAAAGGTTGATAATGAGCTGATGAACTTGTAACATTGTTAGCAGCTGCACTTGTCAGCTGAGTGCCTGTACAAGAACTCCAACATATAGGTTGGGTGCTAGGCACAGATTAAAGTGTGGAAGTCTGGAAATATATGCAATATGCAAACCTACTAGATTTTTTTTTTCCAAAGACAGGTGGTATTTTGCCATGAATGGCTTAATTTCCTGTCTCATCCCATTAAGATGAAAGCTCTTTCCAAGTATTATTAGTACTGTACTTACACTGTTTGTTTAATAATGACAGAGGGCTGAGAAGACAAAGCTATTCTTTGGTCTGTGCAATCTAAGAGATAGAAATAGAAAACACAGAGGCCTGGGAAAGACAGAGACAACTCTTAAATATGTCCTCCTATTGTTCTAGAAAATATTATTATGGAAAGAAATGCCTACATACCTGCCAAATCTAACATGGCTGCCCTTTTTTCCCATACAAAGCATTTTCTAACATTCAGTCCTAAAATTTCACACTCACCATCCCCTGAATACATTCTGTCCCACCTCCCTTTCTCTCTCTAACCTTTATCAGGGGTAAATACTATTCGTCACCAGCTACATTCTCTTGGCACATTTGTGGATACCAAACAGCAGTGGAGCAACCTCTGTATAGCTTCTGACAAGAGAATATTAGCTCAGAAGGGGAACAGCTACTGAGTCATTTCTGAATGGGTACCTTTCTTTCCTATCCATCTTAGAAGCTGAAGCACTCATAAACCTCTCAGCAATTATTAGGCTATTTTAATTAATTTGCTGACAGCTACAGCTTATCATTATGTTGCAGGTAGTACATAACTATTCTAGATTGTTGCTAAGATGTAATACCGGTTGCTTAAAAATAAATCCATGGCTCAGGGAATCTCCAAGAGCCTCCTTGGGACTGAGGATATGCTGTGTATGTGGAGACCATGAAAGTCTCCAAAAGGATGAGCAGGGAGAGCTGAAAACACAGCCTGAGAGGAGGTGAGAGGTCTGCTCCCACCTAGCATACCTCCACAAATGGAGGATGAAATAACAGCTCATGGTTGCAGCTTGAGCCAGAATCAAATAATTTTATTTGTAATATTGGTGTATAACTGTAGGTTAGGCATCTCCATCCTTTCTTTTTCATAAAGGGAAATGTAAGCAACAAGGGCAGAGGGGATCTGGTGGTCAGACTGTGGTGCTGACTGGCTGCTCCTCCATGCCTGCAGAGCCCCTGCTGCATTCCTCTGGGTGGGGCTCAGCAGATGAGGGATGGAAGCTTACTGGACACCCTGCAGTAAAACTTCTGCTTACTCTCTTTATAGCTGTGCTGATGACTGCCTCCCACCCTTGTTTGGTGTTACCTCCTCAGGCTGCACTGAAGTTTCTTCTTCCATAGATGCACAAGATAGAGGTGTGCACATGGAGAAGTACAGCCTTTTATGAGCATTGAGCCCCAGTAACTCCAGAACTGAACACACTTAATTTAAAGAGCTTTAACTGGAGCTAATTTAAGCTTTAAATTAGGTGTTTGGGACCCTTAATTGATGAAGTTCATGCAAACCCCTGCTCATCACACAGCAGGTAATGCATGACACCGGCATGTACAGACCAGCTGGAAGAAGGGAAAAAGTTAAAGAGCTGAGTCTGCCTACAATGGTTTATATAAAAGATAAAGGGCTGGGATCCTTTTCCAGATTTCCAGAGAGGCTTTGCTAACGACCAACTTTTTCTATGTCTGATGGGTATCACCTTCCCAGCCTCTCTTCTCAGTCTCTGCTTGCCGTAAGGAGATTAGAAAGGAATATCCATAAAATACGTCCTGAGACAAAACACTAAGAACAGCTATGATTTGGGCAGTTGGAATTTTAAAATGTTTTATAATTACTACATTCCTCTGCAAGATCAGTAGTCTTTACAGCTTTTGTAAAGAGAAATATTGCTACCCATCCCCGAAGGCTTGTATGCAGCACCATACAGAATATGTTTTTGATGAAACTGATAAAGCTTCAGTATTTTGTTTTGTTAAGGAAGTCCTCAAATGTGTTGCATGCATTTAACTTGTCAAAGATGGATGAGGATGGGTAAGTTTTCTTCTTGTTCAGTGTCCTCAAGTTAATGAAAGATGAATGATGTATAGACCAGCTATGTTAACCTATTTCAGCTCTATGCAACAAAAATGATACCTTTTAGTCACAACAGAACAACTTTGTAGAGGGATCAGATCAGATAAATGACTAGTAAATAAAATGCTTTTGGATTTCCAAAAAATCTTGCTACCAACCATTGCAAAAGTGTATTAGGAAGTAGGTCTAAGTCATTGCACAGGAAAAGATAATGTTCTGACATAGTTTGGGAACGTCAAAAACAGAGATGAATAAAGATAGAGTCATTTCTGTATGAAAGGAGTGGAAAGGGGATGATACTATGACTGGCATTACGACATGACTTTGTGGGTTTTCTTCTATGTACAGTAAGAACCACTTTGAGCCCTCCTTTGGCAGAGATAAAATGTCGATCGAAGTGTTCTCAGACATTTTTGCAGAAAATCACTGGGTTTATTTCCACTGGTATTCTGAAAGGTCTTTTTGTTTGGTTGTGTTTTTGCAGTTTGTTTGTTTGTTTTAACAATTCCAGTATTTGGTGGAATTCTATCCTAAAAATTGGGCTAGAGGTAGAAGGAGGACCTTGAATGTCAGATTTAATTCCTTCCAATATCTCTCTTGCTTCATAGTTCTGTCCCTTTTCATTTTACTACTGAAAATGGATGAAGAGTAAAAGGTATATTTCCAACCAAAAGTTATTTGAAAAAAAACCCAAAACAGCAGGTTCTGCATGCACAAATCATAGATAATAACAAAGGTGGGAGAAGGAAGGAGGAGCCCTTCCCTGCCCAGCTGACCTGATTCTCTCCCTTGCCTGCCATGACTCTGCAGCCCATCCTGTATCACCACTGGTCAAACACCACCTTGCAGGGGAGGCTGACCCTGGGAGCTGCCTGAAGCTGCCTTCCAGCCTGGAAGTGGGCTGGGGCTGCTTTCTGTTGGTGGAGGAGCAGGAGAGGGTGGGAAAGGGAGTTGCTCTCCTGTTCCCTCTTTCTCGAGTTACACCCTGCTGTTGGGCCTTGCTTCCTCTGCTCCCAAGCTCCATCCCCCTGGGGACACCAGGAATGCAGAGGGAGCAGCCAGTGCCACAGCACTGCCCTGGCACTGGGGAGTGGCTCCCTGGCTCTGTGACCCTCCTGGGACTTGGATGGGCTTCCTTGGGTGCACAGGACTCTCTGGAACAGCACTGGGAAGAACTTTGGGGAGAAGTTCCAAGTGTGAGAAAACAGGTCAGATAACCTGATACTAGCAGTGAAAAAATAACTTGAAATTAATTTGTACTGGTGATTTTCATCTCTTTCTGGTTACAAATTGTCCATGAACGAGACCCAGTTTATCAAATGCTCTCTTTTAGAAACACCAGACTATTGTGAATAATTCATGAGGTACAACTTGTTCTTGTGTTACTTGTTTTAAATATTTAGTACTCAAAATATGAGTTGTTTTGATTGAACACATATGCCATGTGGTGCAGCTCTGTCGAGCCCTTGCATGACCCCACACCCAGCACTGAGGTCTGCAGTGAGAATGCTGATGCAATGGGCTCAGGGAGCTTCCTGGAGGATTTCCTTCCAGCTTGTTCTTTGTGGAGCTCAGCAGCTTTCCTGCATGTACTCAATGAAAAACACAGAGGGGGTGTGGAACAGAGGGGGCACAGGAAACAGCAGCCATATCCAAGTCCTAGCAGAATTATTAAAGCCTTTCCTTGATGCACAAGCTGGGGACACATGTATTGCTCTGTCAGGGTCTGTTCTGGTTCTTTATGGGAATAATTAAAAACTTCTACAATGCAAGGTACACCCAGCTCGAATCATGCTTGTGCCTCCTTTTAAAATGTTGCATTACAGTGTTGTGTACAGGTGCTGAAACCAAGTAGACCTGTCTCTCCTTCCCCTTTCTTCTTCTTCAAAAGTCTTCTTGGAACTTCTGGTTCTTCACCATCACTGGGGAATCTGCAGGAATAGTGATAATACCTCAGCCTGTGCCCTGAGCATCTTAAGCTGGACTTCTCGACACATGAAGTTATTTAACTTTCTCATAGTCTCTTAAGCTTGCCAAAGGCAGACATTTTTCTCCTTTTTCATGCTATTATCATTTGTACTATGCACCTGCTCACAACTATTATTTTTGTAAAGCTTTCCCAGATCTCTGAAGTTGTATCACAAATACTGTTCTTTTAGTTTCTCATGCTGGTGCTGTTTCATGCCTATAAATAAGGAAAAGTTTACCAGAGCAGGACTTTGAACAAGGCAGGAACTTGGCAAACAGCTAGAGATTGTATAAATCAGCAGGTCATTGTGTCTTTCCTAGACTCTGATGAAAATAAATTTTGTTGAACATTCCTGACCTATTTTGCATACTATGTACTTCTCTTTCTACAGAGGAGCTTCTCACAGCACCATACCTCTTTCACTGTCATTTGCCTGAAAGAGGGAAACATCACTGCTTTTTGCACACATTGCATTAACACTGAGTGGAGGAAGGGCATTGGACAGGATGATCCTACAAAAGTTAAGCCAAATATATGACTGCATGTATCCGTAATAGCAAATCATAAAGCAAGTAAGGGAGATTTTTCAGAAATTTTGGGTTTCTCAACTGCAGGGTGAATCAGCCTCAAGACATTTTTCTTCCCTAGATTTTGGAGAATTTTTCCAATCTCTTGTGGGCTGTAGTGCTGTGTCCCCCATATGCTGCAGTGGAACATGTGAGATGGGACACGTTTGTCTGGGGTGCACATGTGTGCTCATCTTGACTCATTGCACCACGTGAGGATGAGGACTTGTCCAAACTAGAGGATGCAGGAATGATTTTTCTAGTGAGCAGCATTATACTGTTCAGACTGGATAAAGAATATCAGTCTGGGAAAGACTCCCACACCAGCAATTCCTGTTATTCCATGCAATGATATTGTAAAGTTTGTTTGTAGCCCTGTAGAAGGATTAGGTGTGGTATTTGCTCCCACAGTGTGTGCTACATGGCCATGGCTATTGCACACATGCCCCCTGATCTGCAAATAAGAAGGCAGAGGTACACACTTCCACATTTGGGAGTGTGAGTTTGCTGTATAAACCCATACTTAAACTTCAAAGTAAACAAATAATGTTCAGAGGTATACTGTTTCTTTAGTGCCACAGATGTAATATCACTAAAAATCAAATGCATAACTCTCAGCCCCTCTGTTTAAAAACATTGGTCCTAGCCACCCTTCAGTTCAGACGAAGAATCTGCCAAAAGTCATGAGAACAGTTACGAAAAGAGCTGAGAATAGAAAATTCTGAGCCTCCTGACTTGGTGTCTGATTCACCCACTTTGGTCTGGTGTTATGTAAGGAAGCCAAGGGAGCTGTTGGTGTCTTAGTTAGTATTCTGTGGCTCCAGACGGCACTGATCTCATTTAGGGCAGCACAGAAATTCCTGTGTTTTTGGTCTCAGCATATGGATTTGCAAAAGTGAACTAGAACTATCTTCTGAGGGGAAAAAAAAAAGGCAATTATTTTTTTCCTTTTAGGGTCTTCTTTACTCTCACATCTCTTTTACTGACTTCAGAAAGATGGAGATAGTCTCTGCTATGACCTAAACCTGCTGAAGACTACACTGTTTGAGCAAGAACCAAATGGTTTGAGTTCTATATTTTTTAGGATTTAAATTGATTTTCCACACAATCTAATTAAAACAAGTTGCTGTCATAGTCTCAGATGAGGGTTTTTACCACATTATTATCACTCTCTCCAGTATACCTTTGTCTAGAAGCTTCTGTACTTAAGTTTGCCAGCATACTCAATAAGGCAAGTACTCAATTTGACAATGCTTTCCCGTGTGCTATTGATCTGCTCCACAGAAATTGGTTTTTGCTTCAAGGGACACTGCTGTTTATCTTCAAGGAGAGACCAATTTCAACCTAATCACTAAAATTTGCATGTATAGTACATATTGCAATTAGAGTACTCAATGCTGTTAAAGGGAAAAGCCTTTTGGGTCTGGAGTTTGGGGATACTTTGAAGAAGGCAGAAAGAAATGTCCTAATCCTGATTTCCTTGGGGAAAAGTGTTGGAAGAAGGAGAATGCAGAAAGGGATTTCCTAAAAAAAACAAGTGGAATAGGAGAGGATGGCCAAAGTCTGTCTTTGGTAGGGATGTTCTGTGAGGCAGATGTCACATGTGAATAACTCCTTTATACTAACATGTTTTCTATTCAAAAATCAAGCCTAATAGACTTGCCTCACTTCAAACTCTTTACAGATAAAATAATAAAACATTCTTCACCCTTGTGCCCAGGATATTTTCCTGAGCTTCTCTGTACATCAGCTGCCATGCAAGGAGTAGTCAAACTTTCATTCTCCACTGTCCAAGTGGCAGGAACTCTGCAACAGAACTGCAACCCAGAAAAAAATGATGACATGTCTAATAGTTTTGTTTGACTTGGCTTCAAAAGTAACATTGAAGAAAAAAATGAAAAGCACATTTTATTTCAACTTCATTCTATATAATTTTACTTAGATAAGAAAGAATTTTTTTCTTTTTTGAGAGGGGAGAGTTTTCCCTCTGGGTCTGACGTTTCCCTTGCATTGTCTTTCACGTGGCACACCCCCTCACAGCTTTGCTGAAGGCTTGGATCCCAACTGGTTCTTATTTTCCAATGAAAAACTGTCCTACAGGAGCATTTTGGACAAAGGGTGCTAGACAGTAAAGTTTAAACTCATGGTTGAATGAAGAAGGAAGATGCTCTCTGTGCCAGTTTCTAACCCTAGCAGGAGAACTTCAGTTTGCATGAGTGTTTTTAGCCTTTAACTTTGCATGAGACAGAGCAACACAGTTGGCAAGAAAAGCAACATAAAAGGTCCTCTCAGCTTGTCTCCTACCCATGGAGCTAACACTGGGGAAATAATTTTTTGGGAATATTCAGTACAGCTTGCAACTTGCTTTCAGATCAGGTTTAACAGCCAGCTATTAAAGATGTCACTTTTGGGGAGATCCAGAGTAGAGCAGTTGTCAGTGACTGAGCATGAAGCTTTGAGAAAGAGGAAGAACTTTACTGCAGGGTAAAAGCAGCCGTGCCTGGGAGTGTTTCCAGGTGCTGGGAAGGGATCCTGTGCACAGCAGAGTTCTCCCTGTGGGCCCAGCACAGGGCAGGGGATGCTCAGCACTGTTTTCAGCACTGTTCAGGGACCATTACATGCAGGTAGTTTTCAGGCATTCACCCACTTTCGGTGGGTCAGAGTATTTGCTCAGGTCTGGGCTGTGGGGAGCCCCTGGGCCTCCTTCCAGGGCTGATCCCTGACGCGAGCACTTTCAAAAAACTCACAGAAGCAGCAGAGCTGTGAACCCTTTCTGAAGTGCACAGATAAGGCAGATAAGAGACAGATCAGAACAAAGAGAAATCATTTTGGGAGAAGAGGATAAAGGCCTTTGGAAGACCATCACCCTGGGACCACCTTCATCAGAGGTGTGTTTCGTCTCAAAAGTTTCAAATTCATCAACCACACATCTGTTTCAGGACACACATGATCCCATGTTGGAAGTGTTGCTCCCTCTTTCCATGCTAAGCATCCTTAGAATGGCTAATCCACATGCATGGATTGTTGTTTTGCCAGGTTGATATCATCTCACACCTCTGACCTCACAGAAATCTATGCAACATTTCTTTCTAAAACCTAGAATAAAAACAACTAAAAATCATTTTGTGATTTCATTTCTAATTACAGAAGAAAGCAGTCTATGCAATGCTTCTTGCAGGGGATTTCTTTCACTTGCAGAAGACTTCTTTTAAGTGGGGCAACCCTTGGCACCTTAGAAATGGTTAACACAGAACTGATTCAAGGGCTGTTTAAGTTAGTGGGAGATTTTAATTTTGAAAAAGTTCAGCTTGAGGTCACAGGTAGGAAATACTGAATAACTGGGCCAGAAAGATGAGGATGGAAAAAGATATATCTCTGAAGAGAAATATGCATGGAAATCTGCCTCAAAGCACCAGAGCATTCAGAGCAGGATTCTGATGTTCAAAGCATGAGAAGCAGCAGATGAGAGGGGTTGGAGCAGGGTGGCTGCAGAAACAGAGCTCAGTTAAGGTGCTTCAGTGGAGGTAGGAAAGCCTTGCTGTACCCAGCCTGGGATCATTCACCACCTCCTTTCCCTAAAAGGGCCAATGAGACCATCAGAGGGCTGTGATTAACAATGCTTTTCATATTCCCTCAAATTCCCTCTAATCTCACTGAGTTGTGGTACTGAGCTGGACCCAGAGGAAGTGAGGAAAACAGAATTCCTGGTATCCTGTTGTTCCATAATCTGCTGGTTTTCACAGGATGAACCAGTAGTCCCTGCTCATACCCTCTACATATGCAACCTTCACCTGAACATTGCTGCCCGACTGTAATCCCATGTTTTACAGGATTTTAAGGGGTGGACTTGCTCCATGAGAGTCAGAAAGATATGACTTCATACCCCAAGTGGCCAGATGAGATAACATTTCTGCAAACCATTCCTTCACATATGTCCTCCTCCTTGACTCATTTCCTTGTGTTGTAAGTAGGATGAAACAAAGACCATCAGGAAATCTCACAGTTTGTGTCCTGTGCACTGACAGATGATATTTTTTAATGGGTTCAGTCTTCCTTCACAGCAGGGTTAGTAGTGAAAAATCACCTGTAACATGAGTTATATACAAATTTTTAGTTTATATCTAAATCTAAATTATCATTATTATTAGAGCAGGATGCTGGATCTCAAATTTTCCCAGCTTGAGTAAGGTGGGTTTGCAACAGGACAGCTGTCCCCAGAGCCTGCTTTCTCATGCATGAGGGGATATGACTGTCTCATTTTAAGGAAGATGAGGAGGAAGAGGAGGGGGAAGAAGGATTTGATAGTTTTGCGCCAAGTCTTCAGGCAGATGTGATTCTGCAAGGGGCTGATGGTGATGTTTTCTTTTCACAGGGAGGTGGAAGCTTCTTGGTAACCTAACCCAAAATATTAAGGCTTCATCCATTTAAGGTGGTATCTACCTCTTTAATAGGACTGTGACTCAGAGAGCAGCTGATGGTGATGGCTGCTTCTCTCTGACTGTACAACTACAATCCTTATCAAAGGCATAAATTACTATTATTTTCTTACCAGATTGAACATCTTTCTTAAATATGTGAAAGAAAAATTACAGGTTGTCTTGTGAATTTTCTTCTTGGGAAAACTGCCTATTCTTAATATACAAGTTCAATGAAAGTTCAAAAGTTTATCAGCACAAAGACTCTATTCTAATAATTTATCTGCCAGTTTCTTGGCTCATATTTTGATACTTTGAATTAAGAGATATTTTTGTACTGCCTTCGTGTAAAAGTAATCAAACAGCACTTTTCACAGGCATGTCACAATATCTATTGATTATAAAGCTACGGATGGTGTTAGTGTTAGAGAGCTCCTGTGTAACACTATTTGTCCATCACCAAAGCAAACTGATACTGACTGCCACAGGACATTATTTTCCTCAGCCAATATAATTCCAACAGTTTTCACCCTATGAAGAATTGACAGGAGGCAATGCTCATGAACAATGAATTTGAAGGTAAATAAGATTGAGGGTGTTTTTCAGGCAAATCAGATGTTTTCACACTTCCTGGGCTCAGTGACCCTCAGTCAGAGAGAAATAAAAGAGCTATTGGCTGTAGTCTCAGTGCTATTGGTAGTATCATTAAACAGCCTGTTCTTGAACATATAAGTGAGTGGGGAAAAGCAAAGTCAGAGAGTAGGCAAAAGCAAGGTATCCATCTCTGTGAACTGGGGTAAAATAAAGAGTTCAGGACTGTGGAGCTCCCAGGTTGTTCTTAGTTCTTGGAAACTTGAAAAAATTAACACAGATTTTAAAGTACTGGTGCATAGAAGATCTGTCAAAAGTAAGCAAGGTCTGTTAGTCTCAGACCACCTGATGAAGAGTTTTCAAGCAGAGAAACAGGAATAATTCAACATTTTTATTTTAGGGAGATTTTCATGCCAGTTTGTATGACTGTCTTCTAGCATAAGTGAGAATGACCTGAGTGAGGCAGCCCTTAAAATGGGGGCAATATTGTCTGGGTGACAAGAAACAGCCAGGAGGTACTAATAAAACAAATTTTAGGTGATAAATTTCTGCAGCAGTCAGTCCTCAGTCCAGTTCTCTTCAATATTTTCAATACCAAACAACAGGGGGGAAAATTAAGTATATTTAATTGATTTTCTGAAAGCACCTCATTCAAACAGAAAACTTGGAAAATAAAGCTAAAATTGAGTATTATTCTGCTGGGGAAGATGCTTTGAAAAAGTAGAATGTCAATGTAAAATGCAAGGTACTATTCTTTGGAAGTCTTCATCAACTCCTTCTGGACAAAATGTCCAGCACTCAGCTGGATAAACTCATCATGTGATGGGAGAGCAGCTGGCTCACGGGTCAGGCAGAAAGGGTTACAGTGAATGGGGTGACATCAGAGTGGGGACCTGTCACTGGGGTGTTCCTCAGGGCCCTGCCTTTGGCTCTGTGCTCTTCAACATCTGCATAAAAAGAGAGACTTAGAAAGACTGAACTATAAGGAAGGTTTTCCCAGAACAGGATGCATGCCTGTGCACCCTGCACATGCTCCATGGGCTGCTGGCTGGTGAAGTTGTGTACTTTGAGAGAGAAGGAAGATGTCAAATAGTGCCAGCAGGTACTTCATTAAAAAAAAAAAAAAAGGCAAAAAAAAAAAGGCAAAAAAAAAGAGCAGATTTTTCATTTGAAGCGTAATTATATTCCTTCTTCTCCTAGCCTTACTGATAGCAGACTTGGCAGGTTTTTTTCTAAAGTGTTTTTCTATAGCTAGGTGTAGCCTATCTTCATAATCTGTGAAAAACTAGACACAATATCCTGAACTGAACTTTTGTTTAAAAAGTAGATTAGATTGAATGACATTAGAGAAGAGCTAAAACTTTTGTTGGATGAAATTCTGTGCTTCTTGAGCTGTGACTTAATATCTGGGACCAAAATTTATTTGATTGTACAAGTTGCTTTGTTTTTTTTGTTTATTTGTTGGTGGGTTTTTTTGTTGTTGTTGTGTTGGGGTGTTTTTCTGAGGAAAACATTGATATGAGGATAACAGTTACTGCATGGTGGATGACTGAAGAGAAGCTAAACTTTGAGATGTTGTTCAGGAGAGAAGGCTCTTGCAGAAACAAATTCCAGAGTGGAAGTTTTTCAGCCTAGAGGGAC
>VWYP01020632.1:7253-19091 GCA_013400435.1 Pycnonotus jocosus | reverse complement strand
AAAAAAAAAAAAAAAAAAAAAGCCTTCTGCTACATGAGTATCTTTTTATCTAATTGAAAGTGTTCCCATGTTTGTTTAGGAAAAATTAGTTATTTTGCAAGTTACCCTGTATGCCTTGTGCAAATTTAGGCTGTTTTCTGGCCTATAGACATTTAAAACCACTGCTTCAATATTTCAGGTTTTTCTTATAGGTTAGAAAAACTTTACAACTTTATTTTGTGAACAGAAAAAAAAGTGATTTCTTCTACAATGCTACATGCAGAACCCTTCTTTAGTGTATGGTAGATATCTATGTGATTTAAGTGAAGGTGATTATTTCTAATGCAATATAGAAATACATCTTAATATAAATACATTCCATGTGGCATTCTGTGACAGTGTCTTGAAAATATTGCAATCATTAGTGGAAAGCCACAGCAAAAAACCTGTTAACTCTGTGCTGTTATTCTCCCATTCCTCCCTGCTAGAAAGGGTCACATCTGCAGTATTATGTAGGTGTTTGTTTGATATACAGTACTGCATTATACACATATTCAAAATGGTAATAACACTGAAGTGTGAAATAGCTTACTCCTGAAAATGTTTGTGGCAGGGTGTAGGTGCAGCTTCTTGCTTCTGAGCCAGCATATATGTCTGGATCAATGACCTGAGCTGGCAGGGGTCTGCTGGAAGGAATCCATTACCAGGGTCTGCCACAATGCAGCTTTGTGCAGAGAAGCTGAACAGTGGGATAGGAGCAATCAAAATACATATACAATAAATCACCAGTAAAATCTGCTATGTTCAGTTTCCATAACATTTTCTCTCTGTTGTTACCTTCTGTTACACCTTATTTAGCAGAACCATGATAAGGAAAATGTTTTGCTGGAGATTAGGCCTCTTCCATTGTGCTGCTGCCCTTGGAATCAGTTTCTTTTCTCTTAGCCTGACCTTGGTATCTATTTTCCTCACTATTCAATTCAGCTGTAAAATCTTGAAC
Organism: Pycnonotus jocosus; assembly: GCA_013400435.1. Taxonomy (NCBI): domain Eukaryota; kingdom Metazoa; phylum Chordata; class Aves; order Passeriformes; family Pycnonotidae; genus Pycnonotus; species Pycnonotus jocosus. Next base: position 18,112 of record VWYP01020632.1, on the reverse strand, counting down.
TTCTTTAGATCTTCTCCCATCCCCCAGATACCTGCTGAAAGGGACATTTTTACAAGGAAATTGGAGACTGAAAGGCTCTTGCAAAGAAAAAGTCGTAACTAGATAAACCTGAATGCACTCTATCTGACATGTGCCTCATTTACACAAAACACCATTAGCCCAATCCTGTTTGCTCAGAGTACAGCAGAGGCAACTTGACTTGCATGTCTGAACAGGGTGCTTTAGATAATATGATGTGTCTTTAGACTGTCAAGAATTATTTCCATGATATATAAGAAAAAATTAATCCATCACTAGTGGATTGATAGAGCATAAGCATTTGATTTTTTCACATTCTTACATCACCACTTGCATTAATACTAGGCTGGGATTGAAGTGAAAATGAAGTGCCAATTTCAGCATACAAGCTAGGGAAGACAAGCAACAAATAGAACAGGAACCATCCTACCAGCCAAAGAAAGAAAAACATATTTAAGATGAACATCCCATGGGTGGGAAGGGGTGGGTGCAGAAGGTGCCTTGGGTCCCTGTATGGAAAGAAATGTGCCCTCTGGATGAGGACTGGAAACATTCTTGCTTATTTGTTTGGGTCTAAGACATAACGGCATCCACGCTTTTCCCAGGATGCCTCTTTCTGTCTGCAGCTCCAAGGCAGGATTGGCTGCCCTCCTCCAACATATATATGACTTCCCCAGCTCGGGAGAAACTGTGGTAGTAAAAAAATAATGAGCAAAGCTGTAAAAAGCATGTACTTTTTTCATCTGGGATAGAATTAATTTTCTTCAATGAAGACAAAGTGTATTAGCATAAGACTTTGGAAAAAAAGAAATATATCCATTGTGGCAGGGGCCACAGCTGTAATAGGGATATAGAGAAGTCCCTTGCTTGGCCAGGGCTTGCAGATGCCAGGATTGTAAGATATTTCATTCTTGTTATCACAGTCAAGCAATCTGTCACCAAACCAGTTTTTGCTTAACTATCAACTGAGACAAGAGGATGATTTCACTTACAAGCTGCTCTTTTTGGAGCTCTATGGCACTGCTGAGGCAGCCCTGGCCCCTCTGGGTACCCTCTATGTCCCAGGATGGGGTTGCTTCCCTCAGGAACACAGTGGTTTCACAGAAGTGGAATGTGGTCACCTCAGGGCTGCCAAGCTGTTCCCTGCCCACCACTGCACTGCTGCCTGATTCCACTGTGTCTCCATCCAAAAAGTGAATTAATAACAAGAAAATGAGACAGAAATGGGGAATGGAGGTCTTGACATTTGAATGTCATCGGGAGCACGCAGCGTGGGAGAGTGAAGGTTTCTTCCTGTCCCTGTGTTTACTGCTGCCCGCACATTGACTTGTTTCCTGACACATGAGCCATGACTCGAAAGGAATTCAGACTCCAGCAAATTTTGCATTGCACTTCAATGTGGCCTCTGGGACTGAATAAGGGCAGATCTATTACAGTGTTGCTATGGTGACCCTGGCACAGCCATGATGAAGAGGGCTGATGCCTTGGCCCTGGGCAGGGTGGTGGCACAGGCTGCACAGCCTGGCGTGGTCACACCATGAGGGTGCAGTGCCTGTGCACCCACCTTGCCTGCACCCCACCAGGCTGCCCTTGGATAGGGCTGGGCCGTGAGGATGGAGCATCAGAAGGCACCAAATCCCCTTCTGGGGTCTGTCAAAATTAGCCCTTTATTCTGGGAGGAATCAGGCTCCTGGAGTAAAGGGGTGTCCTTAATTTGGTACAGGTGATGCAAATCCTGGTGTCAGGCTCTTGGAGGTGAGCCTGTAAGGACAGCTTGCCCTTGCTAAAGAGGGCCATCATAGTGATGGATTTTAATCATTAAAATGATTTTATAACAAAGAAACAAAGGAAACTGATCTCTCTTTTCCTCTCCTCTTGTGAGCAATCTCAGCTTTGCAGATATTGATTCTTCTTGCTCGGGTGGACTTCATTTATTTTCTATCATGGAGATGAATATTTATTTTTAGTAAATTCTATTCTAGCCTTTTTGACTTAATTTTTTTCCCTTTTGAATGGTCAGTGACAGAAGATCATATTTCCACTTTTTGCTTGAGCAACAATGGTACTGTTTGTCATGACCTGCAATTGTGACAACAGTTCAATTCAAAGCATCCCAGCTTCAACGTGCAGTAACTAAGTCCTGGACTGAAAAGCACTGACAATGGGAGAGTAAAACCTGCCTCTGATACTTGATAAGATTATTACTATTATTATTATTATTAGAGAGAGCAAAAAGCTTTTGCTTTCTTTTCTATTGCTTTGCAGACCTCATAAGGCCCTGCTCAGATTTCTGCATAGTTAATTTGTCAGTTTATAAATTACCACATTATGTTAACACTGAATGCTTCAAAACACAAATATATGCACAGAGGGCTTGAATATTTGAAGTGTTTTAGTACTATAGGGAAATAATTTTGTTGTCAAGCTGTGGCAGATATAGAAGTGCTAGGGGATACATGACCATTTCATCAGGACGGTGTCGATGATGGCCTATGAACATCCAAGGGGAGAAATCATCTTTTATCACTGTTGTGCACCACGCAGGTCCAGATGGAGGATAAAACATGCATGAGTTGCCCGCAGCTCTGAAAATAATTATACTCATTTGCCAGAAATGTAGAAAGTGCATCCAACCAAGTTACCACCCATCATAGTGACACTCGGTTTGCATATTGATGAAGTTTGAAGCCAGAGACAATGGTGTTGGTATCAGTAGCAGAGGGGGCTGGGAATCACTGGTGCTCCAGGATTAACAGTGCCATCATTTTATATTACGCAGCATTTCACTTACGCTGCGCATCAAAAAACCCCTGGTGCTGACGCTCACGTCGCTGCTTACAAGATGGGTTTGGTTTAGGGATCTAAACATGACCAGAGGTTCTGGGAAACAGAGAATGAAGGCTATTACATCCACACTCTGTGGAGGGCTGGGTGTGGGTGTTGTGTGGATGCACACGCAGCTCAGTGTGCGGGGCAGGGAGCGGCACACGCTCCGCACACTCGCGGTCTCTGCCCCGGCCCCAGAGGGCTGCACTGCAATAAGAGCAAAAACTAGCATGCACACAACTAGCATGCACATGCTAGGCTCTGGTGCCTAGCTCTGCAGAGCAGCTGATGAATGGATTTTTAAAGTGTAGAACGAGAATGAATGCAAGTAGGACCCAGGAGTGTGATTCTTTACATTGCAATCAGCGCTGCTTGTGTGTAACTGGTTTAATGGTAGAAATCACCAATAAAGGATACAGACTTTGTTATTTAATCCTTAAAAACTAAAAAAGAAAATTATTTGAGAATTTTTTTCAATGATTAGCTGTTTTATTTTTAAAATTGAGTTATTTAGGGACATTATTCAGTTTTAAACCACCATCAAGTAAAAATATCATTGTTACAATAAAGTGATTTCTGCAATTTCTTTAAATAAATAATTTTAGTTACATACATATAAAAAGACACTGTGATATATGTATAATAATACACTTTAGCTTTTCTAGTACTCTTGGTACTCCTTAAATTAGTCAGGGTAAAGTGCTGACTTTTTAAGTACCTAATACGCTTTTCCATGTGTGTTTGTTAGCACATTGCTAGTTAAAGTATGCCTTAAAAATAAAATAAAAGAAAGCCTGAAATATTTCTTTCATTCACTGATTTATAGAGCACCTTTTCCTTAGGCAGAAGAACCTTAGGTACAGCAGCAAACATGTTGATCATTATTAAGAAAAATAACTAACTAAATCTTGTAAAAGAATGTTAACGTAGCACATACCCAGGTCTAGGTGGAAGATCTTGTTTACCTACACTCTGTAGTATCCTGCAAGCTAGAGGACACATGTAACAAAAACATGTAAATCAGTTATGTTTTATAAAATCATAATTTAAGCTTCCAGCTTTATTTTCATTCTGGTAAAACTACTATGTAGTCACCATAATGACACAAGGACCTGAGACGATCTCTGATGCAATTCCATAGATAATTTATGTGACACCAGTAATGAATCCTATCCATGCATTTTAACAGTTTGATAGAATCCCAACTGTTTGATACTTTATTCTTTCAATTCTTTAAAAATGCTTTTGAAAGAAAAATGGATCAATAAATAATAAAAGTGTGCTTGTTCAACAATGTAGCAGGCTGGCCTGGATCTAAGTGTTCCACTAGGCAAAATTAATCCTTGTCTTATGTAAACAAAGAGCAGAGGAACTGTGGCCTTTGCAGTCTCACTGCCTGTGAGCCCATTTCCTTTTCTTGGTGCCACATTTTACTGGGCAATAATGCAGTTTTTATGAAGTCCAGCTGTCACCAGAGGCCTCAGGACAGCATACACTAATGCTGCCATTAGCATACACTCTTATTAACATGCACTCGAATCTAGTTATAGGGACACGCCGGGTATTCAGCTGAGGAGTAACCAATCAGAAGAAATATCTTGCAGTTCTTTGGCCAGGGAAAACCAATGATGGTGATTTGAGTAAGGAAAAATCTAGGAATTGAGATGCATCCGGATCAGACCTGAGAACTAAATTCCAGGGCCAGAAGGATTTAAAAAAATACTTGATCGAAATAAGGATGAGTAACATAAAACTTTATTATGAAGAAATTGTTCTATCAGAGAAGCAAAACAAGGCTGTGAGATTATTTTCAGCCCTAGTTTCACAATGTAACTCAACATCTAAATAAAAAAAAAAAAAAGGGAAAAAATACCAATACCCGCAGGAAAAAAAGAAAAAGGTTTAAATTACCCCAAACATAAAACATGACCTTACAGTATTTCTGCAGCCATAATAAGAGAGCTACTCAGTACTCAGGTGGGTAACTAAGCACAAGGGCAAGGCAAAGGTAGTTGAAACCAAGTTTCATGAGAGAACTTTCTCCAACATAGAGGATGGATGCACAAATCTTGTCCCTGAAGGCTTCCTTTGTGCTGCAGAAGCTTGGCTGTCAGGGGACCTTTCCAGTTGCCAGCTTATTAATAACTCCTTAACTTGCAAACAGACCTTGCAGTGCTGGCAAAAGGGCAAGGTCAGCTACCATCTGACTGGCAAGGTTATTTTCAGTGGGAAGAAGTACCTCTGGAGGGCTCTCAAATGCACCATTGGGACCACCTTTGCATCATTCACAGGGCCAAATGAAGCAGAAGCTTGTAGAAACCTTGATTCTGGCCAGCTGCTGAACAATATCTGCCACTACCTATAATGCAAAATGTAGAAAAATTCTTGAGTGTCAAAAAGGTTCAGTCAAAGACTGCATCATGAAATTATTAACTGTGGCAAGAAAAACTGGAGGGGGTTTAACCAGGACTTTCCCCTGTCTCTGCAAGCTGTAATCACCAATAAGGAGGTAAATTAGCAGAAAGAAGTTTTATTTCTGGCAATGAGTGGTTCTCAGACAGTTGATGTTCTTAGCAGGTTTCACTTAACTCATGCAGAGAGGGCAAACTATGAAGATGTCATACATAAATAAAAGAAATCCTGAACCCTGCATAAGTGTATTTGCTTTCTTAAGACTTTTCAGCATATGGTATATGTGTTTTTAGATAGAGACAAGATGAAGAAAGGGAGAAAACAGAAGTTCTCTGCATGATTGAACCCCAAGGGATCAATCTCCCTCTCAGGCTGGAGTGGTTAACTGTGCCCCTGACTGGGCATGAGACCCTTGGGCCAGACAACCTGGGGAAGGAACAGAGCACCCAGAAACAAGACAGTCACAATTTGCCAAGCAAATGTAGTTGGCTACTGGTGGCTGAAGCTGAGGGGAAGCAGAGAGAACTGTGCAGTATGTGCACTGGGGGAATCTGAAACAGCACAAAAATAGTCAAGTGTTGAGAAGAGTCACAAGGATTAAAGTTGGAATCGATAAAAACTAGCACTGATATGAATAACTATGGAAAAAATATACAAGTCCAGACAGTGTGCAGCATTTAAAAAAGGATTCATTCCAAAGGAAAACACAGTTTCGAAAACCTTCCAAAGATTTGCATAGTGCTTGACTTAGAGAGGATGACACCACCACCATTAGCTCACAGGAGACCCTTAGCAAATTCACCAGGATTACACCTGAGGGTGAATGGACAATTAACTTATGCTGGACATAAAAGAATGCTGATAGAGAGGTGACAACTAGTCTAGCCTTCTGCTCAAAGCAGCACTGTGACCAGCACCACATCAGTCTGACATGGTTTTTGCATTCCAGTCTGGAAAATCTGCAATGTTGAGGATTCATAAGTCACTTTCAATAACTCACCCAACAGCATGGGCTATGCTGCTCACACTGACCAGCTGTTCTCCAATGCCCATTCAGTAATAACAGGATGAAAATATGAGCCTACAGGGCATATGCTCTGATGTGAGCATGGTGCAGAAGAGGTGACTAATAAAACTGAAAACATAGAGAATAATCTGTTCTTTAAAAAGGAATTTTTTGATCAAGAATAGCAAAGACACATGAAGGCAAACCTTAAATATTGAGATAACTATTGGGGTTGCTCTCTGAGCAAAATCTGTATTACTCACAGGTACCTCCAAAGATCATACTGGTGCTGTGCCATACATCTGATAGGTCCCATTTGGAGATTTTCAATGTATATGCCATAGATATCAGTAAAAACTGGAAATTGGTACTCTTACCTAGGCCAGGATGCTTAGTCCATATCTGTAAAACTTTCAGAACTTTATTTCTGAGAGGTCAGTGTGAGTGCAGAGTGATTGTATAACATCCATCATGACGACCAAAATGAATGTGTTTCAAGACTAAAGGGATTTCATTTTCTGCTAAGGTTTATGATTTGCCTCTTGAATGTAATAGTGGGAAAGATCTGGCTATTGCAAAACTATTTGGTAGAGCACTCGACAATAGCAGTAAAATGAAATCCAGGAGAAGATTTCATATGTTTATCAATGGGCTCAAAAATATCTCAAATGAAAAATTTTTCTGATTGCCAGAATTTTCCGATTGACATAGCTGGAAAAAAAAAAATAGAGAGAATGCATCTAGATTAAATATTAGGAAGAAATTTTTTACTGTGTGGGTGGTAATGCACTGTAACAGGTTGCCCAGAAAAGTTGTGGATGTCCCACCCCTGACAGTGTTCAAGGCCAGGTTGGATGGGACCCTGAGTAACCAGGCATAGTGGAAGGAGTCCCTGCCCATGGCAAGGGGGTTGGAACTGGATGATTTTTGAGGCCCCTTCCAACACAAACCCATCTATGATTCTGTGAAATGAGACCAGGCTTGTGGTGTGACATGAAAAGTGGAAAAGTGTAGATGTGTTTATACTCTTGGATAAAGACAAATAATGGAGTCACGTCACAGATGACTGTTGCCAACACAAAAGGCAATGCAACCAAAAATGTGATCATGCATATCACAGCTATTATTACCAGATGTAGAAATCTTCTTATCTGAAAAAAGCCTCATATGTTTGTTGAGCAAGACTTTCAAGAATGGAAGCGTTGTTTAGACAAGATAGTCCTGTTATCTTTCATATGGTTTGGTGGAAAGTGGCACCAAAATAATGAACTAAGTTTTGTTTACCATGACTATTCACTGCTTCCATTATAGAATGTGCAGAAGGGAGAAGTTATCCCACATTGCCAAACAAAAAATCTGAAAGAAACAACCCCTGAAAAAAAACAGAGTACAAAGAAAGAGTTCCTATTGTGTGAGAATGTCTCCTAAAATGGGCACAAAGTACCAACAGTATCTGAGCTGTTGTCCCCATCTCAGAAGTCACATAGTGATGGGGTATAGAATAAAGTGGTTTGTCAAGGAAAGATGTCACACAAACTTCAATCATTCTTGCTTGAAGCAGCTGAAAACAGAAGGGTTTGGATATGAGCTGAGAGTAATCACTATGCAGAAGTTAATTATTTTAGTTATATAACATGGGTTATAATAATTTAAAATATTGTGTCAAAATAATTGTTAGCTATTATCAGTTACATCTTTTATTGGAAAGGGTAAATATGGAGACTTGAATCTTGAAAGGCTCCAATAGCACCTGGCTGAGCCAGGGGACAGTGATATTTCTGTTGCACAGGCTTGATGTGCTCAGGCTTAGATTGGCAGTGACTGGGTTTGGTCAGGCTCTAGATGCTGAGCAATTAGTGAATATCCAAATATTGCAGAGGTAAAAGCTGAGTTTCCTGGCAGATCTGATACTTCCAACAAAGGTGTAAATGGCTAATATCCCTCTGGAGGTTAAAATCAGCACCAAGGACCAGTGTCAGCTGGGGTATTCAGAGGGCCCTTGTAGCACCAAGTCCACATCTCTGTCCAAAAGCACACACAGCTTCTGGTCTCACAACTGATCAAAGAGATTATGTTTTTGTAATGACCTGTTTCTTCACACCCAGAAATATGAGTGCAACCCTGGGAATGTGAAACTTATATATAATTTAATTGGAAAAACAAAACAAATAAAAATTACTTGACTAAATATATGTCTCATAGAATAAAATAATTTTTTAAAAGCTTACAGCAGCAAAAAGCAGAGTGTTGGCTTGCTTTTGGAGGGGTAAAATATTAGAATTTCCACATCTAAGGAAAACATGCATGAGCTATAGTAGAATTTATAATTACTACTAAACACTGTAAAATATGTATAAATGTTGCAAGTTACTCATTCCAAGAAATGGTGGGAAGAGGCTTGATGGAAGATGACTATAATGAGGGAGGTGTCCTTAGGTGGGATTGCAGGGGTGGGATTCCTTTTGCCTTTCTACCTTATAGTATGTATGTGTGTGGGACGTTGTTACAATGAACATATGTATCAGTGCAGTTCAGTTTTTATTATTCCAGTTCTGGGTAAATAAATCATTACATAATTGATTAAAAAATCCTTCAGATCATCGCTCTTTTAGACACACCTTTTTCCACATGCACAGGATGAGTAGTTTACCATAGAAATCAGAAGCCATTGGACAGAAAATTCTAGAGAAAGACTATAAAATATACTATGTCTAGACTTGGATCCAGATTTTGCACACAGGCTTCTACCTGCAGATGAACCCTTAATTTGAAAAATATTCTCTCATACAGGGAACATAGTGAGAGAACTTGACACATGCTTTAAAACTCTGCATCCAAGGCTACATCAACACAAGTTACTTCAAAGAGTCTCCAGACAAGAGCACAGAAACACAGAATCTCTGGGTTGGAAGAGACCTCCAAGATCATCAAGTCCAACCCAACCCTAACCTCAACTAAACCATGGCACCAAGTGCCACATCCAGTCTTTTCTTAAACACATCCAGAGATTGTGAATCCACCACCTTCCTCAGGTAGACCATTCCAATTTATTACCCTTCTGTAAGAAACTTTTTCCTAATATCCAACCTATATTTCCCTTGACACAGCTTGACACTGTGTCCTCTCATTCTCCCAGTTGCTACCTGGTGAAAGAGACCAACCCCACCTGACTACAGCCACCCTTCAGGGGTGATAGAGAGTGATAAGGTCACCTCTGAGTCTCCTTTTCTCCAGGATAAACACCCCCAGCTCCCTCAGTTGTTCCTCACAGGGTTTGTGTTCCAAGCCCCTCTCCAGCCTCGTTCCCTCCTCTGGACGTGCTCAAGCGTCTCAACATCCTCACACACACTCACAAATACACACTAAATGTCTACCTGTAAAAAACTCATTCAACCCAACAACTTGATAAATATATTCAAATATTTACAAACATTTTTCAAACATTAATCAACTGTCCAAAGACACTCCAGACACTCACCAGCCAGGGAACGAGGCCCCATTAGAATGCTGGGAGTGCATGCGGAGCAAGGATGCTCCCATCAGGGGCTGTAGGTGCATGCCTGGGGAGCCACTGCTTCCAGTGACCCTGGTGTGGCTGAACGCCCAGGGAGGAATTTAAAGGGATGTGAACTGATACCACTGCCAGGCACCAGTGTATCTTGGGGCAGTCCTTTCCCAAGATGAGACATAAATAACTGGCTGTTCATACACTGACTGGTCATCCCACTCGCAGATGCTTAAAGTGTCTTAACAAAACTTCTGTCCACACCTTTAAACTCCTGGTCTAATTTCACAGCTGGAGCTTTGGTTTTCTGGGTGTAAGGAGCAAGCAGGTAAGAGCAGGCACCCTGACAGTCCATTTTATCACAAGGTACAAAAGGCAGCCCAGCCAGGACTTGAGTCTTGCACAGAAGCATCTCCTAAATACATCAGTCTGAAGCAAACACCTGCTCCAGAAGACACACCACTGCCTGGCTCCACCAGCCCCCTCAGCATTGCTACCTTGCCCAGCTTTTGGAGTGAATCAGAGGTCAAATCGAAGAACTCTTTGTCCTGCCTCCCTCTGCCTGCTCAGCTGCTGAGATCTCTTCACAGTTTCCTGCTTAGAGGTGGGTAAATGCAAAGGGATGCACCAGCACTTTGACAGCACACAGCAGCTCCTTGTGCAGTCTCAGTGCACTGGCATGTGAAGAGGACCTGAGAAGCATTCCTTCCTGGGAAGCCTGACTAGGAATACATGCTTTTCAGCATCTCTGAGATGTAATAGGGGAAAGATGTTATAAAAAGTCATGTAGGAGGATTTCTTCATTTTGATTCAAAAGTCGCCTGAGTTAATGCTCAAAGGAGTTAGGAATTTGATTAAGTATCATATTTGGAAAGTCAGTTTAATTTGTATTGGTGGAGATTGTTGATTGGGCTTTAGTATGGTACTGCACATGCACTAGAGGAGTCCCTTGCCATGTGTTTTGGCTTAACATGCAAAGAGCCATATGGTCTGGACACAAACCTAGCACATTTAGAAAAAAAATGTCAAGTGATACACAACATTTCCATATAGACATAGCTGATACCTCTGCTGTGAAAAAAAAAAAAAAAA
>VWYP01020627.1:0-21179 GCA_013400435.1 Pycnonotus jocosus | reverse complement strand
CAGCTGTTTAAGATTTTTCCCACAAATGCAATAAATGATAGCATTCATCAACAAGATCACAAAAGACACCAATGAAAGAAGTATTGCTAATTTAAGGAAACAAAGTCAGAAGAAATCAGGAAATGATTGCTATGGGAGGTTGAGAAATACATGTTCAGACTTAGTCAAGCAGGAAGACCTTTGATGGACTGAAGTGGGAGCCTTACTAATACAAAAGAAAGCCCAATTCTCTCCACAATACTGCAGCTGTGCAAAAGAGAGGTTATCAATGTGCACTGCAGCAACTCTTATATTTGGATTTTTGCTGTTCAACTGTACCAACTTGGTTAGAATCACCATAAGCAATGCAGCTTCAAGGCAACCACAACATCAGAATTAAAAAAGTCACCAATAGACCTCACTAAATCCAAAGAAAAAATCAAAATTAGATTAACACTCTGTGCTTTTTTTCCTCCCTGAAATAAGTCTGTAGACTTTAGAAAGGAAAATATGTGCTTTCAAAAAAAAAAAGAGCCACAATAAGGTGATGGCATTTCATGGAATCATAGAATTTGCTGACTTGGAAGGGACCCACAAGTATCATTGAGTCCAACTCCTGAGCTTGCACAGGACTCCCCAAGAGTCACATTCTATGCTTGAGAGCATTGTCTTGACCTCTGCCAGGCTGGTGCTGTGCCCACTGCCCTGGGGAGCCTGTTCAGTGCCCCTGAGTGAAGAGCATCTTTTTGATATCCAGCCTAAACATTTCCTGACACAATTTCAAGGCATTTCCTCGAGTCCTGTCACTGGTCACAGAGAGGATGTCACTGTCTGCCCTCCACTGTCCCCTTGTGAGATGCTGAAGACCTCAATGAGGTCTCCCCTCAGCCTCATCTTTGTGCCCAACCCGTGAGCCAGTTGCTCACCCACCCCAAAAGGTGCATGGTTACCCAGCTGTGTGCTGGACATGTTGTCCAGAAGGGTCCTGTGAGAGACAGCACCCAAAGCTTTGCTGAAGTCCAAAGAGATTACACCTGCTGCTTTTCCTTCATCAAATAGGTGGTTACTCTTTGTGGGAGGAAATTGGAGTAAACAAGCAGGATTTCTGCCTCATGAAGCTGTGATGGCTGTGAGTGATGACTATTTTTCAACACCTCACACAATAATCTTTGCCATGGTTTTACTGGGCACTGAAGAGAGACAGACAGATCTCTAGTTTCCAAAGTCCTCCATCCTGTCCTTCCTGAAAATAAGACATCATTCTCAAGCTTCCAGTCAGCTGGTATCTCTCCAGATTCCCAAGATCACTCATAAATCATTGACAGAGGATTTACAATGACATCAGCAGCTCTTTAAGGATTCTTGGATGAATCCCATCAAGCCCCATAGAGTTGTAGAGATCCAGCTGGAGCAGCAGATGTCACACAAGCCCAGGGTTAACTGGAAGCTCATCATTCTCACAATCATGACCCTCCAGCTCAGGGCACTGAGACCCCCTTGGTCCATTAGCTATGCTGAAAGCAGAGGTAAAGAATTTGTTAAATGCCTCTGCCTTGTCCATGTCCCTCTTTGTGAGGTGACCATCCTCATCCTGTAATTAGCCAATGTTATATCTACACCACCTTTTGCCATTACTATTAATAAAATTTTAATATTAATAGAACTGGAGGAAAGACATTGCCAACCAGAAGTTCTTTCACCAGCACCAAAGGAAAACACCGGAGGAATCTTTAAAAGTCTCTTTAAAATATAAGAATTTTAATGAAGATCAGAGTTGTCATCACGTGTTAGAGAGAAACAAAAGCATCTCAAAGAGCTTTGGGAAGGAATTACACATTGTGGATGGATGCATGGATGAGCAAATCAAGGAATAAAGCTGCTTAGGCATCTCTGTAAAACTCAGCATTGCTCTACAGTGCATGGAGAAATAGCATGGTGAGTAGCAGTCACTAACAGAAAAAAATAATTTAAAATTTACTATAAAATTAAAATAACCTGACTACTATTTCTGAAACCTTAATCTTCATAAAGAAGAACTCCACAGACCATAGCAAATGTCAGCCATTATTAAATGTCTTGAAATTAAATGTAATTGTTCCTTCCTGAGGGCTAACCAAATTCTTTTCAGATTCCTGCTGTATCTGCATCACTGGGGAAAGAGAGAAGTGATTTAAGACAAATTCCAAGTCGATTTTCCTTTCATTTTAGCAATTTGAATTTAATAGGAAGATTATGCAAGTCTCACTGCCTTTTCCTTCCATCTCATGTCAGTCGGAGTGGAAGAGTTTGCATTATTCAAGGTCAATTAAGCCATGCAAATGCATTCTAATTGATTTTACAGTAGTAATAATAACTCTCTCCTCAGAAGGATGTGCTGAATTTCTTTTAAAAAAACCCAAAGAAATTCTTACAATAAAAATAGCATAGGTGTTTGGGAATTTACTGCTGAAAATAACCAAATAGATGTACGACTATAATAACTTTGAACTGGTAGTGGTACAGGTTTTAGGTACAAATTACTCAGGATTTGAGCCATAGTTCTAGCCTTGGAGCATCACTGATGTCAGCCATAAAAAATGTCTCCCATTCTGCTGCTTGCATTTCAGAAAAAAAAAAAAAAAAAGAAAAACAAAAAGAAAAAAAAAGTGTGTTTGTTTAGTTAGAAAATTATAGCAATTTTTTAAACTTCAAATCAAGTTTTCAAAAACATGTCTTGACAAAATTCAGTCCTGAATGTAAATTATAAAAGAACCTGAGATACATAATTTATTAACATTTTTAAACTCTTAATGCTGTATATTTTGATAAACATTGCTTGCAATATAAACTAAACTTGAAAAACTTGAAAAACTTGATTCCAATGAAGATGGCTCTGCCAGTAAAATGTACCATCATATCATAAGAAAACGTTACTGTCAATGAAATTTTTTAAACCCAATAAAATGGCACTTCCATGCAGCTTAGTCCAGCCCTCTCTGCCCACAGTAAACATAAGTGTATTGGTTGTAAAATTCAGTTCTGCAGCAAATATCTTCTGTTTGAACAGCATGACCCAGCACAACAAGGGGCACATCTGTGCACTGTGGAGTCAAGCTCATGGATATAAATTCCATCATGTTGTGTTCATATTTAGAGAGCACAGTATTTACATTCCAGTTACACTCACAGTCACACTGACATGGCATCTTACCTGCAGGATCACAGGGATGTGTTGGAAAAGGCAAGGAAACCACTTTAATCTGCTTTTCTGCTGTATCTTACATTGTAAACAACACACCTAGTCCCTTTCAGAACAAAAGGGCTGCAGGGTTAGACTTAAAACCATGGGAGATGGTTTGAATAAACACTTGACCTTCCCTTAATATAGTGAAATTATAGCACAGAGAAATTACCCATCTGAGTATCTGCCTTTCTGAAGTTTTTTATAAAGTTTATAAACAGTGGTTATTTCTACACTGTAGATCTTTAACCTGAAAAACTATCTAAACAAGAACTGCATTCAGATCAATCATTGTAATAAAAATATAACTTTCAAAGCCATTTCCTGGTGAACAAGGATCAGGAATTTGAGGGTGGGGGTGTTTTTTTTTGTTTGTTTTGTTTTTAGTAGAATTTCACTTTCCTTCAAAAAATAGAGTAAAAAACTAAAATGAAAGTCATTCATTTCATATTGCTGAGGTCTAGTTGGAATCCTCCATGTGGATGAGATATTTTACACAAAAAATTTGGAAATTATACCTCTTCTCAACACTTACTTTATTTAGCCCATGTCCCTTTTAATAGGGAGCTAACAATATTTATCACATATTTATGTTAAAATCGCAGAACCAAGGATTCATTCACAATTCCCTGTTTTATGCAGTTATGGTTGTGAAAAACACAGATGCCTTATTAAATGTACACACTTAAAATTATGTGATTGTATTCACATCTGTACAATATTTAAAGCCATTTAATACATATAAATAGAGTCCTCAAGCTACTATGAAGTGTCTAACACCTGGCAGATGAGATAGTGGCTCACAGGAGTTTAAATACTGTATTTTAATTCACTTTTCTGAGGCAGCCAGGCTATATAATTGCTAACTCATAAAGTTGAAAACATGAGTGCATAAAACATTCCCCTTCAGATACATCTGACAGAGTGCACAGGTAATGTTTAAACACTTGTGCTTGATGTCTTATGTCTTAACATATGCTTCCTTCATCTTGGTTACTGTTTTCTGTTTCTTTTTCATGCCCTTTTGCATTCTGATGCCATTTGCCTGGCCAATTACCTGGCATCCCCTCATTCTTTCTGATTATTCTTCCATTCCCCATAGTGTTTTTCCTCACTTTGCTTCATTTTGTTCTGAAAGTTTTGTCCTGTACTTTCCGCATTCCTCTGAGTGTGCTGGATGGAAATGAGTGTTTTTATTCTGCATTACCACCTGAGCCTAAATTGGAGTGGCATCTCATGAAAGAAGTCAGGCCTCTTTGTCACTGGGAGTGGCTGCATCAGGTATTCCCATGCAGTGACCACAAGAGATAAAGGGGAAGTTCTGTGCATCTCTTCCAGGCTGAAATTAAAGGAGTAGGAATGACAACTTGTTCTTGCATGTTTTTTCCTTTTTTTTCACAACCTCAGTGGCACTTCTGTACATCCTTTCCTGCTACCAACAGTTTTTCATACAAATTACAAAATATAGCATGCAAACATCACTAGAGGCAGCAGGACTCGGGGAGGGAAATCTAAAAATTGTGGTCTACACCTTGATCTATGGAATCTTTAACATGTGCTTATGTTTATATGACAAGTAAAAATGGACAATGTTTTAAACAATGTTTCAAACGTGATTCTAATTTAGCTCATTAAAGGTGAATGAATACCAAATTAATAATTTATCTGAGGAAAGGTATAAAATATTCATCCCATTATGGGTTTTCTGCATTATTTTGTGCTGCATTTAACGGAATCAGAGTGCTGGTGGGTCTGCTACATTCCAGGAGCCCTATGGAGCTGCTGTTCATTCCTCCCAGTGCTGTAGGACAGGTACTGCAGAGTCCACACTTATAAACACGTCACTGAATGATTGCTTTTCCTAATGGGAAAGCTTTAATGAACTGTGGCTGTTGGGGAACTGCCAGGTTTTCAAAAATGAGACATTTCAGTCAAAGTAAGTCAACTTTGGCATGACATCCACTGGGAAGGAAGACAAACTGTATTAATAATTTAAGAGCTTGACTTGGGATGTCAGAACAGGTACTTGACTATCACACATTGGAGCGTTTGAGGGTTTTTTTTAACGCTTGTCTCATCTTATTTCTCTTCTACATCCCTCTTCTCTGCCTATGAAAATCAACTTCTATGCACACACATACACACTTATTAAGCCCTTTTTCTCAGTTCTTGAAAAAGATGGGGGAGAACTTGAAAAGCTAGGAAGTTTCACAGCACAGAAAACTGTTTTCCATGTATTCTCTCTTACTGCTATAGTTAAAGAGGCTCTGTCATTGCTGAGGGCTGAGATTTGTCTTGTCAACAGAAAAATATTGTCACAATTTCCAAAACAGAAGAATTGTCAGAACTGTAATATTTGTCCAACATATGGAAAATCTTTTACAATTATTTGAGAAATCCCTACCATATTTATTTTAATATATTTTCCTGGTGGCTACCCGCTGTCAAAGACTGCACTGGCTGAACAAGAAAACTGCATAGTTTAACTTTATATGCATAAAATTGTTCTACTGTTCCAGCTGATAAAAAGAGTTGCTTCAGAGCATGGAGCATTAAAAGTGTGTAGGGGCAGCACTTCCAGCAGCAGTCCTTCAAACAGAGTGTTCTATCCCTACTGTTCTCTTGCTTGGGTCAGGGATAACAGCTGCTACTTATAATTCCTTCTTTGCATATGTTTTACAATAAACAGGTGTCTCTCAGTTCAGGTATTCAGAAGACACAAATATATATGTGTGTTAAGTGCTAGCTGTTCTGGGCTTTTTCTCTCACTGTTCTAAGTGGCATATTCTAACAAAGTGGTTTGTGAAAGCTTTGCCCTAAAAGAGCCATGTTATTCCACAATGTGGATTATCACCCATTAAAATAATGAAATCAATCACCAAAACTACAGCGGAGTTTCTGTCTGCATTTGCATGTGTGCGCAATAGTTATACAAGAAAGCACCCATTTATAAAAATGGGCCATTTGGGTGATTAAGCAGATGTGCTCTTTGCCCTATATCAGGACAAATTTCTGAAATGAACAGTCATCTGCTTCTGCAGATGGAGAGCTCTGAGGGAGGATTAGTGCTTTCCCATTGCTCACTGTAAACAACCCCAGCCCCAGAGAGGCACAGCATCATCTCCAGTGACTCACTGCGATCATGAGACCAAGCTCCTTCTAAATGAATGCAGCTGAGCTCACAGGAACTGGCACAGGAACAGTACATGCATGCACAGAGGAACAATTCCAATGAATTCTACACACACACATGCAATG
Organism: Pycnonotus jocosus; assembly: GCA_013400435.1. Lineage (NCBI taxonomy): Eukaryota > Metazoa > Chordata > Aves > Passeriformes > Pycnonotidae > Pycnonotus > Pycnonotus jocosus. The sequence continues at coordinate 14,722 of VWYP01020627.1, read as the reverse complement.
GAAACTTTCCATCGTTGTACTTAGCAAGAAGCTACAAATGCAGTTTATGGCCTTGAAGTAAATTAGTAGTTGCTGATTTTCCTCCATGTAAAAAGGAGGAGAAAACCCCATACAACTAGCACTGTGGTACTGAGAAATAATTTAGTTCTTTAAATGATAGCTATTGAGCCAGGGAAAGTCACCAAGATAGGAGGACATACAGCACAAATAAAAGATCAGCAATCTGCCAATTTTGTCTGACCATTAGGGCACAATTGACACTGGTTTGTGTTACAGATACCCTCAGAGCCACGAGTCCTAAAATAGTGATTATAATAAATTTGGCCAAAACTAGATAGTAATTTTGAAATCTCACACAGAAATAAGATGCTCTCATTTGAAGAACGAGGACAGTATGTGAAGAACAAGCTGCTGAAACAAGCAAATAAAACCATCCGTCATTACACCACTTTTTGGGGTGCATTTATAGTGCATTTGCTTAATGAAATCAGTATTGTATACTTCAGAGTGGAAAAAAAATAAAGGATTAAGGAAGACAACTTTTAATCTTCAAGAAGTAGAGGATGTTCTTACTGCAAATTGTGGTACTGGCTTCATTCCTCTCACTGTGGATGCTGTGCAACCAGCTGGGTTGAAAATTGCAAACACTCAAAATTAGTGTTGGAGACCCTTTGCCAGGATACACATGCAGAAGTCTAGGGCTAATGGCTTTCTGGAAGCCCTGGGGAATATGTCAACATTTCTGTAGCTGACAAAGAAACTCCAGAGCAACAATGGCAAAAATCAAAATAATTGCACAATTTTTTACCAAACTAACTAGCTAAATTTATTGCAAAGCTACTAATTGCTACAGAATGAAAGGATGGTACAATATATTTTGTATCTTTACATTAAGAAATTAATAAAGCAATCAGAACAAATATTACAAGAGAACTAAACAAATAAAACCAGGCAACAGAATCTTGTCCCTGTTATTTAAATTCAATACTTAAGCTTTTGCTTGAGTAAACTTTCCTTGCTTGCATTTTTTTCCCTGAAGAGGTTCATTTATTAAAAAAAATAAAAATTGTAACTGATGTAGATATTGTTAAAACAGAATCAAGCACAAGTTTGGAAAGCCTTTTAAAAACTAGTAAAAAATAATAAGATCCATTATGAGTAAGGCTCATTCAGCAGCCTCAGTTATGACTGCTAACACTGTGCATTAAAACAACTGCAGCAGGTAGATTTAACAAACAAGATATTTAAAGTGATAGAGTAAATAAAAACTAATTAATTGAGACAAGATTCACAACTACATATGGAAATATAGGCAAAGTTCTTCAAGAGTCTATACAGTGAAGCTGAATGCCACAAAGCTGTCAGATAGAAAAATATTCTTAGCAAAAAGTTCCAGCATTTTAAACNAATGAATTTTTCCTCTACAAAAAGCAGGGAGAAAACTCAATACAAATTATCCTTCCCTGGAATCCTTTAACCAGTGTGAGGTTTGTAGCAGCTACGAGTACTTTTGGGTGCCAAAGCTGAAGCAAGAAGGGAAAGGTGCTATCAGAAACTGCAGACATCCAAACACAGATATCTGACAGGTCTGAAGGCGCACTCCTGAGTCTTGCTGCTAAATCCATTCTTATCTTTTTCATTCTGCCAACACAGAGAGGTGCTGGGGACCTCCAGGAGTAAGACTTTGTGAAGTGCAGCATTTTCTCAGATCACACACGAGGCCAGTGGGAAGATGCTGTAAGCAATTACTGAGCAATTGTACTTCTGGTTTAAATCAGTTTTAATCAAAGACTTCACAGCAGAAAAATTCTTTGACTGAACACAATCAGAAGCATACACACAGGTGCTCTGTAATAAACACTTTCTGTGTTTAAAAATATCCTTTCTCAATATTGCATTGTTATGCCAATACCTTGTCTTTTGTGCCATGCAGCCTCTGTTTACTTTGAAATCAGTAATAAAAATCATGGTGCCTCCAAACAAACTATGAATTAAGCAACCACTACATGCTCTGAAAATCCTGTCATAACAAGGTCTGTAACAAAAGACACATTTACTAGGCAATCCTGGGAACACAAAGTTGGCATTGATTTATATCTGTGCTCTCTCCTCCCTTAACAGTCCCTCTATTTCCATTCTGATCAGTATATGCAGATCTTTTACTGGTTTTTTTCCTAGATTATCTCTCTAATTTTGGGTCAGCCTTTATGTAGGCCTCGTATAAACCCAGAAATGAGCTAATGAGGGAGAAACAAAGCTTCAGTACAGATTAGATGCAAGCCATAAAATCTTATTAGTAAGGTTATCTATTCTTCCCAGCAGAGTAAAGTCTAGAGATCTGTCATGTTTGAGATCCACACTGCACTGCACCCTTCCACCAACAGACCTGGTCACCTAGGCTGGGGCTAGAGAGATCCTCCAGACTGCAAGGAAACCATTTCTTTTAAAGAACAGAAAGGAAACACCTAATCAGCACTTGGTTGAGGAAAAAAAAAGTCATTAAGTACTTCTTGGCAAGTCTCTGGCTTTTGATAGTCCTTGTGCATACTACCATGAAACTACCACATATTCTAAAGAGCTTTTTAAATATATATATATGTATATTTGTCCATCAATAATTGTCTAGCTTCATCCTCTGATAATTCCAGTTACTTCAAGTAGAATTTAAGCAAGGGTTAAATTTGGCCTCGTGTCCCATGGCTTGCCGTGAGAGTGACCCACCTTTCCTGGCATTTGCTGAATTGTGCAGAGAAGCAAGACTTTCTTCTCTTTTGGGAGTCCTTTGAACTTGTATATAGTAGCTATTCCCAAGTGATTACTTCCCTTCTCAATTGATGCAACAAAAGAGCATCACACAAAAAAAGACATCCCACAGTCATTTTTCTTTTGAACACAGAGGCAATGCTGAAAACATTAATGCACATGTGCAAAAGCTCTCATCTCTGGCTCTTTTCAGATACCTATTAGCTCCACAGGAGAGTAAAGGAAAAGAGCATGTTAAAGCTCCCTGCATCATCAGATTGAATGACTCTTTTCACTTTTAGCATTGCAAGGATGCCACTGGTAGCTGGAGAAAAGGAAGAGTGTACCTGTAGTTCTTTGAATTGTTACAGTTTAATGCAAAGCCTAGAAAGGATGTCTAAAGGGAGAAAAAAAATTCCACTTACTGGTAAGCACAAGTCCCTGCTTTTTCCTGCCTTTCTGTACTACCCCACAGAGGAAGACAAATATCTTTCAGGTTTCTCCTTAATTTTCCTATCTAGGAATATCTTTGCTTCTTTACGATCACAATTTCTGTAAATTCACATCTAGACATACAAGAAGAATACCTATGAAAAGCAGGTATTTATTTATTGAGTGGGTGGAGCTTTCTTTAACAAAACCTGTATCTCTGCATTCAGTCTCATATGAATGAGGAGGTTTACACAAACCATCTGCCAGTGTCTCCGTTTCTGTGCATGGTGACCAGCGGAAAACTTTGGATTACATTGGATATTTTCCGAAAAACATGCTCTCACTGTAGTAAATTGTAAGGAAATCAAACTTGGTCTGGCTTCAGATTGGGTTAGAGCCACCTCCTGCCTTCAGGTCCACACTACTAGTGCTAGTGTGCATTTTAGATATGATCAAACCTCCAAATCCGCAAGCAATCCCTGAAACTGAAACTGCCTTCAGTGAGCTGATGCCTACAGATCCAGGCTTGCTCTGGTTTATTTTTTGTCCTCAAGCCTCATTTTGCATTCCATTCTACTCTGTGGCCTGTTATGAGGAGCAGGGCAGGGTGGTCCAAAATGTGGCCCCCCAGGCTGTGCAGCTGGGAGACCTTTACAGCTAAAAAGGTTAGCTAGGACACCTTCTCCCTGCCATTGTGGAAATTCTATGGCCCAGATTTCCACATCTTGGGCAAGCTTTCCAATCAATAGGCCATTTTGTAAGAGTTGAGAAAACCTCCCTCTGCCCTGGCTACATTTTAGGTCAAACTTAGTGCCACTTGTGAGTGGTCATTTTGGCTTGAGGATCACAAGGCCTAATGGATTTCCACTTTCAGTGGATTTAAAGAGGTTTAAACTTCAGAAATTACAGTTCAAGTGCCTGGTTCTTACATGACCTTATACATCTGGCAGCTAGAGCTCTAAATTTTTGGAGCATGTGCTGCAATATAGCTTTATTTATAAACGATACAGACAGTCCCAGATGAGAATACCTTAGACTGCAGTAGGCTGAACTGTACTGAGTCCTTTCAAACCCAAATAATTTTTCATTATTTATCAAAAAGGCTATCAAAAGAAATACTCTTACATTTATTTGTAAGAAGTTTACTTTCCCTGGTAACAGAAGAGTAAATTAGGTTGTTTCTTTCTGAAAATGTAAGTATCTCTGTGTTTGAAAAACTGGTGATGGGAAATCATTAAAAAGATCTCAAATACAATTTTACTGATAATTTATCCATAATTTTATGGATTAACTAATTTGTCAGTATGCTAACATATATATCATTGATATGACCTCATAGTTTGTTGTAGTTTGTTCAGGAAGAAAAAGATGGATTTGCTCTATCCAGACAAACTGCAAAATTTACAGCAGTGTCCAGGAGATATCCTTCAGATTAATAAAATTATACAGGTCTTTAAGGAAGCTGCAGGTTTCTGATTCAAGACAAGACTGTAAACAGGAAATTATAATAGGGCAAAAAAAGGTATTTGTACTGCTAAGAAATACATGGATGTGTTCCAAGCATTCTGGACATTTTAACCATATCCTGATAGGCACAGTAAAATGAGGCAGGATGTAACTATTTTTCAGACACAAAATCAAATTGTCAGACGTGTTATCAAGGCTGCCTTCTCATCAGAACATGAAAAGCTAAAATGCTGAAAGCATTCTTCTAATAATCAGCTACACACCTGCCTTTGAGATGTCAGCTTAGTATTGGTAATTTTATCAATTGTCATCCCCTGTCTAAACTGCCTGTAGAGAAGGTGACTGAGAAGTTTATGTTAAGCAGCTGTTGTGCCATCTGGCATCTTTGACTTCCATGACCCTTTTCAGTCTGGCTTTCAGCCTAGGCAAGGTGCAAAGACTATCCCGGCTTAATTGGTCTATGATCTACTCCTGTCAAAACGCAGAGGTCAAGTTTCCATGCTGATTGTTGTAGATCTGTCAGCAGCCTCTGTTAACAGGAGCCAGGGAGTTGTGCTGACTCACCCGTGGACACCTGCAGGGACGGGCAGGGATCACTGCAGTGACCTCTCCTCTCCAGGAGGGCTCGGAGGGCAGTGTCCAACAACTGCTGCTCTGCCCAAAGGGCTCTCACCACCAGCTTCTCCAGCCCTCCACTCTGCTGCCTTTCCTGCTCAGAGTTTACATGAAGCTTCTCAGGGGCAGGACAAGACCATTTGAGCCTGTCATTTCATCAAAATATCTCGGATTATGATTCCCGACATTCAGGTGGTCAGAGTCCTTTTTGCCCTCCTGGAATCTTTGGGCCAAATGCAAGAAAGAGATGGAGGCTTCAAGGTTCTGTTTTTTCAAGGTCTATCATGGTGTTTATTATTTCTTATCTCACAGTTCACTCTGTGCCCAGGGAGGACTGTTCTGAACACCAGCCATCAGAGAACTAACACTCCCCTGGGAGGTCGTTGTCTCAAGCACAGATTATTACAAACATGCTGTTTACAATTTCCCACCAATGTCCATTATTTACACTAAACAGGTCATCTCCATTTGGCCCAATCTGTCTAAACTGTATTGTGCTAACATCACAGCAGAAAATGGAGGTGAAGAAGAAGAAGAACCTTAGGGACCACCCCAAAATCTCCATCTTGCCTCCATCTACTTCTATTGTGAAAACCTAAAACTACACATTTCTCACTCAGTGATAAGTTAAACTACTGTATTTTACATTCTTGAGATTTGTAATTCATCTCTGCTTTGTGCCAGGGTCTGTGACCCCCATGGACAGGGGTAAAAACCCCCCTGTTTATCCCCCAGGCAGGTCCAGGGTATTACAGTGCCCTTGGACAAAACTCAGACTTCCTTTGCTCAGTTCCCAGACTATGTGGCCAGGGTCTCCTGAGCTCTGGGATGCCAAAGAGATGCCCTGGGTTCTGACAAAAACACACGTGACATTTACCTTTGTTCATTGTGCTTTTCCATCTGATGCAGATGGTCAAGCTGACTCATCTGCCAGCGCTCGAGGAGTTTGCAGATAGGGGCAGGCAGACCGGTTTAAATCCTACTTTCACCACCTATTTATTTTTTCAAGAACGATATTAATGAGTGGGAGAAAGCAGAAGGTGAGGCTTGGCTTGGAATCTGTTAAGTCACAGCTGTAGGTTTAAAGTTCAAAAGAATTATTTGGCTCAATAATACAGAAAGGCCACTCAAAAAGAGCAGGAGAGCCAGTAATTACACTGCTGGAAGAGAAGAGAAAGTAAAATGTCTTATTCCATAAGGAATACTTTAATCCTGAAAATATTAATTTAGCTATTTAGCCTATTACCAGACCTTTTTCATAAAATTCTAAATTACATGTACTATCTCAGGGTCAAAGTAGTAGTATATGTTGGCTTTTTTTGTTAATCTACTCATTTCTTGTGTTTGCAAACCAGGAGTTTCATACTTGAAGCTGTTTATGAGGTATTAAACAGAGCAGTAGACACTGCTGGAAAAGCAGGACTGCCAGTGATTACTTGCTAATAACAAGGATACTAATTATTTATGAGAAGTTTGGGCAATTATTCAATTAATTTGAGTTAGCTTATCGATAGTTCACTGCTGAATCAAAAAATGCGCACAGTTTTTCCGCTGACCTCTCTGCTGAAATAAAGCTATACTGTTATCAATCTGTTAGACTTCCTTCACAGATCTTGGCTATAGCTTTGCATCACCTCATAAAGCACAGGGGGGAAGCAGCAATCTCTGAGCTGTGTTATGTTTGTCAGTTAACAGCTTCCCAATGAAATTTGCCGTTTCTTCTGGAGAACTGTTCTACGCATATCACCTTAGGAGCTGAGCAGCGTTTAAACCTAACAGCCTTAACATTCCCTGAAATTTCATACTGAAATGTGCACCCAGAAGCACAGCTTTGCCCAGAAGCAGAGCTTTACATAAATACAATCTACAGAGCAAACTATTTAAAAAACAATAAGCAGGCACACTGCAGATCAGCAGGTAGCATGCCCCAAAACAACCATTACCTTAAAAAGAATACATTTAGAAGCAGGTTGTTAGACTGTACCCAAGACCAGACATTTGTCTGTTTGTTTTTTTACCCATACACTATCTCCCACGTATTTACACATTATTCTGTTTGAACCAGTGTTCTTATTTCTCCTCCAAAGCCTCTCCTGTGCTTTGCTGCAGCAGACCTGAGGCATCAGTGGCTATGAAGGGCCAAAAGATCCTGCAGAAGGTAAGAGCAGAGACCTCAGGATGATGTGGGAGAAGATAAAACACAACAAAGGGTTCTGGGCCCTCACAAGTGCACAACAGAGTGGAAATCACCCAGCCTCTTGACTGTGCTCTCCTGCTGTGAGATTTTAATCTTCTCTAATTCAAATATTTATAGCAAGAACTAAAAAAATCCCCCCAAAGTCTTACTTCCTCTTGTGAGATCTGAGGAGCAAAAGTCTAGAAAACTCTTAGTGACTGAAAACTTCTACATGCTCAGACAAGAGACAGGCCAGTGTGCTTCCCTGTTCTTCTCTAACAAATTTTATATGGGAAAAAGCCACAAAAAGTAAAGCATATGAAGCTCACAGTCTGTAGGAGGAAAAAAAAAAAATAGAGTTCCTTGAATAACACTGACAATGATGTCCAGATAAATATCATTTGGCCACTTTGTATCTTAGGAAATTAAGCACTAATGTTGTCTGAACAACATTATGTCCTTCTGAACCATTTGAGCTCTTTTTTTTCACACCTTTGACTTCATAAATAGTCATTGGAGGTATCCAGGTTTGGAAGCAGCACTGCAAGCACAAAGCAGAATTTAAGCACATGCAGGGTTCAATCTATTGGATTTGACAAGACCTGCTATTCAAAACAAAACCATTAGTCTTCCCCAACTCAACATTTTCATGTTTGTTTGTGGCCATACTGATCTACAATATTTTAAATCAAATAGTAATTTGTTTTTCCTCCTGAAAGGAAAGCAAGATTATTATCAATGTATAAAATATATTCTATTTTCCTGCGAAAAATTACACAAGTGGGTATCCATCCTACATAAAGCATACCAGGGAGAATATATATTGTTTCTTGCACTCAATACAAAGGTATTTCTAGACTTAACATTTCATTACAATTACCAATAATTTAAAAGGCAAGCTATTAAGACAATATATAAAAACAGAGTCAAACAAAGTAGTACATGAATATGAATAATTAGTTAAGATTAATGTTAAAGATTTCCAGACATGGAAGAACAGACATGGGAGGCATCAGCTTGCTCCTGTTACTCATTCCATGCATTAATCATGAAGACATGATAAAAACCTTTTAGTGACCAAGGTACTAGCTCAGAGAAAAGTGATTTTGGAAGATAAAGATTTCCTTTTTCCTCCTGGTGTCACTACAGGGCTGAGTTAAGGTTGAGTATCTCGAGTCTCTGCTTCTGTAATTTAAATCTATTTCAAGACTTCTTTTTAAAACACATTGTAAATATATTAAAAACAAAATTTATACTTGGCTATTTTTTTAAATAAATACTGTTGCCTAAGTTCAGTTTTGAAAGGTCTTATCTATTTTTTTCTTATTTTGAAGGACAACAAATACACTTTTCTTCTCCTCTCACCCCAAATTTCACATTTCCCACTTTATTTCTATTTATGTCTTATCTTTCTATGTATATCTTTATATGAAAGAATAATTTACTCATTTGAAAGCTCATCAATTAAGACATGAATTTATTCCTCCTTTAGAGTATTCCATTGTCCTATGTATGCACAGAAAGCTACAGTTTTCTGGAGCACTTTTTAACTGAAGACCTCACTACTTAAATATTTTTCTTCTACATTGATGAAGTAGTGTAAAATATCCAATAGAAGTCATAAGGAGAAAATTTATCAACTATAATTTTGAAAGCAGTTAAGTGTTTGGATGCAACCTTAGTTCAGCACGTTTAAAATGAAAAAAATCTGTACTTCCACCTACATATTAGATAACTGACAATTCTAAGCATTTATAGCTACCTTAAGTGACCAACTAATGGAAATTTTCAAAGCCTTCAGAAAGAAATCAAGGCTGGTTTCTAACTCACTGACTGTATAACAAACATGAGAATAACAGCAAATTATAGTGATGGCTTGAAAAATATTAGTTTTCGTTAGAAATGTACTGCATTAGTTAGACATGTAGATATAAATAAATTATTCAAGACTTCTAATTAAAGACTATTAAGAATTAAAAGACCTTTATTTTTCTTCTGAAAACTTCATTTCCATCCTACCATTCATATTGATGCTTTTATCATTCCCACCAAGAGTTGAATACTGCAGTGTGAAAATGCACTTTTCATCAGAATACAGTCAACTATTCCACTGTTTCACTGAATTTGAGATTCAGAAGTCTCATCTACAACACAATTACGTATCAAAACCATAAAATATTTTCAATACCTAGCAACATGAAGTTAACTCAATTACAGTATTTATTAGAGAAGTTGGTGTCTTTTTTTTTGTTGTTAAAGCTCTGCCATTCACTACCAAATGAAAAGGAAATTGAAGCCCTCTTTGAAGACAGACGAGGCCACACAGAAGCAGATGTTGATGCTACAAGAGTGACAAAACTAATGTACATAGAANATACCTAGCAACATGAAGTTAACTCAATTACAGTATTTATTAGAGAAGTTGGTGTCTTTTTTTTTTTGTTGTTAAAGCTCTGCCATTCACTACTAAATGAAAAGGAAATTGAAGCCCTCTTTGAAGACAGACGAGGCCACACAGAAGCAGATGTTGCTGCTACAAGAGTGACAAAACTAATGTACATAGAAGCCAAGGAAAAGCAAGGTGAAAAGGAAGCCTTCAAATATTTTTCATCATTTATTCTATTAAATTGAACATTATTTATATATATATATATATGCTTATACTGATAGTATTTAATTCCTAATTAATTATACAGTTGGCGTATTTTAACTAAGACTTTGGGCTTTGTAAGGTCTTATTCTATTTGTGTTTTAAATAAAACTTATGTTAAAACTGCAGTTATGTTAAAACTGCAGTTTTAACTTCGTTTCTAGTTATCACTTTCTCCCAGAAATCTCTCTCTCTAAGGAAAGCTTTCAAAAGGGGTTTCATCTTAGAAATTCAACCTTTGCTCAAACAGGACTCAGTGCTGGTTTAACTCATGTTTACCTAATCCAAGTTATAGAAAACTGAGACTATGTGTAGAGGAGAAAAAAAGAAACCCAAACCAAACAAAACAAAAAAATTGTCCTGATGATATTATTTTTAACAGCATGGATAAACAGAATAAGCAGCAAGTAGCAGTTCTGAGAATGAAGAAATTGAATAAAGTTTACTATATTCTGTGATTGGGGTATTTTGTGTTTTTCTGTCTCAAAATCTTTAATGCATAAACAACAACTCCAGCAACAAAGAAGCATCATAATTTATGTTGTTTAGGGTTTTGTTTTGTTTTCCATTCTGATTAGTACAGAGAGGGGTAAACACTGCTGGTCAGTGGACTAATATGTCCAAGATTGTATGAATTAGAAACTTAAGCTAATGAAATGTTTTTCAGTTTTAAAGACAGTTATTGCCTGAATGGCCTACACTTCTCAATATCATACACCATCATTTCCATAAAAAATGTACTGGCAATTATACCATAGGTTATATATACATAAGGAAGATATTTCTAAGTGCACACTTGGAGCATATCAGAATTTCAAGTGATCAAAGAGCAGCAAAGGTTACAACTTTTAACCCCAAAGATGTCAGCAATATCATTTAAGGAAAGTGGCTCTAAAATGAAAGGTTTCAGCAAATGTAGTGCCATATCACTCAAGAAATCAGTCAGAACATCAGGCCTGGTACTGCCCCAAAATGACTGGTTAACAAACATCACACCCTGAAGACAGCCAGTTATGGAGGGCTTGTCTTCATCCCATTTCTACAGCTATACTGGGCATGACTGGCAATGTCCATCTTTATGTGTAAATGTCCATCTTTATTGTCAGAAACACACAGAGCTGTTTTACCCTGATGCTGAACATTGTCCAGGCCTATTAAAAATCATGACACATTTTTGGCTTGCCTGGTTGTTAACCCACTTGGATAGATGACAGCTGTGCCTACAAATGCCCAATGGATATTAATGCTTCCACTGCTAAGTGCAAAGGAATGTTGAAACTGATTTCCTATAATTTTAAAGACTGAGCCATTCTTATAAGGGAGGAAGTAAACCCCCTAAATGAAAGATATGCAAAGTATAGATTGAAAAATGTGGATCCTCCAAACTGCAGCTTCTTTCCATGAGGATGACCTGACTGCACAAGGTTGAAAACAAAACAAAAAACCCAAAAAAACCAACCAACCAACCAAACAAAAAAAAAAAAAAACAAAGAAACAATCAAAAAAAAAAGAAGAAAAAACAGAGCTAATCTATATATATATTTGGCTTTTCATTTTTCTCTATTTGTACCTCTGTAAAGTTTTTCAAGTCCTTCTATTCTGCAATCTTGTGACGGCGAAAAAACCCAACAAACCAAACAAAAAACCCCAAAAAGGACGTTTAATTCTTTAGTTACTGTATGTTAAACAAGCCTGAATTAAATAAACATCCAACTTCATCACAGTCTGTTCCTGAACTCAGTGGCTTGAGCTCAGAACTGCTTTGCACAGACACCAGAAGGTTTGTATGTCATATACATACAAAGAACATACTGCTTGGGGTGTAGCACTGTGTTTGGCTGTAAGGGACAGTCTGGGAAGTGAAACTTGCTGCAGTGGCCAGAAATGCCACACCACAACACTGGGAATCTCTGATTCCTGACCCTGAATGATCAGTGCATTTGTAGACCTGAAAATCTCCGTGAGGATTTGAACTTTGGAGTGATAAAGAACAGTTGTAAAGCTTATGGTTGTGTCAAAACACAATTTCTTGGTCTTCACAAAAAACATTTTTACATTTTTTGGGAGCTCTTTTAAGAGCCTCTCTCAATAACTTGGTAGCTCAGAAGTTTGGCAAAACAAGTGCTTTGCTTGCCTTTTCAAATAACCCCAAAATTTAGAAGCTCCTATAAATGAGTCTGATGCTAACAAAACAGAGTTTCTTGTACAAGTAAAAGTTATAACATCTAAGGGGTATGTCTGCCTTCCATAAAATAATAAACTCTCCCCCTATTAGAACATTAAAGTCAAAATGGTTTATGATAATTAATCCCAGAATTTTTTAAAGATGGAAACCTATATATCTTTAATATTTTGATGCCAAAATTCACTTGCCTGGGAACAAAGATATCTTAACTAATCTCAGTATTTCATTTTATATGGTGTTATTCAAACATAAACACATAAAAAAACTTGGTCCCATAAACTGAGAAGAGACACAGCTAACACAGCTTGGAAAGGCTTAATATTTCCTTCACTTTATACTGCCTTTCAAACATTAACTTAAAATTCAAGTCCCCTTCAGAAACCTGGGTGTTTTACCTGATTCACCATAATATTACTACGGCCATTTATCTGCCTTAATATATTGTTCATCAACATGAGGCATTTCCACTTGCAAAAAGTAACCCATTTTTCATCACAGCTTAATATTACAGCAGGTAAGAGTTCATATCAAATATTTAAACTGGCAATTTGGCTTAAGTTTTGATTCTCTAGTAAAGAATAATTTTAAAGCTCTGAGCTTATGTTACAAAAAAAAATTAAGAAAAAAGAAAAGGTGAGAAGAAAAACATCTTTATGATGACTTTTTTTTTTTTTTTTTAAGATAGGATTTTTTTCTATTCCTCAAACTAAACTACACTACTTATATTTAAAGTTTGGAATAGCTGTTGTGGAAATTTAAATTTCCAGACTACAAACTTATAAATCTTTTTAAGGGATATGGATCCCTTGTTTAAGTTATGTCAGAAGAGGGTGAGTTCAAACAATTTTCAGAGATAAACCTCAAGTGTTTGTCCACTAATACCTCTGGTGACAGATTCAGTAAAGCTCCACTGTAAGAAAATATTTCTCTCTCAGGCTTGGCAGAGGTGGCATGAAAATGAGCTATACAAAGTATTGGAAAGGACATTGTGCTATTTTGCCTATATTAAAATAGACCTCTCTTGTCCTCAGTAATATTTCCTATTCTAGGCACAGCCAGTGCCTAGCAGGCATTCTTCAAGCCATGTCCCAGTCCTCATACCAGTGAGATATTTTGAGTGGAGGGGCAGGAGGAAGGCCAGTTTCTTTGCCTTCCATATTAGCCAAGAAACGAAAAAGCCAATGAGTAGGACCTTGTGAAGGTCCTGGCTCCTTTTTCTCTGCCAGTTTCAGAATGAATAATGCACAGAAAACGTAGATTTTGAGTTCAGATTTGGATGTTTATTGTTTCTTACCTATTTACAGACTCATGAGACGTGATCATTAACTAGCAAGTTTGAGAAATTAGGTAAAATGGAGTGCTCCTAACTCTTTCCAAGGTTACTTAAGCAATAATTACCCAATAACGAGGTGACACCTATATTATTTATATTTCTGACCCAATAATGATCACCCAAAGCCTGAAATGTGGGCCTCTTTCACTTACTTGCAGAAAACCACACAAACCCATGAAGAAGGAAGAAAGTGAAGAAGAAGGACTTAGGTAACACTCAGAGCCCTCCATCTTGACTCACACGTATTACTATACAGCAAACCCCCAAATTCTGTTTCCAGAATTCCAACATACCTACCTCCTTTAATGACAAAATATCCAGGCAAATCATTGTGAGAGAGCATTGTCACAGACACACTTCAGGGTACACACTTTAATATTTCACAAGCAACGATGAGGAAATATTGAGATCAGAAGTCACTATGCTATTCCTTCACACACTGTTGACATTTTCTCCTGGGGCACTGGTAATAGTCCAAAAGGTGTAGAGAAAGTGACCTTAAAATAATATTTCTGTCTGCACTGAGCTCCTCAGTGGCAGAAGCTGGAGAATATAGAATGTCAGCTCACGTGCCTGATAAGGCATGCAGTTTTATGTGAGCAATAAACAGAATCACAGCATCATTAAGGTTGAAAAAGGAGTACAAGATTATGGAGTCCAACCATGAGCCCAACACTGGCGTGTTCACCACTAAACCATGCCCTGACTGGGCATTAAACAAGCTGATATTGTTAAAGGCATAAAATCCTACAATTCAGGAAAACCCGAGAGTCACAACTGGCAATTATTTTGGCGCAAGAAGAAAAGACAATCTAGAGGTGCAAATAGCAACAAATAGATATTATTCCAGTAGAAAAATTATAAAAGTTACCTAAGATACAGAAGACTTAAGAAGAAAAAATATAAAATTAGGAAGTCATACATAACTATTTTCCAGTGTTTATGTGAATTAACCTATAAGACCTCAGTGAAAATAATTTTTCCATGCACAACTTGCCAAAACAAATTAAAACTTCATTAATGCTTTGGGACTTTGCCAAAGAAGTATTAACTAGACAGCTTTGTGTTTATGGCATGAGAGTGAGATATTTAGGCCACAAGGTATAGAATGACAGGGCAAAA
>VWYP01020622.1:0-81980 GCA_013400435.1 Pycnonotus jocosus | reverse complement strand
CATTTCAAATAAAATTAAAATATATCACTCAGAAGATTTACAGGTTATGCAACTTCGGCTTCCCCAGAAACAATAAGAGACTGAAACAAGGTATCTAAAAAGGAAAGCACCTAGTGTTTTATTTTGAAATGTCAAAGTAATATGATTTACAACAAAGAACCAGGAGAGGATACATAAACCAGAAAATATTATTGTTTTATCCTTTCATGACACTGCTTTCCTCATTTCATTGAAGTATTCAAAGTCTTAAGACTCAGTCTCTGTGTTTCACCTAACATGTGACACTGTCATGGATTCATTTTTGATCTGTGTAGTTTAGAAGTGCACTATTCATTTTTTGACTGAAAACCTCTGAGGACAGAATCTTTGTGAAATCATCTGTCTGATATGCCTAGCCTATGCAGAAGTGAAAAGTGCTTCTTAAATTACTTCAAAATCTGTATAGATACTCAGCTTTATTAGCTTGAAAAGGGGAGGTGAAGGCAGCTCTCTTCCCACAGTACAGCTGCTGGCAAATATTATCCACTGGCCCCACAGTTAAACATCCAGCTCTGCAGGACTTTGGATAGCTCCACCTATCATAGCTCATCTCTTCCCATATGACTGTTCCAACCAAATTAATGCAAAATAATAATTGTTCTAGGCAGACAAAGGAAAGAAGACAGTGGAAGCATAACATAAACTCTCTGGACACTCCAGCATTTCTTGGAAATGTTTCTCTTTCTCTGTCTACCTCAGGTGAATTTATTTGCTATTCTTGCAATATTTATTTCTGTAGTAGAGACATTAGTGTGAACATTGTGTTGCAGAGTACACTAAGGCTTTCTCCTCTGAACAGAGATTACAATACAGAAAACAGGATTAAGCAGGACTGACAGCAAACTAAATGAATACAGGCAGGCTGATCTTGGTCTCTGGTCCAACAGTTGTATGTATAATGCTTTTCTTTTTTTCAGAAAATGAGATAGGAAAAAAACCAAGAAACAACTGTCGCTTAAAGGAAGATTTAAAATGTTGCTTAAATTAATGCCAGAGAGAACTAGAGAACATAACCTTCTATTAAATCTTTTAAGTCTCAGAAATACCAGGGTGGAACATTTTGTCCTGTGAAGGATACATTTTACAGAAAACATTGAGTTTTTATACAAATGCATTTCCCAGCCCCTGTGAAGGATCTGGAGATTTATTTTGAAGCATAAGAAGGCAATTCCTAAAGCTATGATCTGAGGTCACACACGGCCCTTGAGTTCATATGTGATACTGAAAGGTAATTGAATAAACTAGCTCTGCATGTTTTGAAGGGATGTTATTTAAAAGCAAAGCAAGAAAATATACATTAATATGTCTATAATCAGCACATAACTGTTCATTAAAATGGAGCAATACAACGATCAGTCTGAAGCTGGGGCTCAGACAGTGTCAGTGTATCTTCCAGTTTTATGACCACTGCCATTATAGCAATATTTTCTGTTCTCAGGTTAGCTGTTTAAAAGCTGACTAGCTAATTGCTACAGCAAGAAGTTCAAGATCTGGGCCCAGAGACTCAGCACCAAACTGTGGTTCAGTTCAAAGATATGAAGGTTCTCAACACAATCTATTTGTATTTCACTGCTATCAGAAATTACTGGCTGCTTTACTAACAAAAGATTAGAATTCAATGACTGACTGACTTACTGAGCCTGACTGACTTAAACAAAAACGTGTATAAATGAACAAATAATAAATGAAACACCAAAGTCTTATGTCATTAATATTTAGACAAAAAAACCCAAAAAACCAACCCTTTGCCTTTTTTTCCCTTNTGCATAAATGAACAAATAATAAATGAAACACCAAAGTCTTGTGTCATTAATATTTACACAAAAAAAAACCCCAAAACTTTGCCTTTTTTTTCCCTATTTGTTTCTTGAAAGATATGTTTTACAAGCAGTATTTTCTCCATACAGATGGGACAGAGTTGAAGCCTTTCCTAAATTTGCAGATTCTCAGCTCAATCCTATCAATTACTCAGAGTTTTCCCCTCTTTTTCTTCCAGCCAGTCTGTTTAGAGGGCTTATAACTTTGGCATTTGACAAAGACACATACGGAATGAGAACTACCTGCTTATCTATCTGCTCTGTTGTCCAGTGAATATTTTTTACAGTTTAAAGCTCAGTTGTATCAACCTGAGAGTTTTGGAAAGGCAGTGCTGAATTGTTCCTTTTATAACAGACAATCCTTAGGCTTGTTCATGTACAGAATCTAAAGACCATGCATCCATTCCAGAACCATTTATTCTGAAAAGTTATGGACATGCAGAAACAATTTTTCACTCTGGGCTGGAACAGTCACAGAGAGAAGCAATATGAAAACATCATCTTGTTCTCACAAGGGCAGCTCAGATTTGTTTCAGAGATATACAAAGCAGGCTTTATGAGGAAAGTTTTCCTTTCAAAACTGAGATAGAGTAGTCACAGCAAAGGCAGAACTGATACAGGCATGAAAAGGACCAGAGACGTTAGAGGCCCATGGGCTGCACCTTGTGCAGGAGAGATCATGCAGTTATGTCTTCCCACCTCTTCCCCCTCCCTTTCATTCACAGAATCATAGAATATGTCCCAACATCACAAGTAGGGCCCAGTAAATTGTTAATAGTGTAAATGAACAACAAAAAATATTCTTCAGAAATAATAAACACAATTCTAATAAGCAAAATCTTCTTTATGACAAGTACTTCAATGTTCTCCGTAGTGCTTTAAATTTCATGATCTTTTTTGAAAAAAAATCTAAAAACCAACACTGGAAGACAAGCGGAACAGCCATGATTTTCCCTAATGACTTTTTTTACTTAAGAGAATTTAACATTTTATTGGAATGAATTATTTTACATTTCTTTACTTACAGGTATTTTGCCTGAACTATTTAACAGGAACTTTCTAGAAGTAATTCAAATTAGGATGGTTCAGACATCAGTTTTGGAAATGATCATGATAAGTAGTTTTATAAAAATAGATTGATCTACAACTTTTATTTACAATAACTGTGAACAGCAGAAAAAGTGCTGAAATGTGTTCTAGTGGGGCTATTCAGTTGTTTTTCCAAACTGAATGAGAATGATCAACACCGTGGAACCAATTAACACATTGTCATGCTGCTACATAGCTGATTTTTTGGTAATTTAAAAAGCCTTAGCCAAATGTTAACTAACTGATGCATTAGGCCCTTGCTGCCTTGAACTGACATTTTCTGATCACACCCTATGGACAGACAGGAGCTTTTGCACACCATGTAATCTCTCAGTGAAAGCACAAAGGCTTTTGCTCAAATGCATCTGAGCATAAAAACTTTCACTTATTCAACCAGAAAGATTCTACCCCTACGTGATCAAAGGCAAAAGTACTGTTGAATTTTGATCTGAAAGCCCTGAGCACTGAGAAGATTGTGTGTGATGGCTTTGGGAAGGCACTGTTCCCCACTTTGTCCAGCAGACCATACAAAGATATCCCCTTCATAAAGGGAAGCTGCTCATGGCTGCAAGGAAGAATATCTGTGCTGCAATGCACCATTAAATCAAATTAACCCAATCACCCACCTGCTAAGTGAACAAAATAAAGGAAAATCTCATTCTCAGCATGTTCCTTTGCTCATGATCGGCAGGGAATGGAAGCATCATGTGAAGAGTTCCTTAATGTCACCAGTTAGCCTGTTGTTCTTTGAAAGCAAGCAATGTACTTTGTTTCTAGTGTTTTAGCACATTTATTATGCAAAAGTACAAGTTCTTTGTCAAAATTAACAGTAGCAGGAAAACTGCACTTCCTTTGAATGCTTTTGTCTGTGTGTTTGTGAAGTGGGCTGTGTTTATTTGTAAAATAAGTAAATAAATAATTAGAAACTACCAAACAAATAGCCTCAAGCCAAAATATTTAATATTTCAGAAGACGTCAGTATGACACTTTTTAATTTGCTAGTGTTGTGCCTCCACCTGACCTGGGCCTGGACTTCCATCTAAAACAACATTTTTCTTTATTTACCTCCTCTTCACAGTGACATGATGCATTGGAAACTCCCAAAATTTGCTGGTTCAGAGTAAGGACGATTTTGCTTTTTTCCTTACTGCATGAGCATCATGAAAACAAAAGCAGTATCTAAGCTTATTTTTTTTTTTCCTGTAAAACTGAACATCAAGAGAATGTCTGTTAAATTGCAACAGGCCCATTATCAGGAAATAAACTACCACCTATGAAAATTGAATCCTAGTTCTACTTCAGTTTTACAGATTGAAGCATCACACTTTTAGCCCTGCAACAGCATTTCTGTTAATGTGTTCTGGCACCAGATGGTTTTATTATTCGTATAAACATAGTACCTTTCTTTCTTTGGTAATTTATCAATAACACACAGTTTTCCTATCTAGTGGAAAAGTATTTTATTTTTATAAAAGAAAGGTCTTGTTTAAGGGGAGGGTAGGTGAGAGAAAATCATGACATAGTGTCTTATATAGGAAAATTTACAAGCCGCTTTCCTATTAATATTGACATTAAATTAAATCATATAATATTTGTATCTACACATATAGATGAGCTTCCTTGTTTATGATGGTAAAATAGACAACTGTTTCAAAATACAAACTGGAAAAGTAAAAAGAAATCAGGAATGACTGCAGCTGATTTGATTTCCATTGCATCTATCAGGTAAAATATTGGGGATTAAAACATTTGAAAAGCTGTGGAAGATATGTATTTATTGTTTTTATTACAGTAAAGAATAAAGACAAGGGCTTTAGGCTGGAGGACAATTTAGAAGCACTGGAGATCACACCAGAATATCAAATTGTTTTTAATAAGATAAAATTTTTCTGCTGATCCTGTTAGTAAACCTTGGTTTTCGTTCTGTGCGTGTATGTACACATACCAATGAGGAGATTAAAAAACAAAATATGCAGTAAGAAAAATGGTAATTTAAAATTACATGCTAAGATTTCTGTTTAAGATCAGCTTTTTTTTCCATCCTGGTCATTTTATTTTATAACTGTTAGTGATGCAGTAAATTTTGAACTTAAAATGTGGAATAAAAACAACTATACAGAAAATCCTAAGATTCTACCATTATGAGTAATAAGGACATAATGGAAAAACTAATCAGAAATTATCCAATAAACTGAAAGTGATGAAATGTGTGAGTAATAAACATTTTATTGTTCAAGTTCCTGAACAAACAAGAAACATTTGGCCTATATTTCAGATAGGGAAAAAACATTAATATAACAGGAAAAGTGACTTTGTGGGAAAAGTATTTAATGGAACAACTGACTTCTTTCAGGAATACACAGGTTTCTTAAAAAATTTTGTACATTTTCAAGAGTTAAAATTTTTGCACACACTTAGTGTCTCCTAGGATGTGTGTAAAACTTACAGTGGAAAAGGTTTTTGTGACCAGTGCTGTGGAAGTACAAACTCTACTGACAAAGAAGCAAGATCCTCGGCTGAAGGTGGTCTGCTATAGCACAGGATAGTGGCAAAAAAGTATAGACTGAAGAAGAACACAAAATCATCATCCCTAATGGCTTGACAGTCATCATGAAAATAAAAACTGCACCTGAACAACAACACCCACCCACACACAGAAAAAGACCAGAGAATAAGAAGCATCTGCTTTCACCAGCAGCATCTGATGCAATCTGGGCCACCAAGGACACCTACCTAAGTCTGTAACTCTGACCCTTTTTGAGGAGGAGCAACAGGTGGGGCCAGTGTTTCCAGGGTCTGTGGGCATCCCTGGCTTCCAGCATTGTTGCAGTTCTTGTACAGTTGAATTCTCTCCGTTACCCTTGAGCTGGCCTGGCAGTCAGGAGTGCAAGTTACCCTTTGCCCTCTTGGAGTTGTGTTTGGGACTTGATCCAAAGAGGGAACCAGAGCAGCCAGGTGTACATTCATGCAACATCCAAGAGCTCTCCTTCATCTTAGCTGCTGACAAACACCAAGTCTATTTTCCTTTTTTGAAGAGGCTGTAAGGGTGTTAAGGAACAACTTTTACATGACTTGTATCACCCAGACTGAATCCCTACGGGCAGTGCTTTGTCTACATCAAACCTTTTCCTGCAAGAGCAGGTTCATCTGCCTTTGCACACAGGTATCTAAGATAACACAGGCTGCTTTCTTAAACGTAAAACTTAAGGATTTCTCTATATAAAAACAAGCCACCTTTTTTTTTTTTTTTTTTTTCCTTAATGACCAAGAAAGCTCTCTAAGTTTAACGGCTTTTCAGCAAAACATTTAAGCAAAGGATTTTCAAGAGAAAACAAGGTTCTTTGGACAATGTGATATCACAGCATCCCCACTAAGGACAATATCTTCACCTCTGTGGTTGAAACACCATGATACTTGGAGGCTGCTTTTAAATCTCAAGCAAACAGTGCTTGTGAATATCCACACACAGAACTTGGGGAAAGGATTTCATGGAATACAGTTAAATAGAGAACAGAAACAAAAATCCTTGCAAATCACAGCTGAACTTGATCAGTAATGGCTAAAAAATAATTTTAAAAAAATTTACAGAACTACTATTGGATATTGCATGTTACTTTGAACCTACCTGCCCTTTACTCTCAGCCCCTGACCAAGATCTCTTTTGTGATATTTGAAGCCCTCCCACAGCTAGATATGATATGCACTTAAAACTTTTAAACTGACAAAGAACTTAGAAGTTTAAACTCAGGAGAAAAGACTAAAAATGCTAAAGTGAAAGACCAAAACTTGAGTATGACCTTGACCAAGAAGGATAAGAGGTGACTCCACATTTGCAGGAATTACTTTCACATTTCCCATTAAATAGATTTTCCTCTCCCTGTCTCTCTCATACATTTACTGTGTGTTTTTCATACCTCTGAACAGATAGGATTCAAACTCTTTGCCAGACAATACCACACACTCCTTTATAAAGAATTATCCTTTATAAAATTTGTATTACTGTAGGTGAGGATGCTAATCAGCATATGATAGAAGTTTTTACAGTCTTTTGGTTGATAATTAGGATAGAAGCTGGCAGCTAGGACCCAGTATGGGGCTGAGCAATGCTGAATAAAGCTGGATAATACTGAATGCTGACAGGCAAAGGACACAATGGGCCAGCAGTTCAGATGAAGCTGGGCTTGTGAATAGCCTCATATATGCATCTCCTTCAAAAGGTCACTGGCAAGCTGGAGCTACTCCAAGCACAGCAAGGGTGTGCAGGTGATAATTGGTGGCAGAAGACACATGTGTATGCACATATATATCTGTGCACCTGAACTCTACACCTGTTCTTGAATGTAGTACTTAATGCCCTGCAAGACAGAGCATAGAAAGAAGTTTTAGTTAGTAAATGTTAAATTTCTAGCTCTAGACAGATAGAAATTCCTTTGTGATCCAGCTTCCTGAGGTATTACATAAACTGGTTTTTGTTTTGCAGATTTCTGTGCTGCTTTGCAATTCTCCTATTGCATTTGATAGGGCTGAGAAACTCAGCAGGAGGGGCAGGGACAGGCATCACATGAAAAGACGAAAATATGTCACCAGACTAAGCTCCACACATCTCTACATGACAGGTAAACCACAGGGAAGAAACCACAGATCCCGTGTGATAAGCAAACATCTCATATCAGGTATAGATGCAGAGATACAGAGATGTACACCAGTTAGCAGGTCATGCTGCTTTTGTTTTCTCAGTGGTCAAGAGCAAGCTAGGAAATCCCTGTGTAAAACATGCCTGAGCAGCAAATGAACCACAGGCCTCTGGCTCTAATAAATACAGATCACAGAAATTTTCTGCTCTGCTCCAAGGATTTTCTATGTCCTTTCACTCCCAGTTTCACAATCAACTCAGCTGCAGGATGGAAGGCATGAAGGAAGAGTTTAGAAGGGATGCTGAGCAGCCCAAACATCTTTTTGAGGAAATATGCTGAAAATATCTTCAACATTGAAGATCAAAAATTTCATGTTTGGGATGCCTCATTCTACTACAAATGAAGACTCACAGAATCACTACAAAAACAGCAGTCCAACTATATTTCATGCAACCTTCTGAAAAACACTGTTATAGAATTAAAGAATCATAGAAAGGCTTGGGTTTGAGGGGGCTTTACAGATCATCTATTTCCCCCCCACCTGCCAGGGGCAGGGACGTCCCCCACTAGACCAGGTTGCTCAGGGCCCCACCCTACCTGGCCTTGAACACCTCCAGGGGTGATCAGACATAGCTGCCTGATCAGATCAGTAAAAGCACTGGCAATTGTAGTAGATTGTATACACAAATTACTGAAAAAGGAGACACTTTTAAAATTTTCATTTTATTAATGGTTTTTCTCCTATGAATAATTTTGACTTTCTGGAACAATCTTTGAAAGAAAAGTGGAACCTCTTTTATCATGCAAATGTCAATGCAAAAATGAGAACCAAAATTAAACTACAGGTTACACAAAGAAGAAAGAAATGTATCAAAGTTGGTCTGAAAAGCTCACTTCTCCCTAGGGAAATTAAACTTGCAAATGTATTCCATTTCTTTTCAAACATTTGTCCTTCCCACCACCCCCCCCTCTTTTTTTTTTTCTTTGCAGGTGCTGGTGGGAAATCAGGGAAGGTATTCAAATGTAGATTAATTTAAAAATATACATCTGATTGGATACTGTATTTGCTGTGAGCTTTTACAGACTGCAATTCAAAGGTTCAATTAAGACAATAAGAAGAGACTAAGATGAGGCTCTTCTAATAGAGGTTCTCTTCTTTCCATGGAGAGCAAAGATTGTTATTTTAAAAGTAAGGTCTTGTACAGCCAATTCCATATGTGTAGCTGAGACACCAAAACCTTTGTTTTCAAACACTCTTCCATAGGTGATGAACAAACACACATGCACACACACAGAACGAAAAAACCAACATGTTGCAGACACACACAGAGAATGCAATATTTAAATCTATATATTCTGCCAACCTGACACATTAAAATTCTGGCATCAAGTGATTACAAACATTGGTGAGTATCCAAAGGGATTACTGCTTTCTTCATCAATAATAACTTATACTTGAAGTATGGGAGAGAGGAGGTGACAATCCATTAAAACAACCCCAACAACCTGAAGGAAGACCACGCTAAACAATACAGAGAAGGCACATCTTTCCCTTTCATATATTTTTGCTGTGGTCACTCCCTGCATCTCCCTCATCTTGCCGGGGTCTGTTTTGGGACTGTCAGGTGTGTGTGCAAGTCCTTTAGCTTTTTAACAGTATCCGGGGAGAGGAGCACCTTGTTGGAGCTCTGGAAGAGCAACCCTCAGAAAAACCAGGTGTATTGGGTCTGTGGGGTGACCAGATCTGGAAGGCCTCTCTCCCAAAGTATCCCAAGTCTTCAAGTATGTAATCTGGTGACTCAGAACAGCACCACCACCCTCAGCATCCTGTCAGAGACTGAGTTACTGCTGTGGATTTACACAAAGTGCCACCATCACCAAAATAGAGCAGAGGATCATGAGGAAAAGTCAGGCTATGGACACCCACAGCATTTCCAGTGTAGAAATCCCCAAAGATAAAGACATTTTCTGCTTAAACAAGGAACGAGAACAACTCTGCACATTCAACTCCAACTGCTTGTCCTTTCTCCAGTGCCTTTCAGCAGCCATGCCCACCTGAGAAATCCATCCAAACAGAAGCCTCTGGAACCTCCCAGCAATTGAGCCCCTGAATTTTCTTTCCAGAAGTCTCAGAGCACAGGGAATGTACTTTTGAAGTGTCTTCAGTTACTTTGGTGGTGTAGGAGCCCTGA
Source organism: Pycnonotus jocosus (assembly GCA_013400435.1). Lineage (NCBI taxonomy): Eukaryota > Metazoa > Chordata > Aves > Passeriformes > Pycnonotidae > Pycnonotus > Pycnonotus jocosus. Next base: position 72,209 of record VWYP01020622.1, on the reverse strand, counting down.
GAAGTGGGGGTGAGCAGCATCCCACCTTGAACCCTAAAGTTGCCTCCACAGCAAAACTTTTCCAGCTGGAAGCACTGCTTGTGGTCCTTGCTCTGTGCTGGAGTTGCACAGCCCTGAGCACCCTTTCACTGCTTTACTATAGCAACACAACTTGATTAAAAATTCACGTCCTAAGTCTCCCCCATGCTGGTGAAAAACATAAGACAAGCTAATGTATTCAGAAGTGAGGTCTTCAGAGACTCTGCTTTATCTCCAGGATTAACTATATTGAATTTAATTATTTTAGCTATATTTATATTAGTAGTTCTTACATTAGAACTCAATTAAACTGCTTTATTCTGAGAAAGGAATTATGAGAATGATGCATTCATAATTTTAATTCTGTTTTCATGAACACTTATTACTATTATGTGTTTGTTTGGTATTGTTCTTAAAATACTTGGTCTTGATGTTTTTTCAGCATCAAGTTGTTTTTCTATTAGTGGCACTGTTTGTTTAAACCATTACAAGAGATGCCTTGTGCTTCTGGGGAGAAATGTCACTGCTCTACATTCACGCACAGTTGTTACCCTGCAGTTTTATTTTCTGCTACTGAATAACATCTGACTATGATATTTTTCAAATTATTTCAAGTTTTTGATCTTCAGTTCTGCAGCAGATTTAAATTAAGAATAACTGGAGAAATATTGAAAAAGATATGTTATTTGGATAAACAATTTAAAACATTTTTTTTTTCATAAAATTGCCATTACCACAAGCAAGACTGCCACCCTTTCCTCCACCAAGTCCATTGATTATCACCTCCAATTCAGAAAGAAACATTCACGGAGGCTGTAGGTACAAAGGTTATACAATAGCTTCTGTGCACAACGTGAGGTATCTGGGTTAAGGGAGATAATATCCTCTTTTTAAATTATTTTCTATGTTCACAGATTTTGTGATATATTTATACACATCTCTATACAGGTAAATGTGCATATATTTCTTTATACAGATAGGTGCACATGGGTATCTGTCAATATATACACACATACATGTATACACAAGCCCAAATACAGTGCTTATCATGCATATAACCCACATGTCATAGAAGTGGTGTAAAAAAAAATGCTGGAACATTTAGAAGACAGCAGTATTTGCCAGAAAAGTAAATAGTTGCAGGCAAAATGTTTTGCACAAAGGTTTATATGGTGTGTCTGAAAGGCCAAGCCAGGCTTGAGAATGAAAGTATAGAACCAAACCCACTGCCTCCTTTCTATTTTTAAAGGTTTTACCAATTATTATTAGTTTCTTGTTTGTAACATAATTTATGGACTTCTGGCATTTCTTTAGAATACTCTAATGTACATCTGAATTCCTATCACTTGCCACCTCTTTTGCCCTAGCCATTATATTTTAATGCAACAGTTACTTATTCCAAATTAAAGAGATTCATAGAATCCTAGATTCTTTTCAGAAAACATCATACATTAACAACAGAGATAGGTTTTATAACTTACTTTAAAGTAAGCTTTAAAGTAAAAAAAAAAAACAAAACGAAACACAAAAACCCTGTTCTTGTTGGGGAATGCAGCTAATGCACCACCTCTATGCTGATGAATAGCTTGTCTTTTAATTGGTAGTTTACATAAAAATTACATGGTGTCTGTGAACAGTAAAATTATTCTAGAATGGAGACACGTAGAGTTATTTTAATGCATTGGTTTAATACACTTCAGTAGCACTCCTACAGCATGTTTTCAACTAAAAAGGAAAGAATGGGCAAATTTTAATTGCTCAAATCTGGTTTTAATGTAAACTGGCTGTGCTCAGCTGTACTTCATGACTCTAAGGCCTCTTACTGTGGTGGAACAATAGCATGTGATAATTACCAATTTTGCCAGAGCACACACAGTCAAACAAAATACTTGATAGAATTCAGTGACCTCGAGGCTGCACTGTCTGTGCTCTCATATATAAAACTGTAAATGACAGGAGGAGCAGGAGCTCATCTCAGCACAGAAAATGACTGCTGCCAACAAGTTGCCTCAGCAAGAGCTATGGCTCAACTAGAAATGCTCAGAAGGCATGTTCATTTGCAAATGTAGACACAGAAAAGCAGTGTTAGGCATCCTCAGAGAAAGGACTGATCTAGTGTGGAAATATTTGCTTGTGGCATCAGTGAAAAGTGTAACTTTCAGAGTATAATCACATAAACCATTTGGTGATAGGTCCCCAGCTAAAAAGCATGTAGCCCAAGAACCCCTCTGGTGTACTTCATGAGCAAGGAGATTAAAACAAAGAAAACTGAATCCCACAGGAGGGGCAAGAGATGATTCTTACTGCAATGCATCACTGGTCTTACTGGTTATTTGCCAGCAAAGGACCACTACTTCAGCATATATGCTTCTCAGGCAAAACACTTAATCTTACTTGCTTGCTCTGTATTTGGCACATTTCATTGCTGAGATCATTCATCAAGGAATTCAAGAATGTCCTGAATTTAACAATAATTCAGAAGTCAGACAGGCATTTAAGTGTCCATTAAAGATGGTCTTATGGAAGGCTCTGGGGAGACTTTATTGTGGCCTTTCAATACTTTAAAGGGACTTGTAAGAAAGAAGGGGACAGACTTTTTAGCAGTGCTCATTGTGTTAGGACAGTGGTAGTGGTTTTAAACTGAAAGAGGGTAGATTTAGATTAGCTATAAGAAAGATTTTTACAATGAAGGGGGTGAGACACTGCAACATGTTGCTCAGAGAAGTTGTGGAAGCCACATTCCTGGAAATGTTCAAGGCCAGGCTGGATGGGGCCCTGAGCAACCAGATCGCATGAATGGGATCCCTTCCCATGGCAGGAGGGTTTGCAACTAGATGGTGCTTAAGGTCCCTTCCAGCCCAAACTATTCTGTGACTCTGTGCATAAGGTGCTATTCAGATAAGCACAAGACCTGCAGTTGGTGTGAAATCTTTTTTAGAGGTGTAACAAGCACAATTGTTGCCAAGCTACTTATTTTATTTCAAATGTTGGAAGAGACAAAGCATACAATGAGTCTTTTCTTGGATGATTGCTTTAAGAAGCAATATGGTCATTTAGGGATTCCTGATTTGTTTATTTGGTTTATTTTAAGTCAAAGCAAAGCAATAGCAATCCTTCTGTTTTCCACAAGATGTTAATGGAACAGCAATACAGCATCCAGTTATGGGACTAAACATCTTCACATCATAAAGGCATCCATGCTTCTCCTAAATGCAGCTCTGGGTTGTGCTGTCCTGCATTGGTCAAAAAGATTTACAGCAGCCAGCCAGTTAATCTTACATCTATCTGAAACCACGAGAATATTCTTGCAAAGAGAGCACTCTTGCAAGGCTAAAGATACATAAGGTAACATCAAGATAACAAGCATCTGAACAACCACATATTACTAAAAGCACTTTGTATTACACAAACAGGGCTTGGTCTCCCCCTATGGCCTATAAACCCAGTAATTTTTTCCCTTTAAGACCATAATGGTCAGGAACACATCTTTCACTAATTTCCTCGCTTTAGAGTTCTCAAAAGAAATGCCTGAAAGGGTGACATTGCTTTCTTCTCCAAAGCTGCTGAGTTCCACATGATTCAAACTATCTTCCATAGACTGGGAACCCCCAAAGAGGCAGCAACAGATGAAGTATCATCATTGTACATAAATGTCCAAATACGTATGTTTTTAAAATAACATAAATACTTTTACTTTTCAGCTTTCAAAATTACTATGTATAAAAAGAGCTTTTAATGGTAGGAAATACCAAAACAACCTGGGAAGAGCAGGAATACTTGAGCAAAATAAAAAGCCAATCTCATTATTTTGCAGTGACCTGTCTCAGCTTGATTTGTTTGGGTGATGGGTACTTATGAAGCTGATAGCCTCCTGAGGGAATATAGTCAGATGATAACTGTTAAAGAAACTAATAAGAGATTACAATCATCCAAGAGTCCAAACTAGTCATAGATTTCAGTATTTTGCAAAATTAACTCAAACCCTCAATTTCTCTTGTTTTGATAATTTTGAACATACAAAAATACAATGTACCAATTCTTCTGCAAATAAAGAAGTAGACAAAATTTTAATCAAGAGATTGGAGACTGGGAAGGAAGCAATAACAATTAAGAATTAATAAACAAATGATTGACACAGGCTTGGACTTTAAAATCAGACATTTCTTGTATGAGAAACATGGGGTTTTTAGATGCTAATTCTAGAAAGTCACTAGAAGGTAACCTTTATAAACCTCAGAGGGTGAAGGACAAAGGCTATGCTACATTATTAGCTCCTCTTAGAAGATTTTTTTTTTCTGCTTCTTTTGCTTTAATTTTCATCTGAGTTTAAAGCTAGTAATTTCTTTGAGGTAATACTCAAATCAAGCCATTGACAAGAAATTTTAAAATTTAAGGATGAGGTGCAGCTTGCCAATGGTGTCTCTAATGCCTCTCAGTAGAAGCATGCACACCTAAGTTAATGATGAGTTAATTATTTCTTTACTACCAACTAGAAACTTTCCTTTTTGCAGCTTCAATACACATGTAGACACTGTTTATCTGCTCGTCTGGGAACACCTTCTGTGCTGGAACACCTCAGCAGGCAGCTCTCCTTTCATACTATGGCACGTTCAGGGAAGGCTTCTAGACCTGACTGGCTTCACTCAGACAGGAGGACATCATGAATGTTTGTAAACCTTTAATTTCAGTGCTGCATTACAGATCGTTGGAGACTTGGAGCTGTCTGTGGGGTAAAAGTGTATGATGGCTGATCCATGCAATTCCTTGATATCTGCTCCTGTCAGTGTCCCATGTGGACAGAACTCTACTGTTGAGGCAAAACATTTCCTGACTCACCTCATATCTTCCTTGTGATTCAGCAGTCATAAGGTACCTTCTTCTTGAAACTCCACTCTATTTTCTTTTCAGTAAGTCTGCTTATTTTAACCCCCTGTATAACCTCTTACCAGCAGTTATATCACTACTTTATCAGTAGTTGAAACATTTATTATATTATTAATATATAATATGTATTATTATATTTACTCTATTAAAGTGCTCTGCTACCATTGCAGCAGAAGAATGTTTAAGAACTGCACCTTGCTCAAAATGCAAAGATTTATTCCTTGTTATTACAGACATTATTATAGAGGACATCTAGAGATCTGAGAAATCTAAAGGCAAATTAATAGAATTAACATCTTATTTAGAAATCTCATTATTTTTCTGGGCTTGATTCATTACTTTTGATTGTCTAGGCTGGCAGTACTTGATCTTACCAATAATTCTGAGATGGTAATGGACTCAATTCTTTTGAAAGATATTAAAAAAAAATCTAAATAAATTCAAAAATCCTTGGGTCTTTCACAATACAGAATGACAGCAGCACTGACAAACTTCACTTAAAGGATGCACAAACAGCGGTTACACACTGCACAACCACTCAAGAATTATCTCACAAATGACTCAGATAAAAGCTATTACCTACAGAAATGAACTGATTTGGGTAACAAAGATAACACAGTGACAAAATGGGTGACAAGATTGACCTAGTTGGGCAACATTTCTTCCCCTGGCTCCTCTGGCTGTCTGCAAGGGGAACTGCCAGCAAGCAAAAGCACTGAGCTCAGTTAGCCACTGAGCACAAAGCCACACAGCACCTCTGGTTTCACTCTTCCTGAACAAGGTCGGAGTGCTGCAAGCAAGGAGAAAAGAAGCACTTGGTGCATAATAAACAGTGCTGTTAATCAAGAGAGAGACTTTCTCTAGCCTTGCCCAGATGCACAGGGCTATAAACAAGCATGTGAGGAGTTTTGCTCTTTTTTGCACCCCTTGGGCAAAGCCAGGCTTTGGGGAAAGGAATGACTGCTCTCGTATCAACCCCTGAAGTGCGAGTTTCCCCAGAGGTGCCCTGGAAATGAGAAGCAGTGTTTCATCCACAGTCCTGACTCACACTGGGGCATTGGGCAGCTGAAAGGAGCCTGCATGCTGTTATCTCTTCTGGGCAGAACCCTTCATAACTAATGTGTACCAGCAAACGCTGCCTTAGCACAGTTGAGCTTTGAAATGCTGTGGAGACGTGAAACTAATCACCACAACAGGCAGGACCTCGTCCCTTCCCCATCCCCTGAAAAAAAATCAATGCAATAGAACTGTGCTCTGAGACTAATTCCGTCCCATTAAACACCAGTGCAAATATCCACGCTTTTTCCGTTTAAAATGCAATTCCAAATTAAATTCAAGCACCACCAATAATGCTTGGATACACAGTGCTCCAAGGAAGTGCTGCCCATAGCATATCTGCTAATTTTGCAGTAACTTCTGTCCTAACAGTTCTAATCAGCAGTTAAGCAGAGAGGTGAGCCCATGAGAAATTATAAAATTGAACACTGAAACAATAAAAAAAAATGCAGATAAAAAACTACTGTATCTGTTGGTCATTAATGTTACAACTTTGTTGGTTTCATTCAAGAGCTCATCTAAGAAATGCTCAAGACAATTCTGACTGATTGGACAATCAGACTGACTGCATAATATATGCAAATAGCACGCAACCAAAATAAATGGTTGATGTCTGAATTTTCCAAATACTACATGAAAATTTGCATCTGTATTCCTTTTGCAAAAGACCTCCTTGTTAACTGATAGTTTCTATAAGAAGATTATTAGCTCACAGAAAACATGGGTGTGTTTTGTGGGGTGTTTTTTGGCAGAGTTACTAAGTGTGGCTTTAATTTTACAATGCAGAAGTGACAAGGTTACAGGGTCTGGGCTGGTATTTTTTGGATTTGGATATGGTTGGATTTTTTTGTGTGTCCAGCACCAGAAAAGAGGCTGTGGCTGGGAAGACTAGATTTATAACTCAAATAATAATGAATTCTACCATCAGCAGTCATTTCCCCCTTTTTTTTGACAAAAAGACTGTAGTAAGTGATTGTTTATCAGTCCCATTTGATAAATGCATCCAAGAAAGAATGACACAAAGTTCCCATTTTAAAGTGAATTGCAGAAATAGGCAAGAAATTGCCAAAGAAATATTCATATGTACAAACATAAACATACATGTATACACAAAAAAAGTATTTCAAAAAAATTCTAGCAGCACACTACAGCACAATCCTCTCTGTCATTGACACCTACTATTATTTATTCACAGCTTTTTTTAAGATGGAGATGAAAGGATTGCTTTTCCAGCATCCATTCTTCGATGACTGAATCTACAGTAGCAAAATAGTGACAAAAATAAATCTCTGAGAAATGCTGTTGTTTTAATTCATGTTGTTGTATCATCCTGAGAAATCAGTCTCTCTCTGAATATTAAGTTGAATTACATAGGAGTCAAACGTCTGTTTCTCTGAGTGCACTTTATACCTTCATGACAATTCCTTTGGATTTTTTTTTTACTGTCATTATTAACTGCTGGAACTCTCTGATCTTTTTTACCATAACTCAGTAGCTACTGTATCAAGTAAGAATTTGAAAATTTGATTGCCAAGAGCTACTGCCCTGTTTACAAATTTTCCAGTGTGGTAATTTTCCAGATAAAGGAAGATGTTGTCAGTCACTGTAAACTACACGGGACCTCATTACTGAGTACAGACATTCCAATTAATCTTAAATACATGCAGTGCCAAGAGAGTAATTAGCAACAATAAATTGCTGTGATTTTTTTAAAATAACAATTGCTCCTACAAATCTCATTAACGCTTCATAAACCCCCAAAATAGGAATGTGTATTATTTATTAGTGCTATTTTTAAAGACAGTAGTTCCTTTTTGACTTTCACCAGTGAGTAACCTAATTGATAATTTGTCTTTCTACCAAACTCCTGCATAGAAGACTAAAGCACCTAAATTTTGCAAAATCAAACATAAAAATTATTAAGTGCAAGACTTAAATTTGCTTAAGAAACCTTTACTTTGTCCCTTGGTGCATCTGCAATTTGATACAATCTTCACTTCTATGCACATCCTTCTTCCCCCCCTTAAAAAATTATGTACTTCATAATAAATATTTGCATAATTATCCACTTCTTCCTTCCATACCTCTTATTTAGCACATAATCTTTACTGCAAACAATCTACTTACTTGTACTGGACATTGATCATGCTTTGTGGAGGCATGCTTTAAATTTGCCTCCACAACTTCCTTGGGATTTGAGAGGGTATTGTCAACTCCATTTTACAGACGCAAGAGCAGATCAAGAAGGAAAAGATTAAGACAAATACCATTTTCTGGTTTTAAAACCATCAACAAAAGCATACACTTTGTTTGTGCAGAACTTCTGTCACTCTGTCTAATCAGTAAATGAGAAAAATTAGGAACATGCAAGTAATGACTATTACTATGTTTGTATCAGGAACTGTCTTGTGCTATGCCAGCAACAAAAGTATTAGGAGAGGCTATTAATCTATTTGGATGTTGCTAATCGGTTATCCAGCAACAGGAAAAGGTTCAGGGTGAGATGGGAAGATGGGGTTGCCACAGAGACAAATATTCCCCTGCACGAGCCTGTCCATTATGGAGTGGCTGAGATATGAAAGAACAATCACAGCTCCAACAAGGAGAAATACCAGGGAGAGGTAAAGTTCTGCGTTCCCCTGCATCCAGAACCATCCCTAGAGCTGCAATGTGGACCACAAAATCAGGTGAAAAACACAGCAAAGTGGCAATTCTTTACTGATGGCACAAGCATGGGCACAAAACTCCTCTGGCCAAGGAGGTGACACCAGAAGGAAGCAGGACAGCAGCTCCAGCAGCTTGGAGGAGTTGGGCAGCACTGCCCTGGTCACCACTGGGTCCCTTGATGGCCACAGACAAACTCAATAATATGTGGTTGAGGAGGCTTTATTTTTTCCAAATGACAAATTGTAGTTGTGTGGACTGAGGCTTATGACCAATTGCTTTACACTATTTTGAGGGGAACACACAAGCAGCCTGCCATGCTCTGACTCAAAAGCAGCTCGTGGTATCCAGCTGTGAGAGTGGCTTCACTAAACCAGCAAACTGGGGGGTGAGAAGAAGGTCAGATACCACACTTGTGCCAATCTTTTTTATTTTTCTTTTCTTCTTAATAGAACCACTGCAGTAACTGGGTACAAGAAGGGTTGGGTAATAGCTGGTGGCTTCAGGCAATAGACACTATTGCACATTATCCAGTATCATTTCCTCCTGTTCAGTTGCAGCTGATCTTGCAGCAGCTGGGCTCTTGCAATTTTGTTAAGACTGGCCTAATGAGAGACTGAAGAACACATTTCACTCAATTGCTGAGAGACAAACCAACCCACAAACCAAGAAATTGATTTGAAGCTTTAATCAAAAGAAATGAGAAAAAGCTTCACATAGATGGGCCTATACCACTGGGAGATGATTCTCCTATAATTTCAGATTGCTATAAGAGAAATTTTGCAGGCCTCAGCTAGCTTGTTTTCCTTTTTTTTTTTTTTCTCCTGGGAGCATTTGAACTCTAGGAAGAGAATGCTTAAAACCACGTATGAACTTGTTCCTCCATGACAAATTTTGCACAGCAGTCTCTAGGAAGTGCAGCTGGTACCAAAAGTACTAGAAGACATTTTTTTAAACATGACAATTAATACTGTTCTCTTACTCCAAATTTCTGAAGAGACAGGGACAACATGAAGACCCATAGAAGTGCACCTTACAAAGTTTAATAATCAGACTGCAAGAAAGAGAAATTATGATATTAAATTATTTATAGGATCATATGATACTTCAGGTTGAAAAGAACATTAGGGGTTCTCCAATCCAACCTCCTGCCTCTAGCAGAGTCAGCTTTGACATCAGATCAACTTGCTCAGGGCTTTATACTGTTGGATCTTGAAAAAAAATCTGTAAAAAGTTTAAAAGATTCTCATAGTCTTCTATCAGGAGAACTTTGAAGTGGAACCCAGTAAAGATCATTTAACAGAAAGTCTTCACCTCTAACACAGGAGTGAACATTACAATTGAGAGATGCCTTCCATGCCTAAGACCTAAAAGAGATGGAGGGGTGGAAGGGAATATTGAAAGAATAATATTCAGAGAGATTTCAGCTATGTCAGTTCCTCTTCTTCAACCCTGACTTCCCTAGAATAAAGGAAAACATCTTTGCACAGACTTAGGTTCCTACAGTGTTTGATTTGGGAACTTGCAGTAAAAAAGGTGCCAGAAACCAAGTCATTTGCAGAAACTGCTCCATAGGCACTAAATTTTCAATGCTCATAATAGCCCTGACTTCTATTGCCTTAATTCCATCCCCAGGAAGTCAGATTTTTTTAGGAGTTGCCGAGTAAGCTTTGTGTTGTGGAATACAGGCTGCATTCATCTTTGCAGCTACAAGATTAACTGAAAAAAGCCTAATCCCAACAACAAAAACTTATCAGTAATCCAGTAAAAAAACTCATCCAGTAATACCTAACAGCACATTTCCTTCTGTGCTGGTTTGCTCTAAGTAGCTTGATGAGAAAATGACAGTTCAGGAAAACAGGAATGAGACTTTGTGCTACTTAAAAATCACAAGATGAAATTGTTAAACAGACAGAAATATTTATTGAGAGAGCTAATGTACCTATTTAGCAGAAGCTGAAGGACTTCTTGGAATTCCTGCCTTTTCTTAGAATTTGCTACAATTTAAGTGAGTCTGCTGCTCACTACCTACTTTTGTTTAACTCTTGGTGTGGATATCAGTATGTACTAAGGGAACTGAATTAATTCATATATTTTAGGGACCTAGGATTTGTACAGTTAAGATATAGTAACTAATATAAATTAAAATCTCAGTGTCCTTCAGGGATTTTCCACGGCAGACCATAAGAGAAAGTTAGATTTGAAACCTGTGTGAGCATAAGAATTAATATTGCAACTTTATCATACTGGTAATACTATAAAAAATCCTCAGATGCTCAGCTAGAAGGAATATTCCTTGGCATAAATACCCTCCTTTTTTGTTCTGGAGCTGACACAAAATAGTAGCTACTGTCATTAAAATGTGAATCCCACAGCACAAGAAAGCCTTTTCTAGGGTGGTCTCAGCCTTGCAGGCAATTTCCTTGCAGGCCATTCCTTCTTGCTTGCAGCAAAGTCAAAATAAAGGTGTGTTAAAAAAATGCTTTACTGTGTGATTATTTTGTAGACTAGTTTAAAAATTCCTCTGTTCTCTCTCCTTTAACTTCTTATTTCTCTGATAGCGTTTATTATTAATTGTGACTCCTTTTTTAACACAGGGTTTACTACCTAGTTTGAAGGTAATTTGAAAAACAGTACAGGGAAACAAAAGAGCCACGTGGTACCTCTATTTTACTACCAAGTGTGACAGGAGATTTGTACATCTGACCCTTTCATGTGACCAGGTTTTGAAGCAAAAAGGACAATTGACTCACCCAGCTAGAGCAGTGTTATTGCAGCATCCCTCTTTTAGAAAGGGAAAGAGACTTCTCCCAGGAGCTGTCGAAGTATGAAAGATTATTTTGCCTTCATAAGGAGGCAGAAGAGGTCTAGTCATACCTGTTCATTGAAAAGGCAAAACCATGTCTCACCAGCTTCAACAAATTTCTTTCTGTTGTCTCACAGACTGTCTACTTTCTGTGCTTTTAATTCATTACCCAGAGTATCCATCCAGGAGTGATGCAGAAAATCTTCCTGCCTTTCCTTTCAGCTTTCTCCCCTGTTACAAATGAGGCACTAAATGGAATCAGCATCCTTACATATCTGCTTAGTGCTGAAATAATATCTAAGAGCCAGCAAATAAGAAACTGGCTGTTGAACTCAGCTTCAGAAAGGAGTCTGCAAGGCATTTGATTGGTGGCATTTAATCTATAACACAAATGAAAGATGTGATCTCCTGCAATCTTCTTCCCCCTCTCCCATTTGTAAGAGTTGAAAGATAGTGCCCTTGCACTCAGATCCCTGGGAGACAGATCTTACTGACTGAGTGATACACAAGAGTGTCTTCCTCTGACACAGAGTGCAGGTATGCCACAGCATAATCCACTATTCCCAGCCCTCTAAATGGATGCTCAGTGTCTAGGGTGCTTGACATCCAATATATCTTTTTCAAAGTGCACTAAAACAGGCAGTCCAGTGTAGCAGCAACTATTTTTCTTCCAAAATCTGAGTTTGTATCTGCCCCTTGGAGGAGACCAGCTCCCTTTGAAAGTTTTTGTGTAGCATGGAGTACTATATGGAATAAAAACATGGAATACTTTTAAATATCCATTCTTAAGTTTTGCCTTGCTGCAGACAACCCTTGTGACTGCCATCTGTGCACTAGCAGATTAGACCAGGAGCTCCTTTGTCCCACATTGTGGTTACTTGCTCTGATCATTGATGACTGAAAAAAGCCCCAGACACCTGCATCATCATTTGCACTTAGTTTGTGAATCTAGAATGAGGAAGAAACAAACTACTGAAACTTTGGGGAAGTTGGGGGTCAGTCGCTTTTGCTGCTTTATGACTTCCAGGAGATGAACCTTTTGTTGGAAAAAAAATACCAACACAAAAATTTAAAATTTTCTATCTATGTCCTTCCAGAGCACAAAATAATTCATTCTTGATGCTAAAGCAAGCTTATCTAGCTGACATAAGAGGAAGTACAATACTTCTCTCACCTATTTAAGGCACCCCAGACCTCACCTGATGGGAGCAGCACACAAAGGCTGCTTCTTCATTGTATAAAGCAGCACTCCATACCAGAAAATGTTATTTAAATCTTTACCACGTCTTATTGTTTCATCGAATTTACTAAATAGTTTTCACACATTAATGCTATATTAATACAGTGAAAATTTATGTGTCTATATAGACAATGTGTTGCACATACATTTTTAACTTTTTTTTTCCCTAATGTCTGCATTGGGAATGGTGCCAGTCACTGTATTTGAAAGAGGACATTTTAAAATGCAGTTCATTAGTTCTTGGCCAGTGTTAAAAATTACTCCCTAATGGCTGGGCTCTGTTCCAGCAAAAAATGATTTTCTGTACCTAGTCACACTTCTGTAAGCTGTCCCATATGGACATGGATGCTGTAAACAGAACTGGAATAAAGAGATTGTTTACTACTTTAGCTTTATCTAGTAGTTTGGATAAATAAAGACCAAAGGAGGTGACAAAACTTAAAACTGAATTGCATGCAGAATTGTTCAAACACATTGTTCAAACAGGCCTGTTAAAATTTTTTTATAGGGGTGGTCTGTTCAGTGCTGGAGAGTGAGAAATATCTGTTGTTTCGTGACATGTTAGCCTTGATATACAGAAATAAACTCACACACACACATAACTATCAGCTTTCTGGTAACAATTTGGAGTGGAAAAGAAAGGATTCTGAAAGATCACCTTGATGTTAATGGCAACTGTACTCTGTGTCTTCCTCCTTCAGCTGACTACAGACCACAGTGTCACAGTGGTTCAGCAAGAATGGAGAACAGAGGTCAACAAGGGATGTGCTCACCCCAGATCTCCAGAAAATGGAATTAGAGACACAAGGCTGGATGTTAGTTGTCCTGTGAGGTGCTATGGGACACATCTGGGTCAAAATGATCAGATTTCAAGTAAAGGTGCTATTTCATTGGGAAATTGCTAGTTTTCCATTTACTTGTCTTGAAAAACATGAATTACCCCTAAAAGTATTCTTAGCATTTGCAGAGGTGCTTCTCAAAGGCATACAAAGCTCTGCCCATCATAATAAATACTTCATTTTTATAATATTGTATCAGCTACCCTTACTGCAGCACTGAATTGCTGTAAAAATTTCCTCAACTCAGTGTGAAACAATAATTTTGTAGCATAAATGTTGAAAAAAATGATGATACAGTAGTAAAAACTGTTCTTATATCCTTCCCTCAATGAGGTCAGAGATAGAGCTGTAGCCCAGAATGTACAAGATGGAACAGTATTACTTTGAGCTATATCTGAAAACAGTGCTCCCAATCATATTTATCCACAGGCAATACAGACACAGACTGAGGAGTAGGCAACATCATCCTTCACTTCCTTTGAAAGTCCAGGTATTATTTTTATGTTTTTCATTTCCTATACCCACAAGCAAAGCTGAAAAGTCTTGTTTGCAGCACACTGTGCGTGACCCTAGGATAGAGAACAGTGTTTTTAATATTTCCCCAACACACATCAAAAGATCATTTATGCCATGTCTTAACTTGCCAATTCCTCTTTGTTTTTCATTTCTCATCTCAAAAGTGATGAGCTATAATTTTCCATATCGTTCTTGTAAAAGAAGGCGAAGAATCAGGAGAAAGAATTAAAGTTATGTATTTAGAGCACTTCATGCAAAGATACAGCTTGTAATTAACAGCTCTGACTGTATTGAGAGTACTGAAAAAAGTCAGTTTCTCTTGGTAGTTTGGTTACAGTTATCTCTGAATACAGAAAAAAAGGTGTTTTCCTTTACAGCAATGTAACACTTGAACAGTCCAATAAAACAGTATAATTACCCTGGCTCAGCTGTAACCTTATCAGAGCTATCTGCTGAAATAAAGTTTTAATGCAGTTAAATCTAAGAACAAATGACACACAACTATTGCAAACACTTTTCACGTGGTTATGAACAATTGCTTATCTGAAACTGGATTCAGCTCTTTGGTTTTGGTTTGGGTTTTTTGAGGTTTTTTAAAAAGATGCTCTATTGGTTCTTCTCTGGAAAGAAAAATCTCAGTCTGTGCAAAGTAGCTCAGGGATGGTGTCCTCAAATAATAAAGTAGATGTTTTGGGTGAGAGTCTCTGAGCAATTGCAATGCTGAAGTGAGAGAAGGAGTTAAAAAAAGAGACAAGATGACTAAGAGGGTTTTGTAAGATCATCAAAAATACTTATGATCAGGACAAGTCCATTGTGTTCTCCACCAAATCCAAAATTCACAACTGCAAAGGATTATGTGGTATGTATATCATAACATTTGTGCACTTTGTGATCTGGCAAAATAACAAAATAGTGCATCACACAACCACAGGATATGTAACAAATGGCTTCATTTATGAAGGAGATTATATGACAGGACCACAATTTTTCAAAAGACCGCATTGGGTGATGAAGTGTCTTTTATGTTTACTTTTCTTAATCCAGCCCCCTTTTACCTGTTAGCTCACAAAATGGAAATACCCTAAACAGGATGCCCCTCTGGACACTACTTGTTCCTGAATTATTTTCTGAGGTATTTGCTTCACTTGGCTGGCCTAGGAAATACCAGCTGGGTGTGTCTCACATTGCCTGGGTCACAGCTAATGGATTTTGAATCCAAAAGCCTTGTTATACTATAGTCTCTGAAAAATGGGAAAAAAAATCTTCTGAAAATCCTGAAAATACATAAACTATGAAATCTGTAAAGATTCATTAAAAATGGAAAAAGCAATGCCACTGAGACAAAACTTTCAATTAGCAAAGTTACTTTGACTGACAAATACAAGATTTTATTAAAATCTTCTCAGATTTACAAACAGTAGAAAGGTTTGAAAGTAGAAAAAGCAATGTAAAATGTACAACAGAAGTGTAGAAATCATTATAATAAAAGCCATATTTCTGCTATAGCAACTTTAAAACAATTTAATACTGAGGTTTGAGAGAGATGATATATTCAATCTTTCTTAATCACAGGGCTTTTCAGAAAATGTGAGCCAAGTGGAAATCTATTCTTTAGCTGCTCAAGGAAAGAATAAGTAGCTTATTTCCTCACTTGAGTTGATAGACATAATATTTATCTTTAAGTATACCTAAGGTCACAGGGTGTGAAGAGTTATTCACATATTTTACAAAAGCATTTTCTACCAGATTCCTTTATTCTGAGTTTATTTAAACAATATTCGGATTTCAACAATATTTTCTACCCCTTCCAGCAGCTTTAAAATAACCTAGTATCATGGATGTTTCCTAAAGGAAGATGACAATATCTCAGTAGCACACACAGGGGAGGAAAAAAGAGTAATTTCAAAAGTTGAGGTTTTTTAAATCTGTGCATGTGACCAGTTATACCTACTGCATTCAGCTCTCCTAGGGAAGATTCAAAACATGAAATATTTCATGAATAAAAACAATTTCTGACTTAAGTTTCTCCTCTGTTTG
Source organism: Pycnonotus jocosus (assembly GCA_013400435.1). Classification (NCBI taxonomy): domain Eukaryota; kingdom Metazoa; phylum Chordata; class Aves; order Passeriformes; family Pycnonotidae; genus Pycnonotus; species Pycnonotus jocosus. The sequence continues at coordinate 56,149 of VWYP01020622.1, read as the reverse complement.
ATGTAAATATCATCCACTCCAGTAAAAATCTGGAAAAATGAAGCAGTAGTCATTTTAGGGACCTAAAGGATGCAAAGGAGAGGGTAATGAAAGGTTACATCACTGAGCATGGACTGCAAGGGCTGTACACAGCACAGAGAATGAAATGCCAACACAGATGGGATTTCATCATTGATCACTACCAATAACTTCTTCAGAATTTAACACACAGGAAAACAATATTATTTACTTGTTATCATGAAGTCACGACCTACTAGAAAATACAAAAAGTAAATAGCTGTCTTCTAATTGAAGGCAAATGTCAAACAAGAAAATTAATTTACATCAAACAGAACTTCTTCCTCAAAAAATACCTAATAAGAAGTCTAAATGTATCTTTCATTGGCATCCCTGCTCCTCCTCTCATTTCTTGGCTATGCCTTAATTTTTATAGACACTTAAAAATAAAAAAGCATCTCTTCCATTGTTCTGGAAAAAACCTGCACAAGCATCAGAGAAAACTGACTGTAGGAAAGCTGCATCCAAATATCACAATCAATAACATTCAAAATATTGCCTGATGTTCAAAATAAAGAAAAAATATATTTTTCACATGTAAAATATTAATGCAATTGTATAAAGCAGCAGGTTAAAGACATCAAGAGAAAAAGTGAATTTTAAAATCAGCATTTTTTTGCTAAGATCTAACATTAAAATGATTACCAAGCACGGAATGTGTTTATTCTTCACATCATTATAAGTATTTAAATGATAGGCATCTCTGCAAAAATTTAAAAAAAGCCTAAATTTTAACAAGGCTGCTGTTAACTGTGCTGGAAAAACACTAAGACATCAAAACCTTACTGCAAAAGACTGGCCTAATTAACAGGCCAATTTCATTACTACAAGTTTTCAAATCCGTGATATTAATTAAGAAACAAAAGGAGACAAATGGCCTGCAAAGAGCTGTGTCTGCCTTCTGGCCTACAAATGAGCACTCACAATCTGTGTAATCGATACCAAGAAAGTCTCTGGAATTAATGCCCAGCCCCAGAGCTTTCTGCAGCAGCTCCTTCATTTACCTGACCTTGCAGGTAAATGTATCCTGTGCTTCTCAAATGACTAACTTGCACCTTTCAGTACTTTCATCACTGACCCGAAAAAAAAGTATGGAAATTTCAGCCTTTCTAGGACAACATTTTGATATATCCATAATTTAAGTGTAGAAAACGTGTGCCAGGAGCTTGATGGCTGGGAAATGGTGAGGCTCTAGTAAAATTAAAATGATGTTCTTCACTCTCTTTCAGCTATAACAGTAACAAGGCTGCTGCTTAGCATGCTCCAGAAGCAACTTTTCATGTTATAGTAAACATTTTCTGATATAAAATAATTGGATAAAATACAAAAGTCTCAAGTCTTCTAAAACTGATTGAACTTTCTTGAACTTCAAATCACCAGAACAAAATGAAAAAATCCAGAAAAGCAACAAAAACATCTGACTTAATAAGACTTGACAAAAAAATTGGAGAACCAATAGATTTTTTCCGAATGAAGACTATGAACAATCCAGAAACTTCTTACTCTCTGTTAGTCATATCCAAAAAAAAGTTACTCCTGATTGAATAAATCTAAGATCAAATTTCAGATAAACTTTCCCTCTATGTTTCATATATTTAGATGTGTCTGTGAAGTGAGGGCACATCATTCCATCAATTCAAGTGAATCTAATTACAGGGAAACTATCAGGGCTCTTTCTTTTTATTTTTTTTTTGAGGTATTTTGTTTGTTTCTTTAATTTCTTGTTGGTTGTTGTTTCTTTTATTTGTTGTTTTTGCGGTTTTATTTTATTAATGGTTCAGAGCTGTGCCAGTGGGGGTTTAGACTTGATATTAGGAAGCATTTCTTCACTGAGAGAGTGGTCAAACACTGGAATAGGCTCCCTGGAGAGGTGGTTGATGCCCCCAGCCTGTCAGCGTGCAAGAAACTTCTGAAAAATATCATTAGCAACAAGCTTTAACTTTTGATCGGCCCTGAATTGGTCAGTGAGTTGAAACAGGTGGTCACTGTAGGTCCTTTCCAAATGAAATATTCTACTCCATTCTATCCTAAAAGTAAGCATTAATTTTTATATATATATAAATAAACATTAACCCCACCAAACACCAATTTATCATAACCGTATGTAATTAAGGAATTCTAACCCTAAAAAACACCGACTTTGGAAAAAAGTTTTGAACACGTGGTTTGGGATAGCATGATCAAACATGATCAGGAGCCACATTATGACCAAAAATGGTCTCTAGAGAACAGTACCTTTAAACTTGTGCTCCTGGTTTCCTAACCCTCACAAGCCTGTCCCAGCTGAAACAGGGATTCTACTTATGCATCTTCTTGATCTTCCTCTCCTCTCCAGAATGTAATGCAAGCTTGTTATTTAGGCAGAAAATGCCAATATTGTTTTAATTTCCTGTGTAATATGCTTCAAATAGAAGTACTATATGACACTTAAAAAAAATTAGTAATCTGATGAATTTATAGTGTTCTCCCTATCTTCAGATACATGCTTGTATTGTGTACAAAGATTACTGATTGGGTAGAATCAACAATAGAAATCTTGATCAAGAGAATAACAAACAAACTCAAATCACTTTATTTTTCACCTCCATGTGGAGTTCACCACCACCACCACATCCTGCTTTTCATTCATAATGTTCTCTTCCATTTTCATAGCAGAGCGCCTGAGTTCACACAATATGCCCAAAGGCAATACATGACAAAATTATTTCATTTTTTCATTAAAAACATGTCCTAAAAATTCATTGTAATTTGGTAAATTTCATAAAGACCTTGTAATCTCAAACTACTGAAATTAGGAATATGATTTTTCATATTTTTCAGCAATTTTTTACCTTCTTTATTCATAGAAAAGCATTTGCCCAAGTGAATTGACCCCAGATGACTCATGCCTCTAAAAAATACTTGATGGAACGATGTCAAAGCAGCTTACATTTTCCAATACAAAAACTGATGATAAAATGCCAGGGTTGAGAGCACTTAGAGATTCTAGGGGAAGATATTGCCTGACATACTCAAACAAAAATCCACAGATAGCAGAAAGTAGTTTGTACAAAGCTGAGTTTTCCACAAAGTTGCTCAATTTTTGCTCTTTTTCATAGCATGATCAAACATAAGATCCTGCTTGCAGCAACTAAAAAAAACAAAGCTAAAACAAAGAGTCAGAAGCTGACAGTAACAAGTTATAAATTATGTCACAAAATATTTTAAAGCATTGATAGGGAATTCCACAAGATGTTTCTCTATTTCTTAATTACATACAAAAGTCCAGGGGTCTTCAAAGAAGTCAGTAATTAATAAACTTTCACTCATGTTTTATTATTTTTTAATTATGTTATTTTGACATGTTTTCATTTCAAATGGTAATGAAACTAAAAGAAGAAAAACTTCTCTGCAGGAATGCTGTTTATTACAGCACATTTTGAAGCTGGGGATTCCAATGTATTTTAAAAGAATGCCAAATTCACACTAAAAGTTGACTGCATCTTGCTCAGATCAAAATCAGATGTAGTGCTTGTATAGATTTAGAAACATAAAAGAATCCCCAACTGTATTTTTAGGATGCATTTAGTCACAATGCTACAGTTAACTTCTTTAAACCAAGTCCCTTTAAAGAAACACATTTCAATCAAATTGGTTTTTAAGTCAAATATTAATATGAGACAGGGCAATAAGTATGGTAGCAATTTAACTTACTGTATTTTTTTTCTTGTGGTGTTATTTGGTACTTACAAGTATCTGTTTAAATATCTTGTGTTTGTTCATGACAGGTGACCAAGAACTGCATAAAGCATTGCAAAAGACTGAGGGAGACCAACAGCAAACAGCTCAGGGGTGATTATTCATAGAAACTTGCATTTGTAGAGCATCAGAAAGACAAAGCAAATGGGCTCACACAAGTGAACAAAGTATTTAATACTAACACAAACACATGTTTACAAAAATTAATTTGACCATCTTCCTTGTTTAGATTTAACACTGGAAATAGAGCTTGTTTAAAAGAGCTAGAGATTTGACTTCAACGAGCTTCTCAATGAGCAGGGCAGGCTTGGATTTTTTTTTTTTTCCTTAAAGATAATATGAGTAAAGGAACTGTGCTTTTTCCCCATAATTCAAATTAATGATACTGTTATCACATCAGGTCTCCTGTCTTTGCAAACAACATGCAGCCTAGATATACTCCATACTCAAGGTCTGGCTGATAAAATACTTACTGTAGCAGGCACAATTTAAAGTTGTCTTTCAATATTTGTGAAAAAAATCAAAAGCTGATGGAAGATTTCACAGGCCACTTCAAACTAGTTTGTGTAATATTCATCTGGCTTATGAATTAATTCAGGTGATACCAGAATAATGGAATATCATTAATCCATATTCACTGACCACTTCAGTAGTTAATTCCTGTGATAAAAGTTCTGACGCTTTCTGGTTTTGCTCATGGAAGCTAAAAATGTAAAGAAAACCAGCAATTTATTAAAGCACTGCCACATCTTTCCTGTTTGAGAAAAAACTGAGTGAAGTTTGCCATTCAGGCAAACCAAAGATGAAAGCAGACACTAATTTGGAGTAGGCTGATTTGAAATGCTAGAAATAATAATAAAAAAATTCTAGGACACTTTTAGCAGTGTTTGTTCTTGCCTTTCTTATCCCCAAAGGAGCATCACTGAATTCCCCAGGAGTTCCCCTATGAGGTGAATTCCTGTACTCATGTGTGAGGCAGGAGAACAGCAGGACTCTGTATCACCATTACCACTGTGGCAGCTTTGTGCTCTCACAAGGTCTCGTCCAGGCAGACCAGACTAAGGTTCCACCAAAGAAAACAGAACTAAGTGGACTGTACACCCACCTCACAGAAACAAAAGATAAAGCTTTCAGTAAACCAAGAGGGAAGAGGAGCCTTTCTACATGTAGGCATGAGTATATTTGGGGTACTGAAACTGAATTATAAATAAAAAATGCATCAGAAAATGTCATAGCAAGAAAGTGTTTTGTTAAGATTTTGTATTTTGAATAAATCAGGAACTAGAGACTTTACTACAGAGAAAGTGACTAAAATATCAGCTAGGGACAATTAGATCCCTACATATTAACTGACATTTTTTCAACAACCTGTCTAGTCTGGTATGATGAATAATCCAGGTTCTCTCTGGAGCTAGACTTTTACTTACAGAAGGATAATTTCATTCATTCTATTTTCCCCTCTATTTTTAAAATGAATATTCTAAAGAACTTATTTTTAATGAAATATTCCCGTATCAACTACTCTCTTTCAACTTTATTGATTTAGAGTGTTCTTCCTACAATGCTGTTTAAGAGGAAAGAACTGATTTCTTCCTTGCTTCTTCCTTTTTTGCCTGTCTCATCAGTTGTTTTTTTTTTTCCCATCTCATCAGTTCTTTTTTTCCCCCTCACCAAATTCTTCACAAAAGCAGAATTCCAAAGACAATTCCACGTGGCACAACTGAAGAAGGCAGTGGAATCCAAGGCTAGCTCTACTGATGAATACTAATACAAATGGGCACTAATACAAATGGAGTGCATATGAAACATTGAATTCACTGTTACAGTACATCAGTACCCATTAATTCCATATAAACAAACTCAAATCCACTGTCAGATGTGTTCCCAAAATGCCTGCTGGCTTAAACCTTTCATCAGTTCAGCTGTAGTAACAGGAATGGCAAAGCCTGAGGATCACCCAGTTTCCAGAAGACCAAATTGTCACCTGACTGCAACTGTAGCTTGTCTGGTTTACAGGGAAGTCCATTTTTCTTTTATTCTTATCTCTGTTAGGTTTGCCATACATTTCCATTGTCTCTTGTAACCATCTGCCTATAACACAAGTGCTCATCAGGTCCTGGGCATTCCTGGCTCATACAGGACCTTCTCCAATGCACTTGTACATGTAATTCAGATCCCAAGTAGTCTGCATGTTTTCCTTTGTCCTTTTTTTTTCGATATATGGTACCTTTTTTTTTCGATATATGGACCCTTTTCACAAGAGATTTTTCTGAAAATGTTGAAATTTCAAGTTACAGTGCAGTTCCTCAAATGTTCTCCAATTTTTATGATCACTTTCTGCTTTAATGTCTGAATCATGTTGGTCAAATAAGTTTCAAAGTAAGCAGCACTATGAGACATTCTTCTCTGTGTCCATCTCCTAGGGCAAAACAGTCTGGTGTGTCCACAGAGCAATGGCAAAGGAAAGAGTCCTTGTCAATATTGTTAATTTCTGGGTTTACTCGCTTGGACACGATATCTACAACATTCCAGGAAATGCAATTTTAGGCTGACCAGCTTTCTTTCAACTGCCATGACTTCTTCATATCAAAGCCATACTTCTTCATATTCTGTTGTCCAGAACAGCCTGCAAAACTGGCCAGGTATGATTGAGTGACTATATTAGAAAGTTCTTTAGAAAGAAAGAAAGTACTTAGAAAGAAACTGTTTATAAGACAGAGAAGTTATTTGATGTGGAAAGTAAATTCTGGGGAACATCAGGGTATCTGATTAGTGCATGTCTGAGTGCATGTTCATTTCTGAAGGTTACTAGAGAACCACAGTGAGTGTTACTTATACTGAAACTGTTCTCAGGATGTCAAAGAGAAAGCAGTGAAGACAGTGATGAAAAATATTCCTTAGGGCATGTACTGCATGTCTACATGCCATGGAAATGTAACAGGAGCTAACCTGGTAGGAAAACTCCTAGTTTAGTTAATAATTAAAAAATAATAATAATAAAAGACTAAAGATGAATATTCACCCCTCTAGCCCAACATGACATTCTGGAAGCCAGCAGATCATCTTCAGAAACTACTTTGATAACCATTGCTTAAAGACAAAAATGATGAAGCCGCTGCCTATCACTGTAGTGCACGTGTATGTAGCACTTACAGTCAGGTGTGTTGGAAATACATTCCATTATAAGATGTAAAATGGCAGCACAGCACCACACACCATTACAGCACATGAATGTCTAAAAAGATCGTGTGCAATTTCCCTTGAAAGTGCTAATTTGGATGCATTGATACTTCAGTTGCAGTAGGAAGTCTACATGCTCTTTTCTACCCAAGCAGAAACACAATTCAACCTCAGTGGTAAAGAATTCCTCAGTAAATTTTACAACTTCATTCCAAACTCTGACTGTCAGTAAACAGCTTTTCAGAATTACAGTTTAAATCAAGAAAATGTCACATGTACAGGTCAAATCTTTTCTTTAAATTGATGCCTGTGATTTTCAGAAAAACAGTAACTTGCTGTAGATTTGCAATGAGTGTCACTGCAAGGATAACTTGATTTTTGCACATTTAACAAAACATTCTTAAATTATTCATGCATATCATTCAATGTTTGGGCAATTTTGAGAGTCATTGATTTCAGTAACCTGTAGTGTACCTTTTTACTAGATAAACATAAATCTAATATTTGACTTTTGCTTCTCAAGTGTAAAACTGAAAGTCTATCCTGGTACCAAAGATCTGTAATACAGTATCATCAAGGATAAGTGGAGAATATTTCCAAATTTTAGAATTTTTTGGTAAGTGGGTTTTTTCCTAACCCCCAGCATGTACAATTGTTTAGGCTATGTTTGTGTCAGGTACCTCAGAGTCACTGGCATCTGCAAGATGGTGATCAAGAACACTACAGCACCCACGTCTCTTTTAAAAACATGGTGAAGCTAATATTGTCTTCCATGAGTCAAACACCTAAGGAATGGCTGGAAAGGAAGGGATAAAAGAAACACATAGAGGTAAAATACACAGCTCAGGGTGAAAAGAAATGGCATGCGTTGGTGGACAATGCTCTATGGAAAAAGAACATCTAAACAGACTTTCTTCTACATTGGTAGAAGAGGTGGGACTGTGGATGGGAAGAGATTTAGTCTGTTTATGGAAGGACATAGCAGGAGAAATCCTGAATACACCAGATGCCTCTGGAGAGGCAGCAAGACTCATTGAGAGGCAGTTTCCCTCCCAGCATTGCCACTGAGGCAGATCTTCAAAGGAGGCACTCCATCCGAGCCCATGGGAGGCCTGTGTGAAACCTGTGATTGCACCCCTGAAAACATACTGGGATGTAAAGATAGCTTTACTCCACTGCCCTCCAGGGGCTTCCTCCTCAGAACAGGTAACAAACCCCACTCTCTCCCTTTGATGCTACTCTGCACACAAGTATCTTACTTTTCATTAAAGGAATGGCTGACACAACAAGGTCAAACTTTTGTATAATCTATATGATCAAGGTTTCAATGCATTTTTCTTTAGCCATGTCAGTTTATAGCATCTCGGCAGAAAGCCAAAAACTTAGAAATTTTAACAATTCACAAAATGGAAACCTGTGGTTTTTTTCTCCTAAAAATGATATTTACCAACAGCCTATAAGAAAAATGTGCAAGCATTGAAACACTATGTTTGGCTTTCAGTACTATGAATACCTATGTTGTCATACCTTTCATTTAACATCCTGCAACTTGTAATCTCCTGCATTTCTTTTCATCTACAGTGCAACCTGACTTCAACAGTCACTCACTGGACTGACAAAGTAATCTATTAAGGCAAGTGGAATTACAAGTAAAATGAAATGATAATTCTTCTAGAAAGAACAAAATCCTCTGAAATATTAAATCATACTTATTTGATGTATGCCAACTTGTTTTACTGTTGGCAAAGCATTTAAACACAGAAACACATGTATATTTCCATGCTAATAAAGGGACTCAAAATGCAAGTACTAAATTAAAATACAATCTATGTCAGAAAGATTATTTATTACGCTATTCACACCCTTGGTGATGTGATGTAGCAGGACAAACTGTAATGACTAAGCTGCAGAACATAAAAAGCAACATATTGTGCAGTCTTTTTCACACAAACCTAATACCAATACTAATAGAATACAAATTTCTTCATCTCTAAATCCTTTTTGGGTTCTAAGACTGGCTTTAATACTTAGTGGTTTTTTTTATTCTTCTTTATAAAGGATGATTTGTTTTTTAAAATACTGAATGTTTCAGAAATGCACCAAAATAGTAAACTAAGGCAGAGATTTGCTTAAAAAAAGAAACATGTAACACAAATTTCATACATCTACATATCCTTCCCTGACTTTTTTTGACTCAAAATCATTGAATTTCTCTCATCTCCTATTATCTATTGGGAGAAGGTACAAAGCAAAAGCACAACAGAATCACAGAAGAGGTGCCACAATAATATATACAAGATCAATACAAGCAAATGCAACCTAGATTACTTGAAAAGGCTGTTAAGAGATACCATTAGGCAATATTGTAATGTGCATTATACACAAAGAGAATGATATAGAGAGACCAATGCACAGCACTTATTCAACACATTGTATGATGTCAAACATTAGAATTTCAACTTCATGGCATACAATAAGATTTTGGTACCTGATGAATTCCTAGGGGGTTTTTTTCGGCTTTTATATTAAAGCCCCCTCCCCTTCTCAAACTTTATGTGTAAGAAGTGGAGAGGTCTATGGATTGCCTCTTATTTTAATGCTGATCCTGCAAACTACTTAAATGCATGGTAAGCATGTGAGTAATTTTATTGAGTTTAATGAGACCACTCATGCATTTTAAGTTAATCTTGTGTCTGAAGCAGCAGAAAAAGCCCCCATACAGAAATCTAAGCAGTAGAGTACAAAATGTAGCAGGACAATAATGACTGTAATTTGTGCACAGTACCCATGTGCTTTAGGCTATAGCAGCTCATTGGAGGGGTGATGCTCCTGCTGCCTTTCTGAGGCAGAGTTTGTGCACATTAAGAACACAGGAAAGGCTTCTCGATGCGGGACAATACATTTGTTCAAAGAGAATTTGTTCAGGGACAATACAGCAAGAATGGCTGTGGAGACTTTAGGTGAATGGCACAGGGAGTTTCAGGGGTCAGTAAGTTAAAGACTGTTCCAGGTTCAGAACTAGGATGCTTTGGATGATGGACAGAAACTGGGAAGGAATACAAAAGGATCTCTTTCCATTTTCCTCCACTGTGGTCTTCCCTCTGGTTTAAACTAAAGACAACAACTATAGAGCTTCTAATGAGAGTTTGCAGCAACATTTCTCTTGGCACAAGACAGGTGTTTTGCCCACCTTCTTTCTGGATACCTTTCATCAATTCTAACAGCACACATATAAAACATTTAATTATGAAACATTCACCCTTTGCGAATAGTCAATGGGTACCAATGCTTTCAGTGTCAGACAAAACTTAAACAAATACACTTATTGTGTCATCCTATTCCTCAAGAAACAAGAATAAAAATGGCAAAAAGGTGTCAGTCAATATAAATTAGAAGATATATAATAGAGAATATTTAATGGTGAAAAAAAAAAAGTCATGTAGGATCCATGCTAACAAGGTTAAAGGCAGTAAAAAGTTGTTCATTAAAAGCTTATTAGGAACAAGAGAAAATATAGACCTTCTAATAGATGTTTACTGCAATCTTTTTTTTAAGAGGCAAAAGAAGTAGATGGTTTAATACATTCTTCTGGGTTGGTTTTTTTTTTTTTTTTAGTAAATAATGACAGGAGGAGGAACAAGTATTTTCTAAACCACTAGTAAGAGGTCTGTGAATTTATAATTCACGTGCAATCTTTAGGCCTGGACAGCTAGCAACCACACAAAAGCTCTGAATATTGAGGTCCATGAATGCAAATAAGTTAATTTTTAATAAATCTCTGGAACTGCATGAGACTGAAAACTTTAAAGCCTATAAAAGATTCAGAAAATGCACATGCAGTGGTTCAAGGATCATTAATCTAGCTTGAGTCCCAAAGCAAACAGAAGAAAAATGACCTAAAAACATGCTTGAGATCCAGCAAAAGCAGTATAATTGATGTCAGTCAATAAAATTTCTTAAGATATTAGGACCTGTTAAACAAACGCTATTTCATTGCTTCCAGAGGTTAAAAGCTGAGTTTATAAGAGCTGCAAGAAGGTAATATACTTAGAGATCTATAAGGCATTCACAAAACATTCTTATTGAAAAAAAAATTGAATGGCAGTACATTTTAATGGACTGAAAATTAAATAGATTGAAAACTAGCTAATTAACATAGTTTTCAATGGAAAATCATAGCTGAATAAGAGTGTTCCTAGCAGGACTCCCTTGGGATTAATGCATGTTCTGATGTTATTCCACATTTTCATCAGTGATCTAGAAGTACATATAGAATCCCTGCTTGCAGTGGATATATTTGCAGATGACACAAAGAAAGGGAGGACAGTAAATAATGAAAAGTCAGGCAGCTGTACAGGGCCATCTGGACTATTTGGTAAGCTGGGATCAGCAAAACAAAATCCATTAAACTATAGGCAGGCACAAGCAAAATTATAGAGCCTGGAAAGAAGAAATACAAGTCATGACACAGATCTGTAAACTGCACTCTAGAAAACAAAATGTTAGGATAAAAGTTAATATGATCCTGGGATGTTTAAGCAAGCTGCCTAGCTATAGATGTAAAGAGTTACCTTACTTAGACATTCAGAAGTTAATATCCTAGGATAGTGATGATATGACTAAAATCTAGGAACATTTTAATACTCTCCAAATACCTTTTAAAACTTTGGTTATTTTATGTATTATAACAAGGTAAATTTGTGTCCCAAGCATATTTTAAGAGGTAGACATTTGCACAAATATTTACATATTGTATCAGAGAAAAGTAAGAAGTTTTCAAAGAAAATGATGCCACAATCAATTTTAACTAATCAGGTAGTCAATTGATTCATAAGAATAAAATACATACAAACTAAAGCTAAAATAGATAATAATATCAAGAAGTACTAATTAAAAAGTGATTATTAAGAAATTTTGGCTTTTCAAAATTAATTGCTTACACTGATTGTGCTAATGTTTTCAGAATACACAATATCCACATGCCTAGAACATTTAAGAATAAAAACCTCATGTGGAAAACAAGACATAAAGATGGAAGATACCCTGAAGCAAACTAAAAATTGCAAATCAGGGTTGATGTGAAGCATATGAAAATGGTCCCAACACAGCATGAACTACTTTTGAAGTTAAACAATGTACAAAAGTGTTTGAGATGAAGATTTAGTGAAAATCAGTTCCTTCACAGCTGGGCATATACATAGCTTTTTCCTCACTGACTACAGTCTTCTCCAACAGACCACCTTTGAAGTGGAAAAAGTAAGAGCACTTGTGAATGCCCTGGTAACAGATAAAGAAACATCAATTTAGTCAAGGTGACATAGATCAAAAGGAAAATAATCTGTCCTGGCAAGCTGGCCAATAGTTTGGTCATATCTAATCAAACTGAGGAAAATTACTAAACTGAATGAAAAGAAAGCTGAAAGAAATCCAAATATCATTGATAAGTCACAGAAAAGGAAAACTAAAATGAATCAACTGTGTTATATCTGAAAACAAGTAATCAGGGGTTGAGGAATAACACCTACGCCCCTTGAAGCAGGACTAGACAGACTTCAGTAGGCAGTTCAGAGAGTTTGGACTGTCTCAGCATAAAACATATCCAAGCCTTCAAACATTTTTGAGATAAACAAGGAAAACCTTCAGCCAAAACTTCCAAATCAAACATAAGCTCTTGATCTACCAAGAAAGTCCCCTCAAAAACAAAACAACAACAAACAAACAAAACCAGCTTCCAAGCATGCAGAACAATAGCACAATTACACAGAGCAGCAATCCTCAGCATATGGGCACAACATATTCTCCACCTGGAATAGAATACCTCAAAACAACATTTTAAAGAACTTCTACATGCTCTCTGAAGATATAAGCAAAGAGGGAATCTAAGTGTACAGAATGCATTGCTGCTATGACAGAGACACAATCAAATTACTCACAAGCAACATTTGCCCTTGGAAGACAGTGTTAGTCAGGCACTGTTGCCATCCCTGTGACTTCTCTTCCAATATTTCTGCCTTCCCTATTTGACTGAATAGGTCAAGAAGACCTGGCATTATTCCTGCTATACTAAAGCTACTCAGACAATAAACCTCCTAGCAAAGCAAAGGGCAGGAGGGCAGCTAAATCCCCAATATGATTCTCTCACCCTTTCCCCATTAATCCAAACTGAAGAAGTCTGCTCAAAAGAATTCTGATACTCATGAATAATAAATTCAGTCACATCATCAACATGAGCAAGGAATTTCCCTGAAGGACAGCTGAAAAAGAAAGAGAGTATAATAACCTAGACAAGGAACAATCCCTCCAATTCCCTTGTGCAATTGAAAAGGAGTTCTCAAAGCCCATTCACCTTATAGAGGTTAAATAAATTATTAGATGAAAATCAGATTTAGGAGCTAAACTTGTTCCAAGATTCAAACCACAAAGATTAAGAGAATTCTTCCTATGATATTACAGAATCAAAAACCTTCTTCTAATTAAGACAATTTAACACAACACAAACATTAGGCATTCTACAAAAAAAAGAAAAGATTGCAGAAACAGACAGGTTGGAAACACATTTAAGGCTTACCCAAAATTATGCTATTGATCTAGAGCTTTTTGTTTGCTGAAGCCTTCAAAAGAAATTTATTTAGGGAGTAAAGGCAGGGACATTGCCATATTGTCCACCAAGAAAGAATCACTTAATAGGAGCTGAAGGGCAATTTTTATTTCTTCTACCTGCTCTTTTGAAGTATCGGGTTCAGGTAGGAACAACATAGTTACAAGGTTTGTAAAAATCAAAGGCAAAATTACAACACCAGACTGCTGGACAGAAGTAATTTAAGAGGGGCATCAACAAAGAAAGTTCAGGACTATGTGCATCTAATGACAAGACGCTAAAAAAGAATGGAGAATAAGGAAAACTCTGAGTGGATATAGAGGATTTATGTAGTTAGGAAAAATCTCCTTGGTTGTCAAATGTAAATTTATGGAAAGCAAATCAATGTTTTTCCCTTGCTTTTACTCTTTATTATGCCAAAGGATGTAAGGAGTCACCTGGATGACATCTAGAGATGATAAAAAATATTATATTGTTATTTCTTCTTGTATTTCTTTTACAGTTCAAAAATAACCCCATATTAACACATCTATCTAAGTAATATCTACAGAGGGGTCTGGATTGATGAGCCTTGGCCATATTTATGAGGTTTGACAAGTGTGGGGTTCTGCCCCTGGGTGACAACCACCCCAGGCAGCTCAACAGGCTGGGGCAGAGCGGCTGGAAGGATGCCCAGCGCTAAAGGACCTGGGAGGGCTGGTCAGCAGCTGGCTGAACTTGAGCCAGTGTGGGCCCAGGTGGCCAAGAAGTCCAGTGGCATCCTGGCTTGGATCACAAACAGTTTGGTGAGCAGGACCAGCAGAGTCATTGTCCCCCTCTACTCAGCACTCAGCATCTGTGAGGCCAAACCTTGAGCACTGTGTTAAATTCTGCACCGCTCAGTTCAAGAAGGACATTGAGCTGCTAGAGCGAGTCCAGAAAAGGGCCACAAAGCCAATGAAGCACAAGTCTAATGAGAAGCTGGAGAAAATAAAGTTATGGAGAGACCTTACTATGCTCTGCAACTACCTGAAAACAGACTGCAGTCAAGTGGGGGTTGGTCTGTTCTTCCAGGTAACAAGTGACAAAAGGAAATGGCCTTAAGCTATGGCAGGTGAGGTTTAGATGGGATAATAGGAAAAATTTCTTCAATCATAGGTTTGTCAAGTATTGACACAGGCTGCCCGGGGAAGTGGTGGAATCATTGTCCTTGGAAGTGTTCAAGAAATGTGTCCATGTGGTCCTAGGAGACATGGTTTAGTGGTGGACCTGGCAGTGCTAGGTTAATAACTGAACTTGAAGACCTTGGAAGTATTTTCCATTCTTAATGATTCAGAGATTTACAATTATGAAGTCCCATGAGAAAAATGCAGCATGCTTAAAAATCCCATGATATTCATCATCAAAATGTTATGAGAATAACTTATTTTTCAGATTCTACTGTCATCAACAACAAATTCCTTGTTTCATCAAGGTCTAGGGCTGTCTCATGTGCAAATTACTACCAAAAAAAAAAAAAGGGTACTTAAAATTACATTTGCTTCTTAACAAGCATTGTCTTGTAATGGAAGAAAAAACATCAAGCAAACAATCTATGAATAAATGCAAAACTCCCTGCAAAACAGGTAAAACTGTTTTCAAAGTAGACATCAATTAAATAATTACATCTTCATCAGAAGACTGATGAAAGGACAGATTTCCCCATATATAGGAAGAAGTCCTTACTTGGCAGTTATTGGAACTAAAATCCCAAAGGATATACTACAGCAGTAAATACACTGTATAGAAATTTTTATTAAAAAAAAAAAAAAATTGACCTTAGCAGGCAAGAAATAGCTCTGGCAGTAGTACTAAAATAAGCATACTGCTTCACATATGGGTCAAAATCTCTACACAGCAGTCACTCATCTCAGTAGTGAGAAGTTGCTTGGCAGACAGCAGATGTGGTTGACCTGTGGTTGATCTAATGTCTAAACAACAACATGATTAAAGAAATAATCAAAATATCTTTCACTGCAGTTTTATCAGAAGAGCATCCCATTTGCAAAGAAGAAAATTAAAATTCCACCAACAGCCTTCCCATTTCTACAAAAGAAGCATAATAATCACTACAAAACATATTCAAATGTCAGTAAGTAGACAAAATAATCCCCTGAGTAATGAAATTTAGGTTCACCCTTACCTGCAGACGAGTGTGTCATACTTATTTACAACCAAACCACAATACAGGGAAATTCCCTTTCCTCACTCCATGGAAAATTCAACTTCAGAAACGTAAGGTTAGAAGAGGTGACTAGATGGTCCTTCCTGCTTTTTTATTCTCTTATTCCTTATTCTCTGTTCTTGGTTCTAAAGGTAGATATCCACTACTTTTTCAGGTCTTTTGCTATGGGCTTCAGACACAAACCCTAGGTGTGCAGGATTTACCCTCTCTGCATCTCTAGCCATTGCAGCATGGATTCCTGAATCACAGGAATACTTTTTCATATCCAAAGGTCTTTGGATAAATATTGCAAGCTGCTTGAGTTCCTTACCTCCTTGCCATAAGCTGACAGTTTGGGCTTTTTTTCCCTTTCAAAAAACTTCAAGATCCTAGAAATCAAGCCAATGAACTCAAATATGACTGTGATGTTTGTACTAATAAATTTATCTGTGCAGCTCTTAGCTAAGCACATATATCATACCCATTATTCCCAGAGCCATTTAATATTAATGGCATTAAATGGATTATTAAAACCCCCCACAGAGATATTACCTCAGTTATTTAAATCAGTGAAGAAGATGGTATCCTCCACTCCAGATATCAACATTAGAATTTTGCATCATTAGGGGTTATAAAAGAAAACCAATTCTGATTGAAACACCTTTTTTAATGATGTTCATTGTGTATAATAAATTGAAGCACTGTAAATGTCACCTGAAAGAATATAAAATTCAATTTTTGTACCATCTGGAAGGTACTCCTGATTAAGTTGTTCAGCAATGTGGTTGTATCACCTAAACAAACTAATTAACATCAGAATGACACATTTTGCAGTTTCACTGGCATTTACCTGTGTCCCATTTATTCTACATAAGTTTTTCCCACAATGACCTTATGCTCAAGTAGTGCCATGAAGCTAGTGCATGTTAACTCTGTTTTCAAGAATAAGCATATTTTTCATTAGACATTACACAATGCAACATCTTTATGCAATAGAGTAAAATAGACGGAACAACAAATTAGTTTTGGAATATGAAATCTGGAACATCAAAGTCTCTTCAGCTAAACAACACCAACGTTTCCTCAGCTACAATAGATTTACACCTTTTTGCTCCTCAATTTCCTTCTTTTCCTTTTCTTTCCTTTTTTCTTTCTTTCTTTTTTTTTTTAAGAGAGCACATATTAAGTCACTTTGTAAGTCACCTTTTTTGTCTGAGAAATTTAAATTGCAAATAAAAAGAAAATGCTATTTTCCATACCTTCATCATTATGAATTCACAGTTCATAGCTAATTCTTCTCTAACTTTTCATGGAAACAGTCATTGTATTCTGTGCAGGAACTACCACACAGATTTTCTGCTCCTGCACGTACTGATGTCAGCCTAACACAACATCAAAAAACACTGTTTGCAAATACCATTGAAAGGCACCCCAACGACATGTTAATCTATGATTAATGGTACCTACCACCAGCCAAGGCCAGAGCTATTATTCTGAAGTGCTGAAATGTTGTTTCTGTTCAATATTACACTGCATAACTTCACAGTAAATTGGTTTCCAGGTTTATTGCCAAAGTAATTAAAAATTCAAAAGGTTGCTGTTGGAGCAGAACATTATGGAAAAGTATTAAATACAATTGAACCTGAAGATTATTTCTTTTTATAGTGAGAGAGCAGCAGGATGGGAGGAGCAACTTGAAAAAGGAAGGTCATATTAGAAATTCATATTTTCGCAAACACATTTCAGTGAAATCTCTACTGTAGGAAAGGGCACAAAAAAAACTAAAAGGAGACAACTGGTTCTAAATTTTTATTTTGAAAAAAACAAAAAATTACTTCCGAAAGCTGGTTTGAAGAAAGGGTGAAGGCCAAGGGAGTTAAATGGATTATATGATGCAAGCGTTAAAACTTATATTTGGTCTGGTTTTGCTTTATATTATCTTAACTCTATTTACTAAAGTACTTTTTTAATGTCAGAGAGGTTCTGGAGCATTATTTACAAAACAATAATTTTTTAAATGCTTTGGAAGGAGAAGAAGGTGAGAGGGTCCAAACCTCAAAANTTTTAATGTCAGAGAGGTTCTGGAACATTACGTACAAAACAATAGTTTTTTAAACGCTTTGGAAATAATAAAATAGAGGAAGGAGAAGAAGGTGAGGTCCAAACCTCAAAGAAACAAACCCAACCTTTGCATCAGGTTTAATTTCTGCAAGTTGAATTTTACTAGTGCATATACTCAGAAGAGGTTATACTTAACTACTGCTATAAAATTAGTAATTTGTAATGTCTAGAAATTGCAGAAGGCCTACAGCCACATCCAGTGCTTCAGCAATCATGTTTCACTGTGCACATCTCAGCTGGTAGCGGCTGGTGGCATCACCTGGAGCAAACAAACACCCACTAGTAAGGAGAATTATAAGTTAAAGGTGTGTAGTCTCCCAAGAGAGATGGTGATCAAAAGGATGTGATGATGAACAAGAGGTGTGTGGGAAGAAATTCTCAGCTGAGCTGTACATGAATGTCTACACCATGTACAGCAGCAAACACACTGTTATCACTCTTGCTTTGCTCTCAGTGAAGGCAATGATTTGTATTCAACTGAAAATCCATCAATGGAACAGACAGCACAGGAGTTCTGTCTGTAATAGAGATCTAATCTCTACCAAGAGTGAGCAGCAATGACAGCACTGTCTCCCTCTTGCTGTCACACAGCTGAACAGTACAACCTCACCTGTGCACACCCAAAACCCACTGTCAGCCTCCCACCAGACTTCACTGGGGTGCCCTATTTTCTGTGCCCCTACACACTTTCTGGGGAGAAAAGCCCAAGCTACCCAGCTGGAAGGACAATTGTAATGAAATGTTAAAGACTCTTAATTAAGATGAGGTTTTGGGTCTTCAACTTGTACTCATTTTTCAAATTTAAACACTCCTACTCTAAACCATCCATAGACACTCACTTGGGTTTTTGTCTTGACAGAAGCTTATTTCTCTAGATCACAAATAGTGGAGTAAAAGAGTTGTCCATTACTAAGGTTTCATAACAGCTTTAGATCCTCTTCAGTGTCCTTATTATCATAAAACTTCTCCTAACCGCCAACCAAATATTTTTTGCCACGTGCTCAGCAAATTATTTCTTGCTGTTCTTCTTAATAGATATGAAAAAACCCCTTCCTCCACATAAAAGTTACTTACGTGTGAGTAGATGCACAATGACCTATCCTCTGCTTAGATTAGGAAGTCTTTTATCCTCCAGCCATTGATTTTCCATATAAGTTTTATGGATACCGCCAACTTTGTCCCTGAGCTTTTCAGAGTGGGTAATTCTATGGAGCTAATTATGATAATAATTAAACCAGAATAATGGTCTCTATTTTCTCACTTAGCACAAGTTAGAAAGAGAATCCCTTTTTATTTCATATTGTTAATGTAAATTCAACCAATGCTCTCATTTCACATTAAAAAAAAAGGACACAAGCCCAACCATACACCATAACATCTCTATTAATACAAATTAGCTTTGGTTCTGAGCTTAACTTACTCCATTTGAGATGATTAGCTATAATTGCACAACAATTAAGGATTGACTGACATGCACCAGATGGAATAAATTTGATTTCACAAGTAGCCAGTATGAAGTCCACATAATTAACCTTCATTCTGATATACAACATTTTGTTTGGAAAAGAGCACTAGGTTTCCAGTCTCATAGCCTTTTAATAACTAAATTATTAGTCAATTTTTTCCTCAGATGGAAGAAATCATTAGTTTTATCAGATAATTCTATCCTCCAACTACAGATCCATATAATAATTCAGCCTATAGCTCTGTTTCCAGCTTAATAAAGGTGGATGGGAGCTCTACAAACTTTGATCATCCATTGACCAAAGTAAATATTACTAGGAAAAAACACATGAAAAAAAATTATTTCCTTAAATGACATAAGCAAAGTTTCCTTCAGCCTCAGGGGAAAGGCTAATGAAGCTGGTGCCACAGGCACATCAGAGAGCTCAAATTCACTCAATATGCAAAACTAAGGACAAGATAATAAAAGTAAGGTGTTTAGCAGTAGTTTCCTACTGAATATATGAGTGTGTGTCAGGCAAATCCTTGGCCAAAACAATTAGACGAGTCAGTTGTCACAGAGATCAATTTTGAGAGCAAAACTTTAATCCAGAAGTTCACAGCAAAGAAGCACACCATGGAAAAGCCATGCAGGACAAGCAGAAACATCCTAGAAAAAGAAAAGAGCTCATCAATGTTCCCCAGCTGCTTGGGTAAGGTATGTGAAACAACAGGAAAGGTGTACACAGTACAACAGTGCTGCTATACATTTATCAAATAAAGGTTTTAACATACGGAAAGAAATGCCAGTAACTCTCAAATACAAAAGCAGTAGAAAAATGGTCTATAAAAAAAAAAAAAAAAAAAAAAAAAGAAGAAAAAAATTTGGAATAGCAAATGATAAATACAAATGAATACAGCCATTTTCATACTGGATCTGAAATACTGGAGGGATGTAAACAACAGAATTATTAACTGCACATTCTAAACAGACAAAGACTCCTTTGTCAGGAGTATATAAAACCATATATTGCTGCAGATGGAGGGTTGGCTTATACACATTAGAAATTATGTGGTCCATATTTAAGCACACACAAAACTTCAGAAAAACAGTTTGTGTTTTTGTATACACGCTTTAAATTGCCTATACTCTGGAATGTGACAATTAGAACTTATTTTCATTTCAAGACACAGAATGAGATCAAAACAATTAATGAGCTTATGTATGGATGTAACAAGCTGTCATCCTGCAGTGGAGAATTAAAAGGTCACGTTATAATAACAGCTTTGTTTCTCTCATATGGAACGGTTAACACTAAAAATTATGTTTCCAATTTCAGAAGCGTAGTAAATGAAAAAAGACAGGCAAATTTCATTTATTTCATATGGGCAGTTCCATTGCTGGTAAAATCAGAAAACAAAAATAATACAAATGAAATAGGTGTATATAGGTATATTTCTCTTATTTCTGATTAAATAAAATTTCTCCAGCCTTGAAAAAAAGCATTACAATTTTATTTGCGCACCTGTAATGTAGGTGAAAAAGGATCTTGACCTCTATGTTGTTTATAAGGCAGTTAAAGAGGAAACAGTTGCTCATTAGATTTTTACTGACAACAGCCGGCTGTGGGAGAGCTGTGTTTATTTCCCTCTTACACCCAAGATGACTTGAATCTATATCATCCTTTTCCCAGGAGACTGCCTTAATCACCATAGTGTAGCTATTGGACGGGGCTCGGTTTATCAAGAAAATTATAACTGAAGGTAATTGAAGGGAAAATGTTTCAAACTTTCACAGTAAACAGGCCTGCATTGCCTGTGTCCTTATTCTCATTCAAATTTTTCATTAACTGCAGTGGAACTTCCTGGCAGAATTCAAACAGTGAATATTCAAAGGAGATCCTCCTCCCCTCTTCAGAAATAAGATCTGAGCAAAATTTCAGCAGTGTTAGGTTTCTGTTATGACATTTGAAAAGTCTGACTGCCTTGTATGCATACTCCACAGGCAGATATTGAATTAAAATTACCATTTATTATTGCACCAAGCTAGACTTTCTGAAGCATTCATGATTGAAGACTTAATAAACTCATGGAGCTTCAACCAAGAGCCAGCTCATTCTGGTCAGAGCAAAAACATTGTAGTGCTTGAAAACAAACAAGCCAACAGAAATCAGTCACCTGCCAGACAGCATTACAATTTTCCCTGATAGTATGTCAACAGAAGTTTAAAATTGTAATCAATCTGTATTCATTTCGGAGACACAGCTTATTTTTTTTTAATGGAAAAATAGAACAATAGGAAGGAAAAAAAGTAAATATTGCCTGCCAAGATTTCAATGCTGAATAAACAGCCATACTTGGAAAGCTTATTACAGTGTTTGATTTCCCAACCACACTAATGTACTCTGATAACAGCACTTTTCTATCATGTCTGAAAGCACAGGAACATATTAAAGGAAGAAATGATGATTTTTTTTTAACTAGCATCTTGGATAAAATGTAGGTCCCAATTAAAGTTGGTATGATATAATAACCAAATGATAAATACCCAGGCTTTTAAACATATGGGGCAAAAAGATCTTGGTCTCTTGATGGCCTCATCATATCTAGCATAATTTTCAGAAAGACCAATAAATAGACCCAAAATACCGTGATGTACTGAAAAAAATTGCTTAATTCTATCATTGCTAATTCATTTTCGATACTCATACCTTCAGCATAATTTATACAAGAGCAGCTAACTTACATGGAAATAATTTTGTGTCTATCACAATATATCTTTCCTGTTGAGAAACATTTTTCAAATGTAATTTTAAACTGCAAAGTAAAAGTTCCACAAAAATGTTGAGATTAACTGAAGTATACATTAATAAATGGGAGTTTTGTCAACTGCCAAGTAATATTTTTGCTACTATTTCTCTGCATTGTGATTTGTCATACATGTTAAGTAAGAAGAGCAAAAAGTGAAACACAGAAGCGAAACTGGAAGATGAAGGATTTCAATTCCTATCTGCAGATTTATAAACATCTTAACTGAGGACATGATCAGAATCCCTTGCAAACAAATTCAAGGGTCAGACTAAAAGTTTTGCTTCACTTTCTAGACCCTTAGATAAATATATTACTTATACATAAAATATAATAGTCTCTACAAAAACAGACATGACCCAACTATATGAACGTATTCAACCTTTATGTACCATAAGAAT
This sequence comes from Pycnonotus jocosus, assembly GCA_013400435.1. Lineage (NCBI taxonomy): Eukaryota > Metazoa > Chordata > Aves > Passeriformes > Pycnonotidae > Pycnonotus > Pycnonotus jocosus. The sequence continues at coordinate 33,621 of VWYP01020622.1, read as the reverse complement.
GAACAATTATTTGGCTATTCATAATTTCTATGTGTTGCTCTTCTGTTCATCTACTAGATTTTTAAGTCAGAACATACCATTAGGGTAATTTATTTTGATCATCTATGAAGTGTACTAATTTCTTTATCAAGTCTGTGACTCCTCATGAGCTATATATCTGAAGGAAAAATAAACTGTTGCAGCTTTTCATTATGAAATTTTATCACCAAAGGAACCTATCACTGAAAGCTTAAATTTAAATGGAATTTCTACTGAGTAAATTAAGTCTTATTTCTCATCAAATTGGTTTCATCAGTTTTCTGTTTGTTGTCAACCAAAAGCTAGGAGCTTTAATGCTAGCAACGACATAGCTCATGAATGTTCCACTCTGGACTGAGTGGAGTAAACGATTCACAGAATCACTGAATGGGTCAGGTTGGAAGGGTCTACAGTGGGTCATCTGGTCCAAGCTCCCTGCTCAGGCAAAGTCTTCCCAGAGCACATGGCACAGGACTGCATTCTAAAAGCATTTCATGAATTAACAGTGATGCAGTTCATATCACTAAATCTACAACCAGTAAGAGTGACATTTATTCTATTAATAATGCCGGGATCAGCATGTGCCATGGGCATACTGTGCCTGGAATCATTTAAATGTGGTAAATGTGGTAAACCAAGATCTATATCATCTGTGTCCAGCTGGAGGATAAAAAACCAGCAGGTGTTGTGTGAAACTCCCTGCAGATACAATGCTAAACATGACCTATGCTAACATAAGTGCTACCTTGAATGAGAGCACACATCTCTCGATAATACCAGCAAACATTTCTGCTCTAATCAGAGCATTGAATAAAGAATTAGTGACCTAGAGCACTGAGTGTCATATAAAGGAAAGTTTTATTCAGATGTGACAAAAGTCATCCTTTGCCATTTGTTCTTTTTTATACAGAATTAACATTCTCACTGTGAGATTGATTTGCTCCACAAGTCATTACATTAACCTTCTTAGTAATTTTCTTTCAAAGCAGTTTTGGAAATTCACCCTTTTTTCACACACTTGAAAATTCAACCAAAATGACATTGCCTGCTTATCAACAATCAAAAAGGACCACAAATTTACAACTGAATACCTTCCCACCTCTCACCTTGGGATGGTACTTCAGAAGGCAACTGTAATTCATACTCATTGCATTTATGTACTTCAAACCTGTGGCTATATACTAGCTGGGAGAGGTTCAAACATTACAGTTCTTGTTACAGGAGGGAAACTCTGAAGATCAAACTGTAAGTTCAAACAACCACATTTTTCCTCTGTCGTTTCAGTCTTCTAAAATCTGAGAGTCCTGCTGTTGAAACACCCTCCCATAAACCTGAAGAAGGATAAGTGACCTACCTTGGAAAGCCCTCCTACTTCCAAATAGAAGCAGATAATGAAAACATTCCAGGTGACCCACAGGGCAGTCCACACCGTGTACTAAGCACAAAGCCGGATGAGAGCAAAAAAAGAGAGAAAAATAAAATGTGAAGATGAAATGACTTCATACTGAGCAGATCAATAATAAAAAACTGATATCAATAAACATGGTTCTTCTGGGAACAGCCAAGAGCAGAGAGTTCAGAAAAGGAGCTCCCCCTGCAGAAGTCCCCTAAGAACCACTGGAAATTACAAATTCAATATTCATTGCTGTACTAAATAAATACCAATAGAACAGATTTATTCCTTACAGTTTTACACTATTCTAGTGACAGCAATTAAGTCCAAAGTGCTGACTGAAACACTGGGTTTTGGGACAATGCTGAGTCATTTTAAAATCATAATTTATGTCTCTTAAAGGAAATTTAAGATAAGCAAACACCTTAAATAAGGAAATACTACTGAAATAACATTTAAATGCTATGAAGAAAGGTGCAAGAATAATCCCCACCACTAAACAAAACAGAAGATCTATTGATCTGGTAATCTAGATTTTTTTTTTTAAACAAATAAGAAAAGTGTAAATCTGATCTCTTGATAGTCTTTCACAGTATAACGTACTTTATTACATTAAAATTAGCTCACCACTTCTCCAAGACTTTTGCCATGAGTCTGATCCTACAGGGCACACTTACCAGCTGAATGTATTCATACCTTTTCTGGGTTCTCCAGCATGGTACTGAACTCATACACCACCCACAGCATGAATGGGACATTAATTTATCTACTTTAAATCATCTTTTGCATTTTAACTGTCAGCACAACAGACTGGCACCATTTCTTTATGGATGCCCTGTTTGCTGACATACAGCTGCACACTATTCCCAGTGAATTCTCCAGGCACTCCACCTCAGGAGCTTTTCACCCTGATGGGCCCAGTGTCCATGCAGCCATGCTGGAGCTACATCCACTGGAATAGAAGCAGCGAGCAGCAGCACTGCCACTTCACATTTACACACTTTGAGCCTTCACAGTGGACAACTGCTGCTAAGAGCTTCTGCAAGTCTACTTAGCTGTGGCCAGGGGAAGGTTAGTGTCTATTGTTTTGCTTCAATATAATCATTAAAGCTCCATATACTGATCTACAATGCACTGCACAGGTGCCATGCATACCTGTTTGGCTTTCTTGGGCAGTTTTGGGGTTCCCCTCTTTATTCCTCTCCCTGTCATGTGTGATGAAAGGTTCAGGTAAAGAGGATTGACTTTTTTTCCTCCTTCATTACTGCCCCCTGCATAGGGCCATTTCTGTAAGCAAAAAGTTCAACTGCTTTAATATCATTTCTTCTGAGGTATGTCAGCAGTTGGGCAATGGCCCAAGGAGTAGGTCATCAAGAAACAAAACAACAGTAACACTCCTGGGCCTCTTTCTCTGTCTTACAGAGAAGGGCAGTGTAGAAACTGAAGGCTGGGTTATAAAAAAAGACAAAGCTGTTGTGGTCTGTGAGCAATATGAGGTCTGTACTGTTCATATGATTAACCTAGAGTATAGCACATTTTACTACATTTTTTGACTTTGTAATAACTTAATGTCATCATCAACTACTGATTTTCTAACATTTATATTCAGAACATTATGTGCAGAGAGTTCAAAATTAATGAACAACTTGTACAATCCCAGTTGCACATAAAAAGCACAATCGAGACTGTTTGGGAGTATTCTCCTTTTTAAGAAATAATTTTTTATCTCTCTGTGAACTAAATCTGTCACCACAACAAAAGGAATTCTGATTGATCTGCCAGGCCAAGCCAAATCTGTTAATGGCCTCATTCTGTCCCGTGACCACCAATGACAATTCTGTACTGTGCAGGCAAAACCTGTCTGAGCCTGCTTTCCCAGGCCAGGCTATGCCATTCACACAGTTAGGACCAGTTTGGTTCCTGATCCACCATGAGGATTACTGAAAGAGAAGTGCAGGTGCAAAGCAGGTGTGCACCTTGAAACCCAGCTGCTCTGTGTGGAGAGGCTCTTCCTACACTCTCACTGAGCTGCAGAAATCTAAATTTGAGCTCCATTTGCTTCATAAACATAATAATTACATTGTATTCAGTAATTAGTACTACATGTTGGGGTTTTTTTAAGTAGGAAGGATATTGTCTTCTTGGATATTCAAGGAGCAAATTCTTTCTTTGCATTGTTTTGTAGGTACTTAAGGAAAGGTAAGATAGCAAAAGGCAAGAAAGCAAAATCAGGAAATATCAGAATTTGGGCTGTACATGCCAATTTAATTTTTCTATTTTGTGGCTGTGCAATACAATTGAAAAATTTAAAAACTCATCATAGATAAATTTTTATTTTTAAAAAAATCAAACCTCCCCTAAGACTTTTAATGAACAGCTAGCTCAATACTTCTTTTCTCCTTGTCGCTCAGATCCTGCTCTGAGGACAGAATATCAATTTCCTCATGAGGTTTACTAAGATGCTCATCACTGTAATGCGTGAGAGCTGCACAAACATTAACTAATTTGTTTTATGTTATAAGGGAATGATACAGCTCTCAGAATGCAAATGATGCACTGATACATGCAGAGATTACATTCAGAAGTATTCATACATTATAAGCATCCAACTCGAGGTCCTTAAGAGTTCATTTTTCAGAATGCTTGAGGTTATACACTCACTTTACAAACTCAGTGTTCAGCTCCCTGTGGCTGAACCTGCAGCACTTGTGCAAATCAGACCACAAGGTCTCAAGACAAGAATCCAGAATGCAAGGGGAAAACAAAGCACGTGACAGGTTTTGTTAAAGTCACTCACTTTGTGTCAAAAGAGGTTTCAGTGGTTGAGAGAAGAGATAAAATTCAGCTACTGAGCAAAGCCTTCACAGCAAAAGCAATCCTTTTTTCCTGGTAGCATGTGCCTCACTCTTCCCATTGTCTTCTGTTTTCTGAAAGTCAACTTTCTGTTCTACATCTGTGATCTCCAGAAAACCCCTAAATGTCTGTCCTGTTACTGAAACTGAGGCAACAATAGAAGAATTAGTAGGTATCTATCTAGTTCAAACCTGCAAATATATAAAAGCATCGTAGTAAGACTGCACAGAAGGGCTTTAATGGCAGCTTTTCTAAATTTTTGAGTGTTTCTTTCTGAAAAAAATTGTAATACTTTCTGACATTACATGCATTGTGTAAATTTATATGTATATAAATGTATATTTGGTCAAAAAAACCCACCAAGCAATATTCCATTATGTGGCATCACAGTAACACCAGCTTGAGTCATTAAGAAAGGTGTAACTTTTAGATCCATTATGCAGATTCCCTCCTTTTGCTAGCAGAGCAACAGCCCAAATTGCCATCCTCTGTATGAAGGGACACGTCATGCATGCTGGCAATTTTCTCTCAGTGTAGGAATAGTGCAGGTCTGAGACTGGTCCACACTGACCCTCAGGTTTCACTTCCCTCCCAAGGCACCTGACCTGTTTCATGATCTGACCTGACATTTAACCTCTCCCATTCCATGTCCTGAACATTGTGCTGTCCATCCTGCTGGGTGTGCTCACTCTTACTTCCCCACACCCAGCAATTCCTGCCTAGTTCTTTGGCCCCTCCCCACATGCTGTCCACCCTAGCTCACCTGGCCTCACACCCAGTGTCACATCCCTCACCATATCTGGCATGAAGAAGGAATTTTCCACGCAGGTTCAATCAATAAGAAGAGTTGGTACTTTTATTTTATATCCCAAATGACTGACCACTTAAAAATCACCTGGACATTTTTGTAACAGATCCCTTCTAGATGAAGGACCTAGGACCAGGTCTTTGGTTATTTCTCCCCATGATTTACTACATCATTTCTTGCTTTTAGTCTTTTGCACTAAGGATTGTATACGATGCGGTGTGAGGAAGTATTTGAAGTCTTACCAATAATGTGGAGGGAGTACTGACTAAACCTTACTTATCCAATAAATCTACCCTTTCATAATGTCAGCCTCTCTACAACAGTGAGATGTCTACACCTCTTGAGTCTACAATCATATTGAAACCAATGCAGAGATTAATTTAATACATTAATGAAATACAAGTACTTCTACAGTTAAAATATTTGCAATGGATGGATACAATGCCACAAGAACAATTTGTTAAGGTAAAAGAGAAAAAAAGCTTGAATATTACAAGAATTGTGGGATAAGTTTAGCTTTAATGAATAAGTTATCTCAAGAGTATATTTAAATCTGAAGTGCAGCAACTACTCTGACAGTGTCATTCATGGCATGAGGGAATCAATGTTGGCTTGGGGATACTTCAAGGGAAAGGAGCAACTACTGTGTTGTCAAATCATCCCCCTGTAATATCTGGATCAGTACTTGCAGAGCCTTATTAGCCATATTTATGAAAGATGGCAAGGGAAGTGACATAAATCAGCACAATGGAGCAGTAACAACTCACAACTTACAGGGGAGCATATTCAAAAAGTGATTTTGGAAGCCTAAATATTTCACATGTGTTTTCACTACCTGTATAACATTTGCTTGAGTACTGAATAAAGTATCCTATACAGCCTTTCTTCTGCTGTTCTGATTTTTTTATTTGTTTGGGCTTTTTTAAAGAAACTGTTTCCTGGCTTTTCAACTATATCCATTGCCAACTATATCAGATTATTTAATGGAATACATTAAGGCACATAAAGCAGAGATTTCCACCATAGATTCTCCCTTTTAAAGCCTATTATTTTCATCCTTCACTATTTATTAACACTTTTCTTTTCAGCTTTGAGGCTGGATTTTGAAATTTTAGCTGTATGACTCATCATTCAGAAGCCTTTTGAAGTCCCATTTCAGAAGTAGCAGAGGAAGAAAATCCCCAACTTTAACAAGTATCCTGTCATCATCATTAATCAATTTTAACAGCCTGAAAATCTTGCTGGTGATAGCAAGATCTATTAAAAAAGAAAAAGCATGAACAAGGAAACAGATCACAGCAGAGTTCTGGAACTTCATGACAAGAGTGCAACAGCGTAGTTAGAACTGAAATTCAGCTGTTTCTTTTTTCTTTGCAAATGTTTGGGTAAATTTCAAATGAGCTAATCTGGGAAAATTAGGAATCAGCTCTGCACTTTTATGCCCCCTGGGAACTTTGCACAGATTTAATTCAGTCACAAAATACTCAAATACTGAAATAGTACATCCGCTTAGTGACAGGACAAATTGTTCACAACATTGATCTAAATTACTAATTAATACAAAACCTATTAGAAATAATTATTGGGTTTAAACTAATTAGGATACTTGGAGTCAATGCTGTCACTCCCTCTCTTTCCCTTTTTCTTAAGCTCTGAGGACTTGAAATTTTAAGTATTCACAAGTGAAATTCCAGATTTATTTCAGAATCACCATCCATATAGTCCTGTATCTGAGGGACTATAGACACTGAACATGAACCACTATCTCTAACTGCTTGGAATGAGAATTCTATTCTACAGAGATGCCTCATGTATCAGCCACTGCATGGCAGCTCTTAGATAGTGGGGCTTTTTTTTTTTTTTTTGGTAGAAAGCTCTCATGACAAATTTCATATCACTCAAACTAATTTCTTTATTCAGAATTTTAATCTACAGTGGCTATGCTTATGGTGCAGCTTATGTGGTCACTAAATCCTAGTGATAAACTAGCCAGCCTGGGTTCAATGGCAGTGGAAGAGTCAGAAGCATGCAACTGCTATTGTTTTTAGTAGTTTCTATTGCAGCCCTCACTGAACTCCCTGGCTCTACATATCTGCAACAAAATCCTGCTCAGTTGTGCCTGCAGAAGCAGTTTCATATTTGACTGCAGTATAGATGTGCTTCAAATTATGGCCCTACATGTATTAGATTTATTCACTCACTTTCCTATTTCTTTACATATTTTAAACTTTGAGGAGACTGAACATGACATACATAGTGCAAGATGACAAAGTGAAAGCTTTTGTGTAAGTTCACTTGTCAGGGAAACCTTCGGCCACAGATTTCATTGCACAGAAGACAGATTAAAAACATTCTCTTAAGGTTCAACAATGGCTCTAGAGCTGGTCAGCTGAAGTCAAGATCATCACCAGAGTACAACAGATTATCTTGAGGACAATCTGTGTGCACACATGCCAGATTAATTTTGTGGAGACAGTTTACAGAACTAAACCGTTGTATCTGACATGATTCTCTCTTTACTTCAGTTTTTCTAATATTGTGATGGGACCACCTGCATTAGTTAAGCTGATTTCCAGGGAAGTCCTCTGGAAAAAACAATGGATATTAAGCATAAATTTCTTGAAGCAATTAGTTACTTTGCCAATTAAACTGTGTTAAATTTAATCTAAGTCAGAAGCTTCATCGACCAGAGTATGTAAAAGCATGACTCAAAATATTTCTTCAGCCACAGCCACAGCACCGAATTCTTGAGATACCAACCACTAACAAATCCAGGGGCTTAGATGTGGCTGAAAGTGGACCTATGAGCATGAAAGGCCATGAAGCTCTTCCATAAATTTGAAGCCTAATTCACTACTCAGAGCCTTGGTAAGAATCTCTCTGCATTGTCTTTAATACTGAAATTCAGGACACTACTGAAGATTTGCATTAAACAAACTTTAAATTTAAAGCCAGCAGTAAAAGTTTACAGGTGGACTGTCCCTTTTGCCTTAGTGAATACAGCCAGCATGCAGCTGGCACTGGTAGGGGTCTTTACCGTCAGTATCACTGACTCCTTCTGGGATGTCTGGGGTCAGGGGACAAAGATAAAGTGTGCTTGGCACAGCCATAGGAAGCTTCTGGGGAGCATGTGTTGATATAGATGGGAAGATCCTCAGGCTATGCTCAACAAGAACTTCAAGCTGGTGTAGCCCTGCACTGCTGCAGAAAGACTCCATGCCTTTTTCTCCTTCCTCTGGCTGCTTGTTCCCATTTCTCTTCTCCCATCTGCTGGAACAAGTTAAACACATCAAAGAGCTGACCTACATCTAAATTAACACCAATAAAGAAAATAGTTGCTTTTCACCTAGATCTTTTCTGATTTGCCAGTTTACCAGGTGGTTGAACTGGTACCTGTGCTGGTGCAAACAGAGGAACAGCACAGGGGCTGAGGGCAGCAGCTGAGCAAAGGAATATGTTGCTTATGCTGGCTTGAGGTATTTACTGAACTCAGCCTGAGGGCAAGGCTAGGCATCAGGCTGAACTGACAAGTTTGGAGCTAGCAACAGGAGAAGTCTTGGAACTCCTCCTTTCCCCTCCACCTCCACATTGCTGTCCATAAACATGCAGTCCCAATCCCTGCCTTATGCCAACCTTGGCAAACATTGGAACCTCACAGATCAGATTCAGGTCACCAGTTTAGCAAAAGATTCTCCACTTTTTGCTGGGTTGGTTTTCTGACAGCTTAGGAATGGAACTGACATACTGACAGGTCCAGTTAACTCCTGCCAGAAGTGGGGGAGAGGATCTGGGGAAGTGTTCAGTCAGGGAACTGTGGGAACAGGAAGACATGACAGCCACCCCATTCTGCTGATGTTGAGCTGTGAGGTCAGTCACAGACACCTTGTGTTACAGACACCCTTCAGAGCTCAGGATTTGGCTCAAACTATTCCCACTTCACTGTAAACCCTACTTTAGTAAGGATATAATCACAGATTGCTCAGAGAGGTGGTGGTGGGATGAAGAAGTGGGTGATCACAGAGCATTCTGAGCTGGAAGAGACCCACAAGAATCATCAAGTCCAACTCTTAAGCGAATGGCCCACAGAGGGACCAAACCTGTGACCTATGGCATTATTAGCACCATGCTCTGACCAGCTGGGCTCTAAAGCCTTGATCTTCCCCAGTAATGAGTGTTGTCACCTGCTGTAGCTAGAGCTCCTAAATACATGCTTAAAGATAAATCAGAATATGACATCAGTTAAATCACCATAAAGTACCTTGCTGGGGAGGTGTTTCTTTCTTTAATTATGAGTTTTCTACCTCTACTTTAAAACAACTTTTGTATAGCCTAAAATGTTCAATTACATTGGAAAATATATAGAGAATATATAGAAATCATCAACATCTGTTGCCATTTCATTTGAAAATTAAAACAGAGCTTGCATCATTGAACAGCAGTGCTGAACCTGAGGGGCAAGAAATTTTGTAGTGTTGCACTTCAGACATGAATTTCCCACATAATTTTACAGATGCTTACACTCACTTCTTGTGTATAAAATGGAGAGCATGCAGCAGAAAGGTGAGTCATCAATACATGGATGCCCAGTTCTTCAACCACAGATAATAGATAAAAGCACTATTTTTTATATTAATCCATTTTCAATTCATTATAGTCTGCTTGTAAGCTTAGCTAACATGAGTATAACGTTAGCTCTTGGATGCACTTTTTGTTCACTTTTTCTTTTAAGACATGACAAAGAATTACAGAATTCCAGGCTTGACTAGAAAAGATGAAGCTTTTCAAGTATTTGTTTAATGAGTTTTCCTCACCAGACATTTATTTAATTTCTTTGTGAGGAAAAAGAAAGATACCTTTACACTCCTAAAATCCATTACTGACAACACAACAGAAATGTTCCAAATACAGCCATTGCCAGGTAAAGACATAATATTCTTACATTCAAAAATGAATGTGGGGGAGGAAAAGAGATTTTTTTGTTGCCAGTTTACTTCACAGCTTTGAATTTATTTTTTTTTTTATTCCTGGCTATATTGAGAACATAGGAAAAAAACAACAGAGAAGCTTCAAGTTACAAGTATCGGGGAGAACTTACAAAACTTTAGGGTCAAAGCCATAAATACAGGTCTTGACAAAATTACATGTAAGTGAGAAGTAGACTTCTTTGAAATCCATGGGTCACAGGACCAAAGAAATTTCTACAATCCTTGCTCCTCTCTGCTTAAGAGAAAGATGCAGTTAAATATAACTTGACCATTGTAAATATTTGTTTTAATCACTATTAATTCTGCTTGTCTGTTGCAAAAAGAACAACATTTTGTAGTTTATTTATCTATTTACATATGGTCTAATTGACTTGTACCATAGTTATAGTTTTGGCAGCACTTTCTCCAGGTTACCTCTTTTTGATAATATCCAAAATCTCAAAAAATTCACTTAGTAGTCCTAAATTTGCAAAAAGACATGAAGACCTCTACAGTTTCTACAGAAATACCATCTGGCACTTTGGAAACAAGAAAATTCTGCTTTGTAATATGACAGGCTTTATGGCAAAAAACAAGGTAAAAATATAATAAATGAGACTTACCACAACTATGTATCGAGGCCTAAACTGGATGGTTCCAAACAAACCCAAAATGACAACTATTATTTGTAGGAAATTGCCAAGGATAGGAGCCCACTGGAAACCCAGGAAGTCAAAGATTTGTCTCTCTAATGCTGCCAGCTGTAAGAAAACACATAAACAGAACATGCACTTTTTAATTATGGGTTGGACAGAACATTTGATATTTTCCTATTTGTACCAGGCTTCACCAGCGAGTGAGCAAAGTTGTGCAAACCTTGCATTTGCTGCTGAAATACCATCATGCTCCCTCCTTTGCCCACATCTTTGTTTCCTAAGATTTACTCTCAACTGCAAGTTCCTCAATCCTAAAAAGTTCCTAAAAGCCCAAAAGGGCAGAGCAGGCCCAGAGGAGTCCCAGATGTGATCCCAGGAGTTCCTTGATGCAGGAATTAAGGAAGACTGCTTGGAGCTCCTCACACCTCAGGCACAGACGTAGGCTCAGGGGCTGAAAGGCAGTAGAAAATGTTGGAAGACCCCAGAGCAAACTGCTTCAAAATCAGCAGCCAAATGAGCCATCTGTGCTCTTCAAAAGCTGCTACGATACTTTTGGGCAACTACAAATCAGAAAGAAATGGTGGCAGCCTAATAGCTCTCTTCCCACTGTCCTCATGGCATTTGGGGCCTGGATTTATTTGGGTGTGGAAAAAGGAAGCTAAGAAGTGTCAACCTTCATCTTTGCATCAGCATGTGGTTCTTAGGTAATTCTGCATTTCTGAACATTAGGCAAAAAAGAGAAACAAAAAGCCAGATATAAAATTCTTCTGCAAACACATCTGCTACTAATTTTTGACAGTCCAATCTAATGTTCTAAAAACATAGAAAAGGCAACTTTCTTAGCAGCATATTTGTTGGAGTTTAAACTTAGTTCAATATTTTTGCAGCTGCAGCAAGATATTCTTGAGCAGCTAACTAGAAATCTACTGAGAAACAACTGAGTTTCTGTGCTTGCTAGAATTTATTAACATCTACTTGATTTTACTACATTGTTACAAACCCTAAAATTTACTGAAATATGCACTTACAATATTTATAACTGAGACAGATGGAGCAAGCATGGCTCTATGAATACCAACCAAAGTATTATCATATGTGGTTATTTCACATAAACCATTTCATTTTACACATTATGGCCTGATTCAATCTTCACCTGCAAGATGAGGCTAGATGTCACTGAGTGCAGAATCCATTTTTTCTGTACGAAACCCCTCCCTTACAGCAGACATGAAAACCATATTCTCTATGCTGAGGTTAATAAATATGATAAATCTAAACAATGAAATGAACAAAAGTTGAATCATCAACATGGTGCAGCACTTTTGCAATCAGGGAAGTTTCACTGACTTTTACCAGCTAAACATCTGGCCCAGAATATGCAAGTGAAAACTCACACAGTACAATACAAGGGTGCCCCAAATCCCATGTGGAAGATGGTAAATAAAGAGTTTTGAAAGCTCTTTGGCACAGGCAGAACTTACAGTTTATGGTCTAGTAACAACATACTGAGAGTCCTGTGTCACACAGGAAGGCATTTATGGCATCCATGACCAGAGCCAGAGACTTTCTCATTGCCATTACAAGTGGAAATCCTCTGGGTCAGCAAAATAGCTAAAAAATTCACAGACCACCAGTTTTCAGAGACAATGTGTCTTCTTCCTGGAGCCATGACATTAGCAAGCAAGCAGAGGACGGACTTGTCAAACCAGACAAGGATTGGCTTAGTGCCACCTCTGAAACTCTCCTGCAGCTTTGGTTTTCACCTGCACCAATAAATTGAGTGTGTCCTATCACACTCCCAGCACTGAAGGCAGCTGGCTTAGCACTATCTCCATTAAAGTGTCCTTGGCTCTGAGACTGGGCAGCTGTGTGCAAACTATGTACTTACCTACTCAAAATACCCTTGGCCATGGGTTTCCCACTCTTTGGGAAGACCACTGGTCACAATAATCCTGGTTAATGTGACAGAAAACTCTAATGGCTCACTAACATCCACAGTGTCACTGCCTGGCTACTTCCCCAGGCATGAGAATTTGCTGGTGTTGGGAGCAGAGAGCTTGCCCAGAGTGAGTATTGAGGAAATCCACACTGGTGGGTCATGGATGCCATTATGCATTTTTTGTAGCTTTGAAACACCTAGAGCTATCTGAAAGACAAAAGCCTGCAGCACAGATATGAATAAAGCTGTTTAGTACCTGTTCCTTCTTAAACTGACCTTTGGGATAAATCTTCAGATCATCACCTTAAATGCCTGAAAATGTAATACTGGAACATAAGTGAACACAACCACTGCACTTTGCCACTAGAGTCGTGCTAAAAGGCTTGATGTTCAGCTCAAGCCTAAACTGGATCAGACAAAAAGTTTGCCTTCATGTGCATCTCCCTGATATCTGCCAAGCAAGTTCTGAGTACCTCCATCAGGCAGGTCTGGGCTACCAAAAAATAGCTCAATGGTATATAACCAAAGATGAGGGTGCATATGTGTATATTTACCACAGACAGAGCTATACATTAAAAAAAAAAAAAAATCTTTCCATAGATTACTGTGGTTAAGGCACCCACCACAAAACACAGAGAAGTAAAGTTCAATATCCTCTCCTGCCTAGTGAGTTACTCATTCCTCTCTTCCCACTTCCTATCCATTAGGATACCAAGGGAAAGAGCTTCTCTTTGAAGCAGTGTCACAGGCAAAAAAAATGAAAATGTGTATTTCGCAAGTCAGAAAGAGAGCACAAGCAGAAACATGAGGGTACAGTCTATTGCTTTTGACACTTACACAAAACTGGGAGAGTTGCTCATGCTTCTTGCCTACAGGGCTTGCTCTTTATTTTATACACAGTGACAGCACGAAACCACTGAAGGAGCCCTGGAAGCAGGATGTCAAGCATACAGTACCAGTCCTTCCCCACTAAGAAGTACTTTCACCATCAGGCTATGCAGACACATCTTCCTGAGCAGCTAAGTCTCATTTATTTTGCTCTTGTCACCAACACAGAGTAATCTGCCTCATCCCCAAAGCCCACAGAATACATTAGCAGGGGTGGTGCAGGGGGCAAAGGGAATCTAAAGACAAGGAAGAGGCAGGAGCCATGTCTTTCCTCCTCAAATTGCTGCCCTCTTCTAAATCATAACACCTTGCAGGCAACACAGACAGAAGCTAAAAAGCTAAAAACCTAGTAATCCATGATTGTGGCAGAGGAAACATATTAAGACCTGTTTTCTTTACACCATGATCAATATGGACTGAATAGAGGAAACATCTGAGTGCTGCTGCTCTTATTCACCCAGGGGAGCCCCCAAGAAGCAGTGAGGGCCACAAAGTTTTTAGCTCTGTGCAAATGAAAAAGCAATCCCTAACATAGGCTGTGATTCAGGTAATTGATTTGACAGAAATCATCAGAATAAAGAGAAGGAAACAGGCACCTGTGCACATTTAAAGGCTGGTTTTGCACAGATATGAAGACCCCACACTGATGATATTTGCCCAAATCCAAAATCCCTGTGTCCATCAGTGGCCACCAAACTAGCCTAGACTCTGTGAAAGAGGGTTTCACTTGGAGTTATGTGCATGTGAGTACTTCAAAATGTTACACCAGAAACATTTTAATTATAAGGAGGCTGTTTTTCACAAGAATTTTCTTTTTCTCAGCAAGAAATTTTCCCACATGAATTTCTAATTTCATCACCATTTTCAGATTCTTCTGAAAACAACCTGAAAAACTGAAACCTAAAGGGAAGGGAGAGGTTCCCAAAATCAGCTGGCTCAACTTGTCCCACTTCTAGAAGATGGATAATCAATTGAATAGGGCAGAGGAGCTGGAGGCTGCAGCTAGGGTATGCTCTATGTGACTGGGATCCTCCAGGGATTTACTGTCATACCAGTTCCCTACCAAGTTGGGAGAGGCTGCACCTCCACTACTTGTGACAACTAAGACAACAAAGTTTGGAATTGTCCATAATAAATTGTTGTTTGATTTTTTTTTTAATGAGTAACATAAAAGTGGAACGAAACCCCAAACCCTTCTTTCAAATAAAAAAGGAGGGCTTGTTTCCTCAACTTAGATACTAGGTGTGTGTTTGTAATGAAACCTATGTCCAGTTGAGTGAAATATTTTCATGAGAACTTATAAAAATCTATCAAAGTTGATGAGAAATAACATTTTCTTATCATAACAACACTTGGAAAAGGATATATGATATTTCTTATTAGTGCTGGCAAGGGAGAGCTTTGTTATTTAGTCATCACCATCACTGACAATCTTCTAATGCAAAGTGTATGACTCAGGAGACCAGGACTAGCAGTAAAATGCTCTAGTGGAACTGCAGCACTTCACTTAATGAAGTCTTAGTTTTTCACCTGTTTGTTTCACTAAGTCTTCCAAACATTTCCCATTTCCCACTTCTGCAGAGCACAGGAGAAGGTACTAACCCGCAAGATGGGGCTGCAATAAAGTCACTCAGGGTGAACTTTCTTCCAGCCATGCTCAAGCCCTTTTGTACTAAAATAGCAAAAACTTCAGGTGAACTCATCTGTTTGATTTTTGAGCTTCTTCACCTAGAGGGATCAACCAGATGTGCAGTACAATTGGAATCTCCAGAACAGAAAAAAATAGTGCAGCTGTAGCATTGATGTTTGACAAGTAGCTTAAGGCAAAGAAGTAGCAAAATAAAAGGCAATGCTGCATAGGATCTGCAGAAAGAAATCATTGAGATGTTCCTCATCAAAAGAGAAATCAAAAAACATTTTTGAG
The DNA here is from genome assembly GCA_013400435.1 of Pycnonotus jocosus. NCBI lineage: Eukaryota > Metazoa > Chordata > Aves > Passeriformes > Pycnonotidae > Pycnonotus > Pycnonotus jocosus. The sequence continues at coordinate 18,178 of VWYP01020622.1, read as the reverse complement.
AGAAGGCTTGAACAGGGTGCCCTGTGGATTAAATCTCTCCTCTAAAGGGGTTCTATAAATAGGACCCTTCTCAGGTCTTATTATACTTCAAAATATATATCAGAAGCTGTCTGAGTGATGAGACACCACAGCAGAGTTACAAAGTCAACTTCTCAAATATGTGTTAAAATTCAATTTTCTCTTCTGTCAGAAACATCAAGGAAAACAGTCAGTTTTATATTTTAATGGAAAAGTTTTATAAATGACATGTTAGTTTGAAATTAATAAATAGAACCAAATCCATAACAGAAGTCACTTTATCAAGATGAAGAGTTTTCATATGTAACAGATCATTTCATACAAGAAAAGACCCAAAAGTAGCATAATATAAACAGAAGACTATAAAATTGTTAAATGTAAAAATGAAAGGTTAATGATACAGCTGCAAATTTGATACCCTGTAAATGACTAAATTTCAAAACTTGGGTAGTACAATCTACTCTGCATTTGATATTAAAAAGTTGCTTCAATCTGTCATGCAAAACAACTCCTAGAAATTATAAAAACCAGAAAAGTATCAGTAGTATATCTAACAAACTTGTATTTGAGCAATCTAACAAAAATCAAAGAAATATTTAATAACTGGAGAGCTATAAAACTGTATTACTTTGGAATCCTTTTTGAAATTAAAATAATTTTACCAGCTAGGGGAAAAAAGGAGAAAAATTATGACTTCACAATGGACACTTACAAATGGACTCAGCTTTCAAAAATTAAAATAGTATACAGAAAATGGTGAATCAAAAATTACAGTTCATAGTATTCATTTTCTAAATTCAGGTCAGGAATTATCTGTAACATTTGAATTATGCATGTAAGACTCAGAGTTGGCTGATATTGCTAACAGTTGTAACAGGAGAAGTTCCAGAGCACAGCACATCATCTGTACTAACTGCTGCTCCTAAGGATATTTCCTTCAAAATTCTCATATTCATCTTATGATCCTAAATTTAACCTGTGGCTTCAGAAAGAGTTTCCTGACCATGACGAATCTCTGAGGATTGTTGGTCTTTTCACTATTACCAATGGTTCCAATGTGCTGTGCTGAGTTACAGTTTAGCCCAGTTTGGCAGATGCAGCTGTTAAAAACTGATGTGGTTCCCCAGCCTCCTTCAAAGAAACTCCACCTGGAACTTTAAGTGCCCTCTGCTCTGAAGCCCCAGGATACCTTCGCTAAGCTCAGCAGTGCTATCACCTTTTCCTCCTGTCTCGTCCCATCCCATCCTACCACAACCTCTCCTCTCCCACCTTTCTTCTTTCCTTCCCTTCTCCCTTTCTTCTTTTGTGCCCACATTGGGCACTCCCAAAAAGCTACACATCGGCACAAGTGAGAGGGCAAGGGCGAGGCAGGAGTGGAGCAGTGGGAGCCTCCTTTACCACCTTGCAGCCTGCGCCTTCGGCTGGAATACACAAGACCTTGGAGCAAGGTCACTCTCAGCGCTAACCACATTTGACTTAAAGGCTGTCTTCACATTCCAGGGTTCTTAGGTGTGTATTTCTTTCTCCTTGACAGATGTTCCACTGAGAAAACATTTCGGTAAAAGCTGGGGGCAAAGGCTCCATGTTCACATTTGGAAAATACGCACTTTCTAATTTAAGGGGAAAAGACATCAAAAGGCTGCCAAGCTACTCTGGATAAAACCTCAGCATTGGAGAGTAAAAGACTGACTTATCACTTGCTAAACCCCAGGATTTCGAAGAGCAAATTAGCAGGTGATGAAAGAAGAAGGTTAAAATAAATAAGTAAATAAATAAGTTGCATCAAAGACCAATGGTAATGAATAAACAACTTTTTATACAAATTTTATACTCCTGCTGTGATTTCTGAATTTTACTGACAGGCTTGACTTCAGTAAAAAGGAAGATAAGATTTAACACGAGAAAAATGCCAGGTTTTTAATGCAGGGGAGAGCATTTAAACCTGAAGAGGAAGGAAAGTGTCAGATGATCACTCTTAGCTGAAAAATGCTATTTAGCAAGTTATTGTTCCTCAACTAAATATTACAGCCTCCTTATCTGTAACTCACCATCTTTCAATAGAGGCTTCATTACCAAAGATGAGTGCAGTCAGCGCCACAATTAAATGTTTAACTTTGACTTAGATCACTACTTCATAGCTTTAGTGACAGTTAAAGAAATCATCTGTCCACAGAAGAAACTCTCATTAGATTTTTAATGATCTGCATTCACTTGTCCAGGTGAAATACAAGCTTTTGGCTGATTTTAAAATGGTAATCCCTTATAACAGCTCACTATGTACATTTATACGACTATGTGTCATGGAGGTTATTGAATGTCATGAAAGATTCTGAGTAAATCACAAATATTTATAGTAAGTTCAGTTTAATGGAGCAAAACAGAAACTGAGCTTTCTGAGAAGTTATTGTCAGAGAAGAAGGAAAAAACTGATGATCAAAAGTGCCTTTGCAGTCTTGGTCAGACAGATAGGTAATTGGCTGTTACTTGAGTAATTTTAAATAAAATATAAAGCAAAAGGAATATATGTGCTGAAGGAGCTTGATAAAAGAGCAATAGCCAAGATTACTGAAGGCCAAAGCACAAAAACAAAGAAAGACAGGTTCAATAAGAAATATGTTGTCTTTTTAAGACAGCCTGTGCTACTTTTCATCAGTGAATGCTATTCTTATTCAGCTGCTCAATTCATATGGAAAATACTCAGAACTGAGTAAAGGTTTTCTCACCATCCTGGTAACAGCTTTGGTGAATGAGTTCAGTGGAGGGTGATGGTAGTGACAGCACATAATCATGCTGAGGACATGATATTTTAACAAAACAGATTTTTTTTTTTCTGTGAAGGAAAAAAGTCAATCCTCAATACTTTACCAGTTGTTCTTTGATAAATGTTTAAGAAAAAAGACAGGTAAGGAGAGAGTAGTATATGTTCAATGATTTTTGAAAGCCAATATACCGCTCTAACAACTCAGAACCAAAAGACCCCGCTAAATGAATGGCAAAGAAGTTGATCTCATCAGGTAATTTGGATCCTAGTACAAAAGGGAGAGTTGGTAAATGTCAGATCTCTAAAATCTATAAATGTAATTAGAGAGTGCTGAAAAGATTCTTTTCTCCACATTTTAGCAAATATACACATATATTTAGTATCACTATTTAACATTATCAGACAGACACAAAACAAAGGTAATTCTTTACAGAACACTGTTTTTCTAATTATGTGTACTACAAAAGTCTTGCAACTACACTGGTGATGTGCAGGAAGATTCTGAGTGATGGATTTGATATGATGTTGTTATGTATTTCACCAAACTGAGCCCAACCCTCCAGTTCTGTCTCTGACAAAGCTCACACAAAGTCAAAAGAAGCCATCACTGCATCAAGGCTGCAGGATCTGGCTCAGAAAGGCAACAGCAAATTATTTAAGAATCTCATCAGCACGAGAAGAAGAGTTTGTTGATATTTATTCTGCGTGTGACCTGACTGCAGTGATATAAAAGGTGGCAGCAAATAGTTCCAGTTCCCAGCACACTACAGGTGCCAGGGTGATATACCTGAGGCTGATGGCTACGTCTGTAGCCAAACAGACCCCATAAAAATGCAGTTACAGTCTATGGGTAGCCACGATAGGGAAGAAGTGAGCTATTGTAATAAAATCCCACAGCGCCAACTTGTTACAGTACAGTGATTTAAGATTGAATTTCAACCCTCCAATGAAGCTGTAACTGATCCCAGAACACTAAAGTCAAGCCCCTTGGCTGCTTGACCTATAAAATCCTGCAAACAGCTGGAATGAACATGCTTATAATGGCATTTAAGACTCCCTTGGTTGTTTCATTTAAATGCCAGCCCACACACAGCAAAAGACAGTGTAAGACGTGGTTATAGGTTAAAAATCTTTAAAGATTTCTATCTTACTATGAATGAAAAACTCCATGTCAAAAGATACAAGAGAGAATGGAAATTACAATTGACTTCTTAATAATTTTATCAAGCTGCATTTGTGGTGGATTTAGTCCAAAAGAAAGTTTTCATTTGCTACACTATTATATCCCTTCACATCACCAAATACTAAATTCTTGTAATTGTAATGGGTTTTTTAATTTATTTCCACATTTGAACACATCCAGTAAATCTCTGTACCTCTACAGCTTCCTCAATCCACAGGTTTAAGACCTGGTGAAGTACTCACTGACTAACTAACAAAAATGAGAATTGAACAGGTTTACTCATTCTTTGAATTCTCAGGGCAGAGTAGGCAAGGTAAGGTGGTAACAGGTAAGGAGGTAACTTGATAACAATGCAGCTGACAGCCCTAGATCCCTCCTAGATCCTGATGACTATGGGATCCAGTTTAAAAAAGAAAAGAGAGAAAAATGAGATAAAAATAAAAAGCTAGGAACCTATGGTGCAAGACCTGTGCCCAAACCATCCTCATCACGAAGAGTCTGACTGTGAGGGAAGAGATGCTGAGATGGGCACCCAGACTGCAAGATGAAGGAAGAATTGAAATCCCTGTAAGGTAAACAGGTAAAGCCAGTATTTAGAGCCTCTAGTAGATGAATGTCATGCTCCTTCTTGTTAAAGAGCAACCCTCTGCTCTTGAAATGTCTCTTTAATGACTCTTTACAGCCATCTAAACCTGTGTTTTAATGCAGGCTCCAAAAGAAGACAGAAATTAAACCAGATGGAGATCTCCTTCCATGACTAAGGAAGATGCATGTTCAGAGCTCACACGGACCTGGACAAGTTGGGCAGTTAGAGATCCAAATTTAATTAACTAAAATTGTTTGATATGAGCTTTGGCATAAAATATCAAATGACACAAATTGACTCGCACCAGATCTTGAGAAACATAAGGTTTCCCACAGGGTGGTGCATCTTATGTTTAGTTTTCAGTTCCAAAAAGGCAGGGTATCTTCAATCACCAACTCTCTTCAGGCAAAACAAAGTACTAAGCCAAGGCAGCCAAGTAATAAAAATCATGTGCTGGCTGTTACTCTTAACTTGAGCCACAGCACAGAGCCTATTTCCACAGCAGGCAGGAGTTCAGATGTCTGCCTGGATAATCTTTCCCCTTTTTTTCCCCAGAAAACTTCTCTCCAATGCATCTCTCAAATACCAGTGATGTAAAAATAGAGGAACAAGAGACTGCTTCTATTCGACAGATGCACAAGGGGGAAAAAAAGCAGTTTAGCACCAGCTCAGAAGTCTGCTGATGTGTCTAAATAGGTCCCTGCACTGCAGGTCATTCACTTGCTCTCAAATGCCAATTTCAAGCATAGTAGCGACACTCATGGACCCTTTGACGCCGTCACTGTGTGTGATGAGACTGCATTGATGCTGCCATTGCACTGACATGAAAACTCTCTGGTACTGGATCATTTCATGTTGGCATGAAAAATACAGAAATATCCTTCTTAGTTAACAGCATAGCAAAAACATTCCTCCACCTCTTGAGTTATTTGGCCAGGAAGAAGGGTGGAGTTAGAACTGAATAGCAGCATGACAAATATTTTGACCTCAGGTTATCTTAAGTAATTAATCAATAAAGTTTATTGTATTAATAACTTCCAATAGATGGCTATATGGGCATTATTGTCTCATTTAGACATGCAAGTATGTTTTGATTAAATATAATGGGAAGTCTGAGATTATTCTCAAACATGAAAGAAGAATACTGTAGTTAGATGTAGGTGACAATATGGCTATATCTTGCTATAAATTTCACTCTTTCTAAGTATTCTAAGATTTGGCCATTCTCTTGCAGAAATAAGACTCCAAAGTCACATTATTTTCTGTGATTTTGTGGCCCCCCTCACATGGAATGGAGAATAAACTTCTCCAAGTATATATATAACTATACGTATGGTTTACTAGAAAGTGGTCAACAGAAACATTAGTTCTGAAAAATGTTATAGAGCTACAGGGAAATAAAAGATATCTTTTGCATCTTTTAAACTAGATTCTTTGATACCAAAATTAACTCCACTCTCAACTCCTTTTAAGGCGTTTAATTTCTACATAAACTCTCTTGATTAGCCTAACCTTTCTGGAATGCCACTCCAAAATGCTGCCATTCAAACAGCACCCATTTCACCTTGAATTCATCTTCCCTGAACATGTGTGGCCAGCACTCTTCTAGATGTGCAGACAAACTTCCACGTGTTCATTGTCCAATGGAAATATATATTTCATTTGTAATCAAATAAGAAGATCTTGACTTTGGCTTGTTACAAACTGGTAATTCATCGTTCATAGGAGAGAAGGATGAATTATTATCTGAATTTAAAACAACTATTTAGAAGTAGGGATGATGCCTTTCAGGGTCATTTTGAAACTCAAAGGTATACACACAGAAGTGTAAAAGTTCTGTGTATGTTAAATATTTAGATCTTTTTCATAAAGTGTTCAAATCATTTAATCTTAACTTTTTGCTCTGATTTTAACAGAACTTAATTCATCTCTCAGTGACTTACTACCATTTGTCTAGCCATTTCCATTTAATCCCCCAACTTCTGCTTTTACTCCATAGCAGTTGGACTGCAGTGCTTCAAAAAAGTTTATCTAGCCTTGTGCTTGCAAACCCCAGATGAAGTCATTATCCCCCTTAACCTTCCCAATTGCTGCCACTATCCACTAGCCTCACTGCTGGTATCTCAGTATGCACTACAAAAAAGTGATAACCAGTGATCTTCAGTGGAGCTGTTCATTCATCTCAGCGGTGGTCTCTCCATTCATCACATCAGTCAAACATTCCCCAGCAGCTCTTTTGTCCATTCCTAGGCACAGCCAAGACATACCTGTACTTGTTGTCTCTCAAAAGGCTTGGAGCAGAAAGTTGAGGAAAGCAGGGGGGCTACCAGAATGTCACAAAAGACACCAATGCTGTTCAAAGGCTCGAGGCAACTATTCCTCATCACCTAGAGATGCTCAGCAAGACTACACAGGCAAAAGTGAAGACAGAGACTGATCTGAAGTCATACAGTATAATAGATTCCCCTGGTAGAAGATTTCTCCTTCGGTTTTTAGGATACTGATCCCCAGGATCTGCGAAATTCCTCCAGTGTTTGTCAGTTTGTGTAAATGCTATGTAGGTAATGTTTCCACACAGCTGAGGAAAGAACACAACAGCCTTAATTAGTTGCAAAGTATCACACCTCTGTGTGCTGTGCTTTCCTCAGCTGCACACAATAACATTTCCTCCAGACTATCTGGATTGTATAGGTTGATGCTGTGCTGTGTTTTCCCCAGGAAATATCAAGAGATTAGACAGTTTACAGGAGACCAATGCTTAAGGTAATGCATAGGTCCTACTAGAGCTCTAATAAAGCAAAAATGGTTCATGGAATGGTAAAGGTCGGAGGGCACCTCTGGAGGTTACCTGGTCCAAGCCCCCTGCTCAACCCAGGCCAGATGGGGTCATTTCCCCAGGACCATGCCTAGATGACTGTTGAATATCTCCCAGGGTAGGGTCTCCTCTCTGGGAGGAGCCAGTCACTCTCTCACAGTGAAAGTGCTTCCTTTTTCAGATCCTTTCAGTATATCACTTCTAGTGAATTCATCAGGTGTGCTAGGACAGTCTCTGTGGAAAAGGTATTATTGTATTGTATTGTATTGTATTGTATTGTATTGTATTATTTCAGAAAATACAAGAAACTCCAAGACATGTTTCTGTCTTCAAAACATGCTGGTTTCATTGCTGTGGTAGATCTGATATGGCTAAACCAGCATCAATTTTATAAACTTGAGCAAGTTAGTTTTCATAAGGAGAACAAAAGGAGACAATGCCAAGTAAGAATCAAAGAGAAGTTTAGAGCAAAGGCACTGGAACTCAGAACCTGCAACCCTTGGTCTCATCTGTTACATGAATCATGATGTTAGATCTGAATCATGATGTTAACTTAAGCAAAATGAATGTCAGATGAATCAGAATCTGATTAGAGATACTTGCAGTAAAGAAAATTGTAAGACCAACCAATCAATTGATAAATGAATAAACATAAAATATGAATAAAAAATAAACATATCTCAAGCATCTGTAGAAGAAAGATAGATTGCTGGTTCCATGGCTGAAAAAAAATTACACTTGGGAAAAACAGTTCCAAAAATTCCTACCACAACTATTGGGACCGCAGGCCACAGTGACACTTTTAGAAGATATCATCTAGAGACACTTATTATGGAACTATTGAAGTTCATATTGCTGACAGCAAAAGCAGCTGTAACACTCAAATACCATCTGTCTCCTCTGTGAGCAGGCCATTAAACGTGCCTGAGGACGTTTCCTTTGCCTGCTTTTCTGCAAAAGCCACAAATTACATGCATGTACTTTGCAGTGCCAGAATATATTCTCACTTACCCAATATGCCCAAGGCTGGAAAGCATATCTTTACCAAATTTGGCTTTACTAAATTCTATCTACTTCAAGACTTTGAAGAAGTTGTACTATGTACATGATGGCAGATTTTTTTCTACCATTTCCCCATAGAAGTAGAGTTGTGGTCTTGAAATTTCAGTAGTATGACTTAATTTCAAGATACAGGGAAAAAAAAAGGAAATTATTCAGAATACTCCAAAATCTTATTTGAGCACAAATACTACCAAAAGTGAGTAATTATAATGACCAAAATTATGACTATCAAATTGGTATGTTTCATCTTTAGTATAATATCTGTCTGAAGGTCTTACTGCTGTGAAAGTCATTCTTAAAAGTTAGTGAAAAGAATCTTTAAAAGACAGAGTGGATAAAAATGTTACTTGCCTTCTTCCCTTACTCACATTTTATCTACCCAAAATAGATGGATTAGTACAAAATGTGAAGGGAAGCCTTTAAACCCAGGAAAAAAATCCTGCTGCAGACCTTCTGCCTCATTTAATTTTACTGTGCAAGTTCAGAAAGGGAAGATCGTGGAAAGAAAATGTGATGCTAGGTGTCTTTGTGAATACCAGTAACCACATTAGGCTGTCACAGACTTATACATCCAGTAGATTTCAGTCACTGTAGAGTTATTCATTCCAGCTCCATCTCCCTGGAGAGAGACACAGCAATCAGTCTGTGACAGGAAGTTTTCAGACCCCAGGGAAGGCACACTGTAATCTCTTTTTTTATCATTGCTGGAATAGGCATAAAGACAAGGTGAGACTGCCTTATCTGATGCCATGGCAAGAAATGATAAACATGCATTATTATCTTGCAGGAGCTCAGGAAAATCCACTGTCAGAAAAGAAATCTCTTTAACCCAGTGATTCAGCAGATGGGAGTTATACAGAGGAAGCTGATACAATGAAAACCTACCATATCTCTCCATGGGAGGCAAGTCCCCCATATGTCTCCTTTGTCCCGTCTCCTTTGTAACTTCAGAGTTGGAGGAGCAACAAACATGTTTATTCCTGCTTCTGCTTGAGCTGTCACACATCTCGTTTTGTCCTGGCACAATGCTGCTTTTGCATTTCACACACCTCCCCAGGGGCATGCTGCCCCACCAAACCCACAGGTCTCCCTTTCAGTTCTTTAGGACCAAAGTGTCTCCTGTGTGTCTCCAACAAACTCTTCTGTAAACTCTTAATCACAATGACTGCTGCATTTTTGTATGACCTGGGGTGTATCTCGTCATATGGTGTGCTAAGTATTTCTAATGGATTCCTAGAGTTTGGGGTAAACCATATACACATTAAGGTGTTGGTGGATTTATGTTTGCCAAACAAAATGGACAGCAAATACATCGCAGAGGATATATTTTGATATTTAATGCTCAACAAGGTGACAGATTATTTGTTAAAAAATATACCACATGGCCACTTTGATTATTAAATTTAAACCTTACAGATCTTTTATTCCTGGCCGTAGTAAGGGTTGGTGTCTAGCTGTTCTGCTAGGGTTACTTTGGAGACAAACAGCAATGATGAATTTTAATGAGCTGCCTCTACTTTCACTGAAGAACCAAAGTGAACCACAGGAAAGATGCAGTTTATATTGGTTTTTGTGCCCTTTGTACTCTGTCATCTGTCCATCCTTTATCCCCTACAAGAGAAATATGGGGAACAAGATGCTGTTTCATGCTTAAGAATCAGCTGCATAGTATGCTAGGAAGGGATAAAATATTTCTTACTGCAATTCTTTGGTAAAATGAATAAAATTAAGAAACAATAATCCTTTTTGATTGTAAATGGGCAATATATTAACACTGACGGTCTCTGACTGTCAAAATCCCCCACCAAAGTCCCTGTACCTTTCTTGCATGCTTTCCCTAAAAATCTGAGCACTGTTACAGACAGGAAAATGGATTACCTAAGTACTTGCTCTGATTCAGTATGACCACACTCATGTTCTTGAATGTTCCTGAATTCCCAGGAGCAGTTCATTGCATTCTCTTACTACTTCCAAGGCTATTGCAACTCAATGGGATGAATAAAATATCAACTTCTACCTCTGCCTTACAACTACTTAGAAAATGCTGTGAGAGGCTATCATCACTACTTTCCTTCTCCACTGTAGACTCATCAGATTTCCTTCATTATAATATATTCTTCCACAAAAGAGATTAAACTGCTGCTCCAATTGAAAAACTGTTTGTATTCAGATGAGGACATAGAAGCATGCAAAATATTTATACAGTAAATAGGTAATTTCCTCTAAACAAAAACCAAAGACAAAATCCAAATTCACTTTCTCAAATGCAATTCAACTTTCTCATGGACTACTTGCTCATGGTAGTTCATTTCTAGATCCACTCTTAAAAATATCTTACACACAAGTGGCCCCAGGAGGCTTTTGATTTTCAAGGACTTCTACTTACTCTCATACTCAACCTCCCTATTTCCCCTGCCACTGGTGGACAATAAATAGTTATCAACCTCTTTCATGCTGTAAAAACACAACTCTAGGATGCTGCAACACAGTTTGCACTTGCTATTTCAAGCTTATGTCTTGGAAAAGAAGAAAACTGACTAAAAGAGCAGTTGCAGTTTTGCACCACAGGCACACCAGAGAAATCACAGAGTAGCCTGCTATTCCCTTCTCTCTTTGATAGTATGGCTGTATCCTGTGTTTTAGTTCAGTTTGCACTTGCACAGCCTTTTACTAGGCTCTCTAAGTTTTTAACATAATACACACAATGCACAGTAAGATAACTGTTAGCTGGATTGCCTATTCTGCAATGAACACCTGTTTAACCAGGTAAGATACCTATCTTCTTTCTATTTTTCTCCAGAGTCAAAGCAAGTCCATGTCTTAAAAGTGAAAAATAAATAAGAATGATAGGACAGGAATAATGTACAAGGCACATTCTCAGATACACTGGTAATCTTATCTCCATTTTGACTATCTAATGATCCAATTTCTGGCATATTTTATCTAATCCTAAATTTAGGAACTTACTCCTGATACACAGTATATAAAGTGCCTTATGGTTTAAAAAATGTGTGTGTTCTGATAAGTACTTCGTACTGCCCACATAAAAGAATGGAATGCAGAGCTATAAAAATGTCTCCAAGCTCAACTGTAAATTAAAGCTATCACTTCATATTGAAAGCCTGGAGATGCTACACAGCTGTAGGAACACACAAGGAACCATTACCTTTCTATCTTCTTTTTCTCTTCACATACTATGTTCCTGTCTTATTGCAAGCATTTCTTTGGGAATAAAAATCTTCCAGTTTGTTTTTAGTGAGGATTTATTCTCATTATACAAACACAGGATTACACCATGAGGCCAAGACTTCAACCATAAATCCGTGAGAAATGCTGAGTCTGTCTACTGGGAACACTAAATCATGATCCTGATTTTTTTTACTGTTTGCAAAGTTTATGTAACTAGATTATGTTGTTGCATTACATCCACGTTCAGTGTTCATTTCCTTTTTTCCATGGTATTAGAAGTTACAATTTTGCATTCCCCATCCTAAATTTGTAAGAAGCCAGTGAAATAAAAACATATAATTTGTCCCAAAATGTTTCATTGAAGTAATTCAATAAAGTCTTTGAAAGAGCTGGATGCAGAACAGAGTTCTTTGATTTCTCTGTCTAACCATTCCCTTCAATATGTCCCAAAGTATCCCAACCTTTTTTAATTATTAAGGAACAGCTTTGCAGTTGAAACAAAGAAGACACTTCAAAAAAGCTCCTGCTCTTCTCCCCATAAAGCTGTGTATAATTTAAGAAAGCTGACATCACACATGAAGCCCAGTCATGTATGTTCATGCAAATACCCAAAGAACTTAATGCTGAAATCCTTTTCCATGAATTTAATATTTAAGTTCTTCCTTAAGAACTTAAATATCCACTTTGATGTGAGGAAATATTTACTAAACTTGGAAAGTGTGCTTCTTCAGATACGATGGTAACTTGACATAAGGCAATTACTCAAAACTGCCACATAAACTTTTCCTCAAAAGTGCTTTCTTTGACTGACCAAAAGCACTGTAATTAGCCTCACACTAAAAGATTAAGTCCTTCTTGAATGAAAGCATGTCAGACATATTAAGTTAGAATTCTTCTCCTAAGACATGATAAACCCATGGCTTTTAAAAGCCACTGCAATAAAGCTCTTTTTTTTTTCAGTAGACATGTGAAGGTATCAGGTCATCAAATCATGCTATTTTTTAAAAATATTTTAAAAATAACTGAGTAATCATGATATAATAGTTACAGAATTCTAAATACTTTGCAAGTTCAAGGATTTTTGAAACAAGAACACTGGAATTTCAACATTTATCTTTGTTATTTCCTACTTCCCTACCTTTCCATTCCTGCAAATCTTGTAAATTATTATATTACATAATGCTATAAATATTATTATTCTATTGGTCATTGTTGAAATCTTTGGCATCAAAGGACCCAAAGCACTTATACAACCATTAGGAATTTAGCCTTTAAAACAATATTGTTAACAGAAATCTCTGAGGAAGTGGTTACATTTGGAAGAGTAGAGATAATGTATTATTAGTGCATATGAGGAATGCCATATAATTTCCTCAACCCTATTATTTCTTGATTGAAATTTCATAAGGTGCCCAATTAAGAACATTGCTAAGCACTGAATATAAAAAATATAAATAATTTCCTTAAGCGTCCTTCTAAACTATTATTATTCAACATTACCTCTCTTCAAGAACTTCTCTGGTGTTCCAAAAAATGGTGAAAATGAAGATCAGATCCTGAGAGAATTCCTCATCTACCTAAAACCTCTGAATGAATGATAAATGCTCTTTTCAAAATGTCTATCATTTTAATATTTAGTACTAGGCAGTCTCTCAAATTATCACAGGATCAAAAAAGATTTTATCATCATTATTTTTTCAAACACCTCTGTCATTTACTTCTTTCATTTTTTTCCAAAAAATGGAGAAGAAATACTAAGATCACTTCTGTAATTTAGACATTTTTAAGCAATTTGACTGTTCTATCATTGCTCAAGAGGTCTTCATCACTGTTAAGATCCTTTTTACTCCAAGCACATTAATACTTATTTTTGTGCTCTATTTCCATTGCCACGGGTTTTTTTCCGTGCCCTCTTTTGATGATTTCAGCAATTTTCTGACACAGATACATATTTTTCTGCAACATACTCCAATATGTATTGATCTTTTCCTGATGTACTTTCATTTTCCTTTTATGTATGTTTCAATGCTACCATTGGTTACAATAAATGTAATATTTTTTCTGTTAACATAAAGCTAAGTGAAGTGAGTTATTTCTTGAAAGTGACCTACATTTCTTGAGTTTTAAGGGAAAAGGAAGACAATTTTTTTCCCAAGGGCTAAGATATACATTCTGTGGTTAGACAAAATCCCAATAAGTTGTATAATGTGACCGCTGTGTAGCCATTTGGGGTTTTATATGTTGTACATCTATTAAACAAAGGAAGTGAAACTGAAAACTTTCAGCCATTTCTAGGTATAGGGTCTTGGTCATCATAGCATATCATAAATTTAGATCTCTAGAAGTTTTTACAGAAATTGCAAATACTTGTAGAATTGTTAAAATCTATTCTGCCCTATAACTATATAAAATAACTGCACAGGCAATCTACTAGAACATTACAGAGATACTGCTTTGGTCTTTCCTCATTATGATCCTGCTGCATTTCTTAAGCTAAGAAAACTATGGAGATGAACTGGAAAAAAGCCCTTCTTATATGAAGCTATTGCTTCCTCTTTCCTTTTCAGGCAATTTCCTTTATTTCCATATTAATGAAATGGCTACAGCAGGATACCAATCACTAATCAATGATGAACCAAGCTTTTGGCTGCCACGAACTGCTTTATGCTAGCAATAATTCTGGTCATATATTTTATTGTGGACCTCACAACACAGCCCAAGGGGAACTAAACTACTGCAAAATCTCCTCTGCTATGAGTACGTGTGTGCAGAAAAGGGCAGACAGGGTGAATAATGAATAGCTGCTGTTTAAAAAAATCATATTTAACACTATGAGATATAAAAGTATAGGTTTCATGGCCTGTATTTTTAAATTTTACTGCTCTGGGGTTTTTGCTGTTATTTCCATGGAAAGGCAGTAAAATGTCAGACAATATTTACTAAGCAAGTATCTGAATCACAGTTTAGAAACAGGACAATAAATGAGTTGAAGGAAACACATTACAGTCAAAGGCCTGCATTTCAAGGGAATTATTCTTCAGCTGATATGAATTATGGAAAAATTACAGAACCTTACATTTGGTCTAGTATCTGTAAAAATACCATATTTAAATAAATTTGCCCTGTCACTATGATATAAAAGAAATCAAAACTAGTGATGAAACCAAGATAAACACATCTAATCTAGAGACCAAGCCTATTGAAAGGTCTGCATCCAATCTTAGCTCATTTTCCATCAGGAAACAGACTAACCTCATTTATTTAAAGGTTAAAACAGAATGTATTTAAGTTAATGGAACTCTTGTGTTTGTTTAAAGATATAAACTCCATCAGCAATAAGGAACTTTATGACAACAGGCACCACTCATAATTAGTTGTACCCCTGGATTTCAAATTCAGTAACTGGGGTTAAAGACAAACAGATGACACCTCTCTTACTTAATGCCCTATGGTGAAAATAAGAAAGTTCTGTCATCTTGGAAGAATTGCCCAGATGTGATGAGACCTCAGAACAAAGTCATGTTGAGATGACAATATCAAGCAAAATGTGCCGTCTACCCCCCACTCCATGAAATAAGTCAACACTACTGTTCTTGGCACCATTTCTCATATATTTAAATAAGTAAATGGTGAGATGATGAAGAAAAGGGAAAATAGTTGCTGTCCAAGGTCCATCTGGTGACTGAAACAACATTTTGCAGCAGCTGACACTTCCAAAATGTTGTGGGTTGCTGAAAATCCTTTTCCCCTTTCCACAGCTGTGTATGCTAACTTTGGCATGTCTACAATTCCCACATAAGAACACTTTTATCAATAAATTTTAATATTATAAACACTTACTATGAGAATTTATAGCATAGTTCTCAGCACACCATCCTTTACAACTAACTCTTATTTGTCAACTTGCAGAATCACAAATCTGATGCTGGTTGAAGAAATGAATATGAGCATATTCATCTGTTTCCTACAATGGCATCAATAAAGATGGAGTTGACAGGGCAAAGGACTGGTATTTTGTGGGCTCTGATTTCAGAGAATTTTAAGAATGTATTAATCCTGATGTGCAATCATTACATTTTAGTTTGACTGTATGTACTGGTACAGCTATTCAACCTGAGCGTGGTGTGTGTCCCGCACGTATTCATTTTCAAAATGTCAGGATGTGCTTGGGAGCAGGTGTGGAACAGTCTCAATTTCCTCTAGAATGGGGAAGATGCTCTTTAGAATAAAATAGTATAAATATCACAGGTGTTATGCTGAAAACCTTTAAATGGAAAGCAAAACAACTTGAACACTCTCAAGTTCTCTTTTGGCAAGCCATGCAAATGGCATCTGTTACAAGGGGCTTTTACACTGGTACACTTTCTTCATACTGCAGGGGTTAATCAGAAGTTTTGGAGGTTAAACCAGAAGAAGGCTAACTGTGTTTTCTCTTTCAGCCCAGTTCTTCAATGACTCCTACTGGATCATGTACATTCAAGAAATTAAACTAATCTACCAAATATATTTTTGTGTGAAATTACAAAGGGGCTTAGATATGCCTATAATGATTCAGGGATAATTATCCAATCTTATGGCACAGAGTGACACAGGTTACTAACTACATGAAGTTCTTAGCATCTTAGCTGCCCACAGTATGGACTTCTATCCCTTTCACATGAACAAATCACTGAGTGTTATTCATATTCAGATTGATTATCATACACAGTAGAGGATGCTTTACACTATTGTGGCATTATAACATAAACATGGTGTAAATACATTTTATATACTACATAAAATGGAGAATCAGTGTTTCTGTAGTGTTTCAGGAGTATGAATAAGTTTTATCTCCTCTCTACAATTTGAAGGGAAGAAAACAGACCATTATGAGCTGCAGGTTTGCTCAAACTTCATATGGGTGAAAGGAGATAAAGATTACATCTTTATATGGTTATGAGAGATAAAGACTCCAAATGCATAGAAAACAAGTAAGGACTTGCATGCTCTGCCTTAAATAAAGAGTGAGAGATATGAAAGCTTTAGCAGCCAACTGAAGCCGATGAGCAAGTGTACATTTATGTTAGGCTTTCTGTGTTGATGTTGAGTAGTTTTGCTACAGACAGAGGTAAGCAGCTGATTATTACCCCCCAAGAGTGAAAGAAAGCCAGTAAGCAATTATTCTGAATTGTGGTATGAGACACAATGCCTCCCAGAGCTATTTGTAAGCTGATCCAATTCACCTACCACTGTTTGCTCAAGCTTGTGCTTAAAAAACACTGTTTATTCAAGGTAATATGGTCGTGCATGAGCAGCCAGGTCTAAAACCAAACAAGCTTTCTTGTCTCATCACCTCCTTTCTTGCTTCCAGAGATATTCTGCAGCTTTACTGGTGGAAATGGAAGATTGTCTCCAAACAAAAACATCGCCTGAAGGTGCAATGTTGCTCCTGGAGCATTAGTGGGAGACAAAAGGAGATGTTCATGCTGGCTGTTATGGGACACTAGAGAGAGAAGAAACAGACCAAGTCTTTGTCTTCCACACATGCTGATGGAAATGAAGAAAAATGGAAAATCTAACTCTATTTCTGAATAACAACTTCTAGTATTTATAATATTTTTTAAATTTTGAAATACCATAATATTCCCTTGTTCTTGCCAGAATGGAAATTCCTCTGGGTTCCAGATTCCTCCTGAACTAACACACAGAAAAGGGTTTGGGCAAGCAAGCAGGCATAGAGGTAAACAGGCAGCAGTTATCTCATGTTGCCAAAGGAAACCTCTTAGACTTCAGTGGAAATCTCTCCAAACAGTCATATTCAATGATTCTTTTTCATTTTTGTTTTCAGAAAAGTTTTAACCAGCCTTCAAAAATCCAAATGTCAATGGCATCTGCTTAATAATAGCTGGTTCAACCAAAATCTGTAGTTGGAATGTGTTAATATAACTCCTTGAAATGTGTGATGTATGTGAAAAATTGTAGGTAGGAGGGTTTGAACATATAGAGATATCTGTATGTAAATAGATCAAAAGGTAAATGTTGCAGCAAAGATGGCATATGAAGCTAGCATAAAGACTTCTTTCATATACCTATTGTGTATTTTCATTTGGAAAGAATTTAGACAAGAAAGTTTTTTTAACCTAGCCCGTGGCATTGTCCTTTAAATTCTAATTTTCCTCTTTTCAATTTTCATAAAAGAAAAGCAAAATATAACCATTACCAGACTGTTTTCTCTGTTTAAAAAGCAGGTCTGTTTCTGTAGTCTGATATACAAAATGTGAAAAGTCCAGACTTTGCACAAACATAATGGCATGTAAATTAATTTAGACCTAGAAGAAACAAGAGTGCATTTCATATAAATTATTTTGTATTTATGCATTTCATATAAATTATTGAAGAATCCATACTGTGATATGAGCATACAGTTTAGCAAACTGTACCATTTTAGACAGAAACACTCGTAAGCAAAACTGGAATGAAGGGAACAAGCTAAATTAAATTAGGTGATTTGGGATGTATGCAGGTACAGCCTTTAGAGGCATTTAAAGTGAGCCCTGGTGTGAGGCTCATTTGACTCTCACCAAA
>VWYP01020619.1:128412-155776 GCA_013400435.1 Pycnonotus jocosus | reverse complement strand
GCACTGTTTCCAGCACAAATCTGGAACATAGCCCCATACTAGTGGCTGTAAAGAAAATCAGCTCAATTCCAGCCAAAACAGCACACCATGTTTAGTGCTTTTTTCCTTCCTCTTCTATATCTGTGTGGCTTTTTGTTATTCAGTGTAATTTAGCACTGCTGCTGTCTTTAGCACTGCTGCTTTTTGACAGTACTGTCAGTCACTAAATGGTGTAGGGCTGGTGTAATTGTTTTTTTTTCTTTACAATTATGAGAAACCAGATTTATAGTGTTTTGCTTACATGGCTTTGTAACTTTCTGGATTTTGCTTCTTACACTTAAATTAGTTACTTAGTGTAGCTCTTTTGGCCTTAAGCATTAGGCAGCATAATAGCACTCTTTTCTGCAAATTCTCTAAACTGACCAAACACCAAGCTGCCTGGATGCAAACAAGGGCTGTGAAGCTGTTTTCCAAATGGAGCCAGTATTAGCTCTGAAGTTAAGCTTCTCTTGAAAACTGAACTCCTGGGCACTGACAACACAGTGTTTGTCATCACACATTTGTGTTTTAACAGATCAGCATGAAATTGCTTGAAATAGTTTCGTGGTGGTTGGGACAAGTGTTTGGAAGCCTGTGGATGTAGTCAGTTACATTTTAACTTGGTTAATGCCTGTTTTATGATTGTTCAGTGCTGTTTCTTTAGTTTAATGGGCAGGTTTTCTGGTGTTGTTTAGGCTGCGTTGAGGCAAATTACCGATAAAGCTCGGGAATTCGGAGCAGGGCCACTGTTCAACCAGATTCTGCCTCTGCTGATGTCACCAACACTCGAAGATCAGGAGCGTCACTTGCTTGTCAAAGTCATCGACAGAATCCTTTACAAATTGGATGACTTGGTCCGGCCATACGTACACAAGGTCTGTTGCAGTTTGCTGTTTCATCTCTGGTTTGCTCTTTCTGCGTTTTGTGTGCGTATCAGAAGAGGATGATCCTCTTAAAAACATATTTGGCTTTCATATTTCTTAAACCAAACTTTAAAATTTTTATAGTGTGGTTGGAGTATAGGCTTTAGAATATTGAGGCATGATGTAAATATGATACATGCATATTTGGGGGGGGGACACACACCTTACCTGATCCAGGTAGTATCTCCACACCACATCCTTAAGAGACTTAAGAGCTATAAAAAACAATGTAATAGATATAATTTTTTTTCTGATAATTGTAAAGCTTTAAGCTTGAATTAATGGAACTATCTTAGTTTCATGGACTCTAATAGGGCTAGAAATACTATAGAAAGTATTAATAAAAGGAAACATTAACTTGTCTTTTTCAGATCCTTGTCGTCATTGAACCACTGCTGATTGATGAAGACTACTATGCTAGAGTGGAAGGCAGAGAAATTATTTCAAACTTGGCTAAGGTAAAACTCCATCCTATATTAAAGCATGAGTTAGCTCACATATACCTGCGTGTTTATAGGTGTGGCAGAACAATTAACTGTGCTGTTCATAAATCCAGTGGGTATATTTTGTGTTTTGTCCTGCAGGCTGCGGGTTTGGCAACAATGATCTCCACAATGCGACCTGATATTGATAACATGGATGAATACGTCAGAAACACAACAGCTCGAGCCTTTGCCGTTGTTGCATCTGCTCTGGGCATTCCTTCTCTGTTACCCTTCCTGAAAGCTGTCTGTAAAAGCAAAAAGTCCTGGCAGGCCAGGCACACTGGCATCAAGATTGTACAGCAGATTGCTATTCTTATGGGTTGTGCTATCCTGCCTCATCTCAGGAGCTTGGTTGAAATTATTGAGCATGGTAAGTTCTGCTTTCCTAGACAGAGGGTTTTTTCCCCACTTTATATCTGGAAAATTTTTTATACTTCAGTAAGGCACAGTGACAGTAAGGTCCTGGTTTTGTTATTGCTATAACACCAAGAAACATTTCAGCTGACTCTGAAAGGTGAAAAAAGATAAATAATGGTTCAGTATTCCTGAAAATAAGTTAACCCCTTTTACACTGCTCCTCTATTTTTGCTAATTTGAACTTAAGACAGGAGTACAAGAAGTGGTACTAAACCCTGCTCTCTTGCAGGGCTGGTGGATGAGCAGCAGAAGGTTCGCACCATCAGCGCTTTGGCCATTGCTGCTCTGGCTGAGGCAGCCACTCCCTATGGTATTGAGTCCTTTGATTCTGTCCTGAAGCCCTTGTGGAAGGGTATACGTCAACACAGAGGAAAGGTAAATCTAAAACACTTTCTTTAGTTTGAACTGAAATGGATGTGTACCTGCTCTGAGTTACTAGAGGCATATTTTGAATTTAAATAGGGTTTGGCTGCGTTTTTGAAGGCGATTGGTTACCTGATTCCACTCATGGATGCTGAGTATGCAAACTACTACACCAGAGAAGTCATGCTGATTCTTATCAGAGAGTTCCAGTCTCCTGATGAAGAGATGAAAAAGATTGTGTTGAAGGTACGTCAGAATGACAGTTCAGCATTGATACCAACCAAAGCAAAAACACCCCGAATCACCCACCCCATACCCTACACCAAATTAANAGAATGACAGTTCAGCATTGATACTGAATATGTATGCAAAAAAAAATCCAAACCAAAGCAAAAACACCCCGAATCACCCACCCCATACCCTACACCAAATTAACATTGTTGGATTTTTATTTCCTGTCAGGTGGTAAAGCAGTGTTGTGGTACGGATGGTGTTGAAGCAAACTACATTAAAACAGAAATCTTGCCACCCTTTTTCAAACATTTCTGGCAGCACAGAATGGCACTAGACAGAAGAAATTACAGACAGGTATTTTTGGTGTTTTTTAGCTGGGAAATGATATACAGTAGAAGAAAATTAGTGTGTTCATTTAGGCTAGGTACTTATTTTTGGCTTTGTCCTGAAAATTGATTTTTGTTTGTACTAGCAATTTAGAAGTTAAGTACCTAAGAAGATTTTCAGGTTCTTAGGAGACTATCACAACATTTTACATCTGTGAGTGTCTTCAACAGTTGCAAGGTGGGGTGGTTCACCCCACTTACATTCTTAAAAACACTGGACGATTTCCAGTAAAGATAAAACTAGTTTTTTATAGTGGGCTTAACATGTTTCTTCAGACTGGGGAAATTATTTTCAGGATGTAGAAAGTAGATTTTAACTATGAAACATAACTTTAATGCTTGCTTATTTGATATTTCTGTATTTCAGTTGGTTGATACGACTGTGGAGCTGGCAAATAAAGTTGGAGCAGCAGAAATTATTTCTAGAATTGTGGATGATCTGAAAGATGAGGCTGAGCAGTACAGAAAAATGGTCATGGAAACAATTGAGAAGATAATGGGAAATCTGGGAGCAGCAGACATTGATCACAAACTGGAAGAGCAGCTCATTGATGGGATTTTGTACGCCTTTCAGGAGCAGACAACAGAGGTACGGCCATGTGTTGGAGTGTTTGCTTCACTGTTACTGTAAGCCATCTCACTGTTAGTTATACAGAAATGTGTGCTTTTTAGAGTCCCTTTTTAGATGTCATTGCTCTAAGCAATGAAATCTAGAAACAATCTCTGGAATGTTAGCATTTTCAAAGCAATTTTAGATTATGACAAGTTAGGTAAAATGAAGTATTGCTGTTTGTCTGATTTTCCTTTATTGTTTTTACCTTCAGGATTCTGTGATGCTGAATGGTTTTGGCACAGTGGTTAATGCTCTGGGCAAAAGAGTGAAACCCTACTTGCCACAGATCTGTGGTACCGTTTTGTGGCGTTTGAACAACAAATCAGCCAAAGTCAGGCAGCAGGCTGCTGACCTGATCTCTCGTACTGCAGTTGTCATGAAGACTTGTCAAGAGGTATGGACTTCTCTTCCAGACTTGCTCTAGCAGGTCGTAGTAATGAGAGGGGAGGGGAAAATTACCTTCTAACTCTTTTTACTTGGTTGTAGGAAAAACTGATGGGACACTTGGGTGTTGTTTTGTATGAGTACCTGGGTGAAGAATATCCTGAAGTACTGGGCAGCATACTCGGAGCGCTTAAGGCTATTGTGAATGTTATAGGTACGTTTTTGTATTGATTACTTGGTTGCTCAAGAGCAAAATATAAAAACCACTATAAACCTAAATGTGCCTCTTTGAATTCAATAGGTATGCACAAGATGACGCCACCAATCAAAGACCTGCTGCCACGGCTGACACCTATTTTGAAGAACAGACACGAGAAAGTACAGGAAAATTGTATTGATCTTGTTGGGCGTATTGCAGACAGGTAGGAGTAATGATAAAATATCTAACTTTCTTCGTGGACAATTATTGTAGCAAAAGCTCAAGTTTGGCATCTGGGTATTTATTGTCATATCTCTTGATATGCCTGAAGTTGTGTGTACAACTTGAGGTATTTAGCAGACACACTGTTGAATTACCTAAAGAAGGAGGTGCTTAAGCTGTTACCTCTGTGGATAGCAAATGAATAGGTTTGTGGCTTCATTTAAAAACTTCTCGCCTCACTGAAGAAGTAACTCACTTTATTCTCTTCCAGAGGTGCAGAGTATGTTTCTGCAAGAGAATGGATGAGGATCTGCTTTGAACTGCTTGAATTATTAAAAGCTCACAAGAAAGCTATCAGAAGAGCCACAGTGAACACTTTTGGTTATATTGCAAAAGCTATTGGGTAAGTTGGATTAATGCTTATCCACTTCTGCACACAGTTACCAAACATAGTGATGATTGTTAGTTTTCTGGTTGGAAATGTTCAAACTTCTCTGCATTTTATATGTGCAGACGTGGTTTTACTCATTGGAAGAATACAGTCACATATTTTTCATTAACATAGGCTGTTGCACTTCTGAACAAAATAAGGTTAGAATCCTGTTTGGGAGTAAGAGCTATTATCTCATGAATTTTTGATACCGTAATGTGCATTCAGACCCTCTCTGTATTATTTCATAAACTCTCCTTTAAATAATTTATCTTCTCTTTTTTTCCCCCTCCCCCCACCATATCAGTAGTTTTACTGGTTTTTAGAGGTTTGTTTCCACTCAGGTTGTACTACAAGTCAGCACACTAGAATGAAGCACAGATGCCACCTCTGTGCATATTCTATTAGTGACTGGTGACTGACAGAATGCAGATAGAGCAAGCAGCCAGGAGTGCTGTAACTGCTCTCCATGCAAGACCTAACTTATCTCTGTCAAGGCTTATGGTTTTATACAAGACTCTAATTTCCTCTGGGATCAGAGTAATAGTGGTGAGGCTCTGCTACCCTCCAGAGTTCATAAGAGGAAGAACAGAGGACAGGGAAAAAGCCAAGTCTAGATAAAAGTAAAAAATGTTGGCTATGAAAATGAATCCTTTAGCTGTTCTAGAGTTTAGTGTTTCATGTTTAGCATTCAGTTTGTTTCCCAGTTCTCCCAACTTTTTGTGAGTCTAAACTGTTTCTCTGCCACTTGTTTGACACTTAACTGATTTTATGCAAATCCTCCCTGAATCTATTGACATGGATGCCCATGTTGTCTCTTCCAGACCTCACGATGTATTGGCCACACTGCTAAACAACTTGAAAGTACAGGAAAGGCAGAACAGAGTATGTACTACAGTAGCAATTGCTATTGTGGCTGAAACATGCTCACCTTTCACAGTGCTGCCTGCACTCATGAATGAATACAGAGTCCCAGAACTGAATGTCCAGAATGGTGTGTTAAAATCTCTTTCTTTCCTGTTTGAATACATTGGAGAGATGGGAAAAGATTATATTTATGCTGTTACGCCATTGCTTGAAGATGCTTTAATGGACAGGTGAGTGCACTTCTTGTCTACAGTTACCCATAGTCGTATTTTTAAGTATATTTTTATATGCCTGATCTTTAATGATAGCAAATATGCATATTGTCCTTGTTTGCTAAAGGGTTTAAGTGACCAGCATGACTTGGAAGCCATTATTTGCAAACAGTTTGAATTATATATCCTCCAATTTTACTAAGAGTTCTGAAGATCAAAATTATAAAAGCATCTTCAGTGAGTCAAGGCTTCTTCCATTAAAACTGCTTTTGATAATTTCTATTGTTGGTACTTCTGTGGAATTGGAGTGCAGTAGTTTGTCAGAAAACTCCCATCTCTTTTCACTTCACTGATTTTTGATACTCTGCCTCTTGCTGGCAGTAGAGTCTGGCTTAAAAGTGTTATTAATGCTTTTGAGAAAAGTGTTATTGAA
This sequence comes from Pycnonotus jocosus, assembly GCA_013400435.1. Classification (NCBI taxonomy): domain Eukaryota; kingdom Metazoa; phylum Chordata; class Aves; order Passeriformes; family Pycnonotidae; genus Pycnonotus; species Pycnonotus jocosus. The sequence continues at coordinate 149,590 of VWYP01020619.1, read as the reverse complement.
AAGAAACACTATGCTTGTCCAATCATGTTGCTTCTAAGTCTCATTTATTAATACCCACTGTTCTCTTTGCAGGGATCTTGTACACAGACAAACAGCCAGTGCTGTGGTGCAGCACATGTCCTTGGGCGTTTATGGGTTCGGCTGTGAAGATTCCCTTAATCACTTGTTAAACTACGTGTGGCCGAATGTGTTTGAAACCTCTCCTCACGTCATCCAGGCAGTTATGGGGGCCCTGGAGGGCCTCAGAGTCGCTATTGGGCCCTGCAGGATGTTGCAGTACTGTTTACAGGTATGGCCTTGTGCGTGCTGGGGCAGCAGAGAGCAGCTGTAAGGCAGGAGTTCTTTCCAGGAGACAAAAAAGTCAACTGAAGATGATTTCCAGCAAAGGAAGAACTGGCTTTTTGTCTCCAAAGTGTTATTTAAACAGGGTATTCTGTGCCAAGGACTTGAATAGTGGAAATAGGCAGTAAACAGAAGCTTTGGTAAAGGGAGATAGCTGATCACATCATGAACTTGTGTAGAAAGAGTAGGTAACTTAGAATATCAGTTGACTAAAATAGCCTGGCACTTTGATTTCTAAATTGGAAGCATCTCACAAATTTTGATGATGTGAACTAATGACTGTGGAATAAATTAGCTGTGGGAGGGGTTATGATAAGTAATTAGTGAGATAAATAAATGAGAGGATAGGATTCATAGTCATAATTTGTCATTAGCCAAGAAAAACAGTGAGACATTTAGAAGAGTGCAGCACTATAACACTGTGCTTTGATTAGACTTGATACTGCTAAATCAACACTAGGCAGTTCAGCTTCTGTGGGGTGGGAAAACCTGAAGGCTCCTTTTCCACGTAATTGCATGTGACAGTGGCTGTGTTGGCTGTGGAATTAGAACTTACCTAACAGATGGGGAGCAAGGATTAAAGTAACGCAGGTCAGTGCAGAGCAGGTGTGACAGCATTTTAGTAATAATTTGCAGCTAGGAAATTTCACACTTCTGCAGTGTGGGGACCTCAGCATGAAGATACACCAGTAGGAAGGTGAAAGTCTCTTGCAACGTATATTCTTCCAAGTACTGTTTGTTATTATCTAGAACTATTCTTTCCTACAGCTTGTATGTCCTTCCCATTTATTAAATGTATATTTTGCAATGCTTGATTTCAGTAAAAGAACATTGGAACTTCAGTCTTTCATTACATTTTGTTCTGTTCTATTTTCTAGGGTTTGTTTCACCCTGCCAGAAAAGTCAGAGATGTTTATTGGAAGATCTATAATTCAATCTACATCGGATCACAGGATGCTCTGATAGCACATTATCCAAGAATCTATAATGATGAAAAGAACACCTATATCCGTTATGAACTTGATTACATCTTATAATCTTCTTGTTCAGTTGTTTGTGTTTAATGCACAGCTGTTGTTCAGTTAAATGCTTTGGATTTCATGATGTAAAATTTTAAAATTTTGGAGATCAGTGTAGAGCTGGTCAGAGGCAGAGCTAGGTATCCAGTAGCATGATTTTTTAAATATGTCCTTGTTTTTTGATGTTAAACAGTTAAAGCCAGTAGTGACCAACAAAACAGTGATTACAATGTGCTGGAGGGACTTCGTTTTGGATCCATCTTTATGAAGATTTAGATTTCATTCCTTGTGTTTAAAGGGGGAAGTTTATTTGAGAAATAAACATTTGTGTATAAAAACTAATTTGTGTGTGGTTTTTGGACAGAGGGGCTTGTAAAATAAGTCTCTTTGGATTAAGTATTTGTTCATGTAATGAATAGGTGATATAAAACATTTTAACCCTTTTTGTCATCCACTAGCTTTTGAATAAATAAGAAAAATGTACCAACTGTAGTTAATGTGTGGATCTTTGTCATGCAATAATGTAGCTGTAGCCTGGCTGATGGTTGTAGTAGTATCAGTTTATTTTAATGGAAAAAGTAGTATTTAATTGCTTGTTGTTACTGCTTTGTATGCAGTATCCTGGTGGACATGGCTTGTTAAATTTTCAGAAGTTAAGCAGTTTTATTGTAAATTGCATTTGTAAAATCAGTTGTGAAAATTATGCATATTGATCATATTATGTTTAAAAAGCCAGGTATTTATAAGCTGTGCTGTAATTCCATTAAAGAGCTAGGAAAATTTAAGTCCGCAGCACCTTAGGTGAAGCAGTTTCTAAGAAAAGCATTCTGTTTTCTCATTTGCTTTTTGCCTTTTGTGTATGTACTACAGAGAAAAAGGTCTTGCTATCAGTAAACCACCTAAAAAGGATAAATGATTTTGGTAGTAGTGTACATTATACCGTATTTGTAAGGTAACAGGAGGCAGTAGCTGGTTATCACACATCTTGTTCTGTGAGTCTTTAACTCAAGTGATTGATTTCCATCTTACCAAGTTCAGTGCAGTGGTGGTATCTGACTTCTCTGCTGTTCTACATTAATATGAGAGCCTTCAACTGTTCAGCATGTATGAAAATTTCACCCTACCTTTCAGGGCTAAATTTTTGTTAGGGGTTTGGGATGGCACAAAAGCAACTTGGGACCCTTCTGTTAAAAAGGTACTAATTTGTTAGGAAAGGGGGAAAGTGGCTTTTTTCAACAGTGAGTTGTATTATAAAACAAGTAAAAACCAGCTGCAACTTCTTGAAGTCTTAATTGCTGAACTGTTTCCTCTGAGAATAAGGTGTGTTCTAGTCTATTTCCAGTGCGTTGTCACTGAATAGTATTGCCTGTGTTACAGATAGCCTGCCATCTTCATTGCCTCAGAAATTCTGCAAGACACAACCAAGCAAGTGCCAGTAGAGAGGGAGGAGGGCTGAAAAAAAGCACTGGGTTTTGAGAGATGAGCCAAAAGAGAGCTCTGAAACAGGTAGGAATAGATGATGGCTCCTGACTTTTAGATATGCTTCAGCAAATTCATTATTCTTAGAAATAAGTAAAATTGTAAAAATTTTCTCCAAGGGGAGCAACTTCAAATTGTTCTCATTTTTGTATTTTTGAAGCTCATCACTTTTAAACCTCAGGAATGTTTTTGTAAATCTTTTTGAGGAAGGTGCAATGTTTCCCTTGTTTCCTGAGGAAGACAGAAAGGGGAAGGAGAGGTGTTCGATGAAACAGAATCGTACATAAAAATGATGTTCATGTTGGGGTTTTTTGCTATCGCAAGTATCTGGTATGAAATCAGGTTTGAAGTGGCAGTATTTAAGTGCAGTTCTTGATATGCAGAGTCATCAGGAGGCATTTTTATCCTTGACACTTAGTGGATCTGTGAAACTCTTACCTAAAGAGGCCATCTCTGGAGCATAGACTGATGGGATTTTCTGGCAGTCTACTGCAGTAAAGGATTTTGCTTTTGCTGTTTAGCAACCACACTGAATTTTATTCAGTACAGGAAGATTAAAGAGGGAATTTTGGGGAAATTAATAACTTCCTAGATATGACATCTGTCCACCTGTAGACAAACATTTATTTTGCAGTACAAACTAAAGTAATTAATAAATAGGAAAGTTTTACTCTGAGGTTGGGGCTGCAATTCACCTGCAGACTTCTGGTTCTGGACAGCAAAGACCAAGGAATTTAAATGAATGGAGGGATTTGGATCACTACTATTTAAATTTGGATTTTAAATGAATGAAAGTATTAGGATCACTACTATTTAAAATCCTTTAATGGATAATTAATTGTGCCACTAATGCAGAAAAACAGACTAAGTGAACAAAACATCTGCTGTTTTGCTATTTGTTTATAAAATGGGGGACATGCCATGGCTTGGCAACTGAGAAGTTAACCTAGTCACAGAATTAGTGTGATATTTGAGAAATACAAGTAAGGAGCATAAAATCTGCATGTCCAGAGAATCCATCAACTTCCTTAACTAGTTTTCATTTAAAAGGAATCAAAATCCTTTCCAATCACCCTCCAACCCTCTTTCTGGATTTAAACAGAGCTCCTAATTTTATCAGTGAATTGCAAAAGAAGCTCTATGGACAGAAGCTTCACTGACAGTTGATTCTCTTGAACAGGCTCATCCAGTATGCAGAAAGAGGTGGAAACACCTATAAGAAAAATAAAAGGTATGTGATTTTTTTATTTTGATTTTTATTTTTTATTTTAATTTTTATTTTTTTAAAATTAATTACAATTATGCATTTGGATTATGGCAGTGAATTAGGACAATATAAGCCATATTTTTTTGGCTCTTCCTAGTTTAGAATATTATGTTTTACTACTTGATGTGGGTTCTGATTTTTTTCGTTTGTCTTTTTCAATGGAAAAAAAGATGCAACAGTTGTATATACCTACATTTCCTTCCAGTCTAAACTTCTCTGTCCAAGAATGTCATGCTCCTTTACAGCTGGAGGTAATAGAGCTAAAATTAGCCAAGGCTAGCTGTTATCCTTAAGGTGTGCTAATCTTAAAAGTTTGGGAGATTTTTTTTGGTTTGTTGAAGCTTCTTTCTGAGAGCAGCTGAAGATAAGGATCTGAAGTTTCCTCAATTTTATATTTGGTTTTAGTTGCATTTTATTGCTTGCACGTCTGTGTCTTCTGATCTAGTTTCACAAACATACACTTCCTTCGCTGCCAGTGTTCTGATTCAGTTGTACCCATTTTCCTTGTACCTCATTTATCCATGGATCTCTTTGACCTGCATCTCACCTCATTTGCTGCCCTGAAAGCTGCACTCTTACCCCTGTGTCAGACTTGCTTGTCTTGGCACAGTAGCAGTGGTGGCAGTGAGAGCACTGAAGAGAAATCCTCCTGCTCTCCTGGTTGCCCTTGTGACTGCAGCAGTTTCTGGATGTGTGGAGAATCACTGCTGAAAAAGTCTCACTCTGATTCTGCTGCTCAGGCTGGGCCAGGTGCAGGGGGTCTGGAAGAACATAGCTGCCAAATTTTAATTGTTTTGGAAAATACAGGGGAGTGCAGTGTGCAAATATAGTCTGGTCTTTCTTGCCCAGCCTGAGCTACAGAGGCTCTTCCTCTGCTACGTGAAGAGGAGATTGAGCCTGTTCAGTGGCTTTTTACATTCAGCTTCTTGATCTTAGAGTGGAATCATTTTAGGAGTCAGATTGAATTTGTCACAGTGTTCTGGCCAAACAAGGAAATGGGGTTACTGAAGTGCTAGGTTTTCTGTCATGGTCTTTTCTCTGTACCTCCAGAGGGAACATTGCAAAACTTGTTTCCAAGCACAGCAGAGCTTCCAGCCTGAGCTGCTGCTTGAGGCAGAGTTAACAAGTTCAGATTCATAAAGGTTTGCAAGTAACCCTGGAAGTATTTTGCTGGTTGTTGTTACAGATGTAAGGTCAAGTTTAATTCATCTTTTTTCAGAGATCTGTAGATGGCTTAAGAAATGTCAATTGTTTTCACAAGAACAGAATAAAGTTTTGAGATTTTTGGACAGAATCTCAAAGAATTATGCAGCCAAGTATGAATGTGATAATTTTAAGGTAAAATTGCATGTAAGAGTCCTCAGTTTTTAGCCAGACTCCCAAAATTTTTTTCTTGTCAATGAAGTAATTCCACTCTATGAAAAATGGTTGATTGTGAAGTAGCTTCTGACATGTTACAAAGGAGCTTGATATGGTTGTAATAAACAGAATGATCATAACAATAAATGCTAGGAATCATTAGGAATGTTTGTTATCAACTGTGGCACACATTCTGTTTACTGACTTCGCAGGGAAACTGAACCAGAGTGTTTTCCTTACCAATTTTATGGCCATGTGATGCCCAGAGATTACATAGCACAAAATTTCTTTTCTGTTACTTTTTACAAGTTTGTCTCTTAAGACCACATTCTTAAATCTTTTGGTGCAATGACTGTTGTGAAATCAAGTCTCAGCCAGTGTTGCATCACACTGATAACTCTACATATTTTTCTCCAAGCTAAGGAACATATTTTCCCTCAGTTTAAGCTGCTGTAATGAATACCCTCATTACTAATAGACTGGGGTGGGATGGGAAACAGCTTTCAAATTTTGGTTTTTCACTAAATGTGGGAAGTGTTGATGTACAAGTAAAGTGATTGCCTGTTACTTAATGTACATCTGTGAACCAACTGCAAAATCTCACTCTTTGTCAGTTTAGTAAAAATGGAAGAGGTAAATGTGAGAGTCTCTATTCCAAAGTATAAATGTGTACATCAGTGTGATGCCATATGCTGGCTTGAATCTCACCAGTAGTAATGGAAAGATTTCTGCTCCCCCTATCCCACAGTGGTTCTGACCTGTGTGGTTTGAAGTGCAACCCTCCCTGCACTCCCCTCCCAGTTGTACCCCTGGAAACCATGATAGGGCTGGTAAAGGCTGCCCAGAAGCCTGGTTAAGGGATCCAGCACACCACTGGGTAAGCAATGATGCTGCTTCACTCCTGACATGAGCCCCAGGCCAAATGTTCTGAAAGTTATGAATAAGCTGTTCTACTTGCAAGCTAAACAGTAGCAAATGTTTTATGAATTCTGAATAAATGAGGAGGGAGTAAATTAATGGACCTGATCTATTTATCCCAAGATTGATCTCAAAGCAATTACTGTGACTTACTTAGTGTGACTGTCAATTATTAGTGGTTGTAATTAGAGTTTTGGGTTTTATGAAAGCTTGCTTTCTTGATAGAAAGAGATTTTGGTTGTTTGCTTGTTTGTTTTAAAAATCATCTCCACAGTCTACACACATTTGTTTCTTCACTCAAAATTTGTTCCTTTCAGAGGTAGGAGACATTTTGGTCACCTTGACAGACAAATGTTTCTTTGTTTAATTAGCAACTATCTTCTGCACTGAGCTGCCCAATAAAATTCTCCAATGAGCTGTACAAGTTGTTCCCCTTGTTCCCCAGTTCCTCTGAGGGCTTGTGTTTCTTGCTGAAGAATGCCATCTTTCACTGGTCCTGCTGCTCTGAAGAAGCCATGGTTTCTGTTAAAACCATCCCTGATCCAAGCCTGGGAATAGGCTCGCCCTTCGCTGTTGGTTCCTGGCTGTTGATTGAGACCAGATGTGACAGCTGTTCACCACCATAGGGTGACAGGGTCTGAGGTGACTTATTTCTAGGCTTTTCTTAGGTAACTTTAGAAACAGTGACCTTCAATCCCTGCCTGTCAGCCAAAACAGTAGAACAGAACTGTGTTTAAATAGTGATTTTGCTTTGAAAGCCATACATTTTTGTCTCTGAACTCTTAAGTCTCCAAGGATCTGCAGGTCTTGAGCCCAGCTGATAAAAGGAATGCAACTGCCCATTTATTATTTTAGCTAATAAAAGAGGATATTGTATATTAACTTTTTCACATTCCAAGGCACTAACAACAGAATGAAGGTTAAAGGCGTCTGATATTCACAATTAAAGAATGGAGCCTTTGTTTTTAGCACAGTGTGCAGCTGAGACAGAAGGAATATGTCAGGAAATGAAAACCAGGTGGCTTGAGTTTCAGTTTTTAAGACCAAAGAAATGACCTTCAGAAAATGCTGTTTCCTCACTCAATAAAAGTAAGTTAAATATATACAAAATCATTTAATTATTCTTAATATTAGTTTGCAGATGTTTCTGTATCTTATATTTACCTGTATCCTATGTTTCCACAGAATTAGCACAATGATGTGTAGATAAGACTTAAAAACCCTGCTGAAGTAGAGCTAGATCTTTCTGTAGCATTAGGTCCTAAGTTCATTTTGACAAGATTGGAATGTACATAATACTCAGTGAGTGAAGGCAATTTTTTACTCACTTCAGTGTATATTAAACATTCATCTGTATACAAATGGTAATGTTTATATTGCTGTATAACCATTATCAGTTACAGGGTAACGGTAATACAGCAATATAAACATAGTCTCCTATATAAAAATACATTAATGGACTCAGAATGGTTTGGGTTGGAAGGGACTTTAGAGATCATTTAGTCCCCCTGCCATGGGAAGGGACATATTCTATTAGGTTGGGTTCCTCGTAGTTCCATCCAACCTTGAACACTTCCAAGGATTGGGGCATCCACAACTTCTCTGGGAGATCTGTTCCAGTGCCTCACCACCTTCATAGGTGCCCTTTCAGTTAAAAGCCATTCCGCCTTGTCCTATCACTCCATGCCCTCGTAAATAGTCCTTTTGCAGCTTAAAAGTCCCTCTCTGTTATGTGTCAGCACCTTAATAAAGATCACAAATACCTGATAGTTAAAAGCAAAATCAAAGGCATAATTGTTTCTTATTCCCCCCTGTTTAGTATTATATTTATTGTGAAAGATGTAACCATGGTAACTTAAACTTAGTGTAAGTTATCCCCAAAGTACAATGACAAGTCGTTATTTAAGACAAGTGCAGTTTTCTTCAGGTACAGGCTTCATTTAAAGCTTAGAAAGTTGGAGACAGCACATTTTGCAAATCAGCTTGCATTTTTTTCTCTTGAAAATGGTGAACTTGACTTCCTCGTGGGAAGCTGTAGGGTTGTTTTGCTACCCACGCAGCAGCAAAGTTGTAATTGCCACTGGAGCTCCAAACTCTAGTGCAGCTGGAGTCTCCTGCAGGAGGAGGCTGGATCACTGCCTTTGCTTTTTGCCTGGGTGATGCTGGAGCAGTGCATTGGAACACAGGTGTAAAGCTCCTTCTCCAGTTGCTGGGTCTGCAGCACTGGCCCCTTTGTCACCTGCTTTTGTGTGCCAGGAGAGTCACTCACATGTGACTCGTGGAGGCCTCTCAGGTGGTTGCTGAGAAGCTTCTCTTACAACATTTCCATGCTAGAAACTGGGCTTCCTGCTTAGTATCTAAGCTAAGGCTAGAGGTGCCTGCTGATATGGGTGATTCTGCCTGTGTGAACAAACACATTGTTAAACACATCCTACAATTTGTTGGTGCTAAGGCAAAGCATACCTTTTTCAACTAGTTGATGCCACGTCTGGTTATCTTAATCAAGTAGTGAGTTTCCAAAAACTGTTTTTCTTGTCTGAGGTTATTCTGTGTTTCAGGACGATGTTTGAAATTTTCTGCCACCTTCACACTGAGTATGATAGGCCTGGGACAGCATCGGGCCAAGGTTCATACAAGAAACTCAACCTTTTTGCTGACTCTGATATTCTACTGAAGAGGCAAGTGGGCTTCTTGATTTGCTAAGCAAGTTTGTCTTAGTCCAAAGTGCTTCCCTGCTAGTCATCGCCACCCTATGTTTTTTGATTTTGCCGTGTTGTGTGTAAGATTTTGATGGGACACTTCTGCAGAGTTTACAGAAACAGAGATGTTTTATTACCAAATGCTGTCATGCATAGCATCTGCTTACTATTTGTAGAAGTTACAGTTAGTAATTGCATAAGCATTCATATGGGTTATATATGTATTAAGATCTCTCTGAGTCACTGTCTGAAGATGGGAGAATAACTTCCCAGATATTCAGTCTTCCCACGTTAAGATGCGTTTACATGTGCATGTAAAAATCCACGTCTGTGCTCCTGGGTGCAGGTTGCATTTTCTTATGGCCAGTTACAGTTTCTTTCTATACTTCTCTGTGCTGAGGCTGCTCTTGGGCATTTCAGTCAATGGGGACAGACCTATAGTACAAACTTCTAGGAGTTACTATGTTTTCATACTTTCATTATTCTGTTGGTGTTAGAAAAGCAAGTCTGCTGTTCATGACAGCCTGTCAGCTGCCAGCTCTGCTTCCTTCATTCTGGTGTAATCTGTTCTACCACAGTCATTTTTCATGTAGTATAGGATATGCAGTGATTAAAAAAAAAAAAAGACAAAACCAAACCAAAGCACCGAGTCCAACCATTTACATTTTAGTGTGTCTCACTAGTTGCTTGAATTGCATCCCTTTGGGTTATTTTTAATCCCTTTCCAAGCAAGGCCTGTAAAGAATTCTTCACTGTCAGAGGCCTCAAGTCTGGGTTCTTGCTGCCCCTGCAGGATGCCTGTGTGATACAGATACTGCCACCTGGGAGATGGTTTGAGACTTCCTGTGCAGTTCAGGTATCAAAGAACTTCCTCACACATCTGTTAAATGTTTTGCCTCTGTTCTTCCCTCCTTTCAAGTTCTTGATTCTGCCTTGTTACCTGCCTCTGGAGTTTTGCTGCTGGGGATTGTAATTTTTCCTTCCTTAGGAATTAATGTGCATCTGATTGCAATGCTTCTGTTATCATTGCAAATCATCTCTGTAAACACAAGAAATCCTTTTATTTATTCTTCCCTGTTTCAGGAATGTGAGCTCTTCCCATTGATAAAAGTAGTAATCTTCAACCCTGCTCAGTTCCTCTCTTAACATGCCTGCTGATGATCCTCTTTTTCATTTGGATAATTTTCTTGTTACATCCCATCCATTTTATATGGTTTAAAGCCAAGATAAAACCCCAGCTATCTTAATCAAGTACCAGCTACCTCTATGTTTAGCTTAAGTGCTTTCTTTTTTACCTATACATAAGAATATATTTCTTGAGGATGGAGATTTAAGGTCTTGGCCCAGTGTTATGTAGAACAAGGGTCTTAACAAGCAAATAGTTTTGTTTTGCTCTTTTAATTTACAGTTAAAATGTAGAACTGTCTTGTACACCTTGTGTGTTGTCAAAAGTTTGATTTATATGCTTAAAATCAAGCAAGTGTGGGCATAAAGAAGGAGGAGTGCATAGCATAGTGATTAAAGCACAGTAGTGGATACTGGGACTTCCTGCTCTGCCAGAGTATTTGCTGTGTCTTCATTGCAGAAATTGTCACAGTACCAGTTCTGGGAAACCATCTTGAGGGGAGTCAAGGGGGTCTTTCAGTAAAGCAGAGGAACACTTGTTAGCTTGTTCTGAGGGGAGAAATTTACTTACCATTTGAATGATTAATTTTATCTGCTGTTTTCTTGTATGTTGTGTACACATTGGATATTGGTACTTTGGGTGGTTTTCTGTTTCATTCTAACTATGAAACATCACTGAAGGTTGACCCTTCAGACCAAGTTTCTACTTGAATGTTTCTGTGGAAAGAAGGCATTTATCTTCTGGAAACAATAGGCTTAGAGATGGTTTTAGGCCCTATAGGAATGAGTGTCAGGGTCTGACCTTTGAGGAAACCAGGAGATCTGCAAGCCACAACTGAGCTGGTAAATCCCCTGTAAACCTTGAGAGAGTCACCTGGGGCCACACTGCTCCCTGGGCTCAAGCACCTGGGCTGTGCACAGTTGGGAAGGCTGTGCCAGCCATGCTTGCAATCCCTTGCTCTTCTTTCTAGAGCTATTGATACAGATTGATCTGGTTTATTGTCTTTCACATTCAAGGACACTAAGAAATACTGCAGTTCAGTAGCTGTGGAAAATTTAACCACGTATTTGCATCTGGGGTGAATTATTGCAAGGTGTGTTAAGGGTGTGAACTCTTCCCAGCAGCCTGCCTGTAGAAGGCCTTCTGAGAGCCCTGCTGGTGCTACTGACTGGGACAGAACAGTGTTTTCTGTCCTTCAGGAGGCAGGTTCCCTTTCCTTTCCAGGGCTTGGCTGTGTCTCATTGCTGAGATAAGAATGCTTCTTAGTGTTTCTTTTTTCATAGCAGCTAAACTGAGTTGCTGGAGTGAGCTGAGGCCATCTGTCCTGATGCTGGAAAGGAAGAGTACAGCCTGCTGTCAGCTATCTTAAGCTGCTGGCAAATCAGTGGTGTGACGTGGGGGGTTTAGGAAGGAGTCTCTCGCTGAATTGCAGACCGTGGTGATTAAAGCAGTCAGCCCTACTTGGCGTACTGGTTCAAGATGTTGCTGTTTAGTGGGGAGCATCCCAGGGATACAGGCATGGCTTTTCCTGCCTCTCTGACTGGGCTCTCCTCCCATCTTCCATGTCAGTGGGTTTGAGTCCATTACATACCGTTTGGAAAATTAGTTTCCTGCGTAGTCAACAGAAAAAGTCATGGAATCACTGAAATACTCTACTGAAACATGTTTCCTGTGCTAAAGGAACTGCAAAACCTGTCAGGAAGTGCTGTGTGATAGCAATATGATTTGTAACATTATTTATTGTAAGTAGTCACTAATGCTGTGGCTGGACAGCAGAGTTAAGATGTTAATGCATTATTAAATCATTAGTACTAGTATACAAGCATAAATTTGTTCTTAATGTGAAGTATAAATCAAAAAATATCCTTATACACTCACATAGTTTTGCTTTGAGAAAGAATGGAATGAAGTCTCACCTTGCCATTCCCCAGACACGTAGGTTTGACATTTTTGAACTCCAGCATTCATCTCCCATATCTGAACACTGGCTGCTTTATGGCCCTGTTTTTCTACCAGCAAGGTGTTTTTTCATTCTCACTGTGCTCTGGGATTTAGGGAATTAGAGGGGAGTAAGGCAGCTGTACCATAAGCTTAGAAGCTCATTTCTGACCTGCTTTATTCTTGCAGCTGTATCTGTGGATCTGTCTGGAGATGTTAGTAGTGACATTATCTGGAGCACAGCCATTGACCCAACCTTCTGATCTTGCAAGAGGATCAAGGAAGACATCTGCACTCATGCAGAATTTTACAAATGTGCTTCAGGCTTTATGCAAGTGCAGGGCCCATCTGTATGGGCTGAATACATAGATTTTTATCTGGGGACCAGGCATGTGTGCTCAGCATCATTTATTCCATCCACTGCTAAGTCAAAATACTGTGCAAAACACATGTGTAAGAATGTACAATGCCAGGAGAACTTTAATTGTTGTGTTCTGCATACATAAAGAGTAATTCACATTATCTTTTAGAAGCATAGAGCAGATATTCACATTGTGTGAGCTCTAAAAGTCTTCTACAGTGAGACAAATCCATTTGAAAGGAGATTGAATAGACTGCAACAGAGGTACTCAGTCTTGGAGTCATGACTTTCCTCTCTGATACCTTGTTGCAATTTAAATAAATAGAGGGTGAAATCCTCACTTCTTAGAGACAAAGTAGGGTTTTGGAAATGCTTCATATTTTAGTCTGTTGGATCTTTCTTTTATTGAAGACTCTCAGCAGTTCTTACCCAGAGAGGCAGAGTTTTCATAAAGAACATGCAAGATGAACTGATGTTGATGTTTTTAAGCCAGAGCAAGTTTATGTACTGTCCAAAAATCCAGTAGAAATAAAACTGATCTGCCACAGGATGTTGCTATCCATGGCACTTTTTTCAAGGGCTCCACCAGTGTCAGTATGAGCTGGGCTCTTCACCAGGATGTATTGTGCAGGCAGCATGGCCATCAGGCAGGTCATTAGAATGTCACCAATGTCATTGCAGTTCAGGATGGATTCCTACCTCTCTACCATTTCTCTCCAGTTGCTGTAAGGCTTTAAGCGACACTCATGATCTAAAGCAATTATTTTTCCCCTCATACAAACACAATAAGCCCCTGTCAAAGCAATCAGTTGTTTATTCTGATGAATGTATGTGATTATTAAAAGCAGAACAACCTCTTGGACAAATGGAGCTTCCATCAAAACCTTACTAAATTCTTCCATTACCTTGTTTGGAAATGAAAAGGAGTTGGGATAGAGAATTCTTTGTTTTCTTTTTCTATGGAAACATCCTTATTTGGCATCTGTAAAGCATTTACATTCTCTAGTTCTGGATCAAAGTCCTTTCATGGCTCATGTGACTTATTTCCTTCTTTAACTGAAGCACAGAAAGAAAAATGTTTTTTTCCTCCCTCAGGCTTACAGTATAAACCATTGTGAAGAGTCAAATCCTAGTTTTTAATGAGGAAGTAGTGAGCATAAGGAATAAAACATCTCAAATCAGGTATCATGAAGAACCACCATCACCCACTTCAGAATGATCAATCTGTAAATGCAAGTCCCTGTAGCAGTTACAAAGCATGTAAGGTAAAATTTAGCAAAACTAAACTAAGTTAACTGTGCTGCTGGATTTCTTTCATTCCTCGTGTTCCAAAGGTTTGTGCTCTTCAGGGAAAGACCTTTGTCCTCAGCCTGTGTAGCAGCTTATGCAGTTGGCCAAGTATTGGGATACAAACTGCAGTTGGACCAGGCACTAGAAAAATTACAAGCAAAACACTATTTTCTTCATTTGCATGAGTAGCAGGATGAAATTTGGAGTTGGCAGAAATATTTTCTGATAGAAGAACAAGAAACCCCTCTGTATCAGCTATGGCACATTATCTTGTTTTAAACTTGCAAGAGAGTGTAGATAGCTTTGTTTCTGAATGCAAAACAAACTCTTTCCAAGTCTGCCCCTCCCATTGGTTCTGTGCCCCAAAGAACTTGGTGTTTCTGCTTATTTTCAGAGCTGTGCTGGCTGTTTGTTGGCTTTCTGCCTTTTGTACACACATGGAGCTGAGTCTCATCACCCTCTTCAGCTTGCAGACAAGCTTCTAGGCTGTGGCCTGTGACCTTGAATATTAGTTCCCTCATGTTTCCAAGTATTGCTACAGCACAAGTGTATATAATAGTTGGGTTTGATTTATCTTCTAGGAAGAATTTGGATATATATCAGTTTTAGCATGGCTTGGGAAGATGCAATTAGCTTGAGGTAAGCCAGTACCATAGTATATGTACCCTTTGTTCTCCTGGAAACAAATCATAAATTCTCATCTATATTTTAGTGTGTTGAGATATTTAAATTGGTTTCCTTCACAGACCTTCATTCTGTGAGGTTCTAGTCTTATGTTTCCTTGTTGTAAGGGAATCTGTGTTAGTGCAAAGCATGTTTTATATCTCTAAAGCAACGTGGACTACAGGCTGTTGGGCTGATTTGTTTCCATTAGCTTGCATCCAGCAAATCTGAACTTATTCCAGACTTCCAGCATTCCTCCAAAAATAACATTACTGATACCCTCTGTCACACTGTTCTCCCTGCACAGCTCTGAGCCACATAATTTCTCTAATGCAAGTGCTGCTGCCTCCTTGCTGTCAACTGCATATTGGTCACTGGGTGCTTCCACACCTCTTCTAATTAAATGCAACTTCTAGAATCGATTTTCATTCTTTGTGTGACATGAAAAATTAAATCTTTTGCTTGCCTGTGGGCCCTGTGGAAAATATAATTGAGTCTGGGGAAGGAATTTGCTATCAGAACATTCCCAAATCTTACCTGGATCTTAAGAACTGATGTTGGACTCTTCCTGCTCAGGCATAGACCCTTTCTTCTTCTCTGAACATTGAAAAGGGGTGACTATGGATTCCCAATTTTGCTTGTGCAATGTTCTTCACTTTCAAGACTGCAACCTTGGACAACTGACCCAGTGGGGTTTTTTTAAATTAATCTGTTTCAGCTGATGGATTTCAACACTGCTGGCATGCATCCATTGGTGTCCCATTGGCATCCCATTGGCCACCCTAATGCTTGACAGAAATGAAGATAGTGCAGGTACTGTGAAGTGAAAAGACCATGGACATGAAATCTTACTGTCTTAAAATAAAGATGATTTCCTGATGCAACTGAGTTTAAAAATTGGTACTTTATTTTAGTGTGACAGTTCAATAAATTTAATCTTGAGAATGCAAATGAAAAAGAGACCTCAGAACTAGGGATTATAGGTAGCTAATTGCTATAGTTTATATAGTAAAGGGGTGTGTAAAGAGAGGTTGGTACAGTGTCTGTTTGAACTCTAAATTATATCTTTTTAGTCAGTGTGACTAATTAGATGAATACAACTTACACAATTACCTGATGTTTCACTCAGAGGGGTACAGGGGATGTTTCAATGTAACAGGAATCCTACCCCCTGGACACCATTTGCTGAATTTTTTAAAGGTCAAGCATACTTAAAAGTCGGTGGAAAAATTCTCTTTGTTTCTCCTAAAAGATTAATGACATAGAAGATAAAAGATATTTTACATACCTATAAATGGAATAGGGCTGAGAACAGAGAATTTGCATACTGAGCTTCCCTCTGTTAATCTGGTTTTGCTCATCCTTCTTTCTCCTTTTTTTTTTTTCCTAGTATTTCAGTATGAGTTGGTACAGAGTGTCTGTTGTGGTGGAGTCCAGACTCCACAGCCAAGCCTGCAGCTCCATAGTATGGTGAAGTGTCTCATGTGTTGGGGTTTTTTGTTGGTTTTATTTTTTATGGTTTTGGGTATTTTTCTGTTGGAAGGCTTAAAGCAGAATCAGATAACTTGGTGTTTTCCAGGGAAGAAGAACAGGAGATAAAAGTAAAAAAATCCCAGAGCAAAATAACACAGATCTCTCTGGCACTTTTTATGTGATACAAGGCAGTAGACTTACCTGGTTTCCAGATTGAGCACTGCTGAAAATTTTGTTGCAGTCTCTTGTCAGGAATGGTAAAGATGGGTGTGTATTTTCACAGGTGGGCCACTAACATGTTGCTTTAAGAACTGAAGTGAGGCTAATGCTTTCTACTGTCAGTGAAATCTTTCTCTTTTGCAGAGATGCATTTCTAGACTGCCATAATTAGAAAGGAGTTGACCCTGTTTAGCCTGTCTAGTTGTCATCTGCCTTAATTCCTCCCCTGTTTTCAATACCTAGTACTAATTACATGGACATCTGCAAGAGAGGTGCTAGCTCAGACCCAGCTGTAAGGACACCTTAATATATGAGGGAGTGTTTATTCCTGTTTGAGTAACACAGCAGAAGGCTGTAATAATTGTAATTCCAGCTTTAAATTCATAGCTTCTTATTGTATCATGTCTAAGCCTTGCTGTGCATTAACTACATGGCTGCTGAAGAATTATCAAGAAGTATTTGAAATGAGAGGAGGCCTGTGACTGGACAAGTGGAGGTGCTTCCAAAGTCTC
Source organism: Pycnonotus jocosus (assembly GCA_013400435.1). Classification (NCBI taxonomy): domain Eukaryota; kingdom Metazoa; phylum Chordata; class Aves; order Passeriformes; family Pycnonotidae; genus Pycnonotus; species Pycnonotus jocosus. The sequence continues at coordinate 132,925 of VWYP01020619.1, read as the reverse complement.
CTCTTTACCCCTCTCTGTCATTATCAGTGGATTGATTCCCTTTGTTTCGTTTCACACTGTCCCCACCTTGCCCCCTGTCCCATGTAAATATTAAACAACTAGATCTAGGAAGAAAAATAGCTTAATGGGATAAAAAGTATCTTCCTTGGGAAAAAATAATAAATTCCACCTTGTGAAAAATAATCATACTAAAACAGAAGGAAGAAGACATGGAGAGGGTAATGCCAGGCAGTTTGAAACATATGAGATGATCACCTCCTTCCCACTTGGCAGTGACCCTGAGTGCTGGAGCAGTGCAGGAGGGGAGATGGTGACAGCAGTGGTTATTTATTGTCTCTGGTGTTCTGCTTGCCAATCTCCTGCTGTAGCTGGTCTACCCTTCCATTTCAAATTTACACAGCTCTGTATGTTTGTGCTTGTTTCCCCCCCAGCAGACACTCATAATGATGCTTATACATCACTCTAATCTGACTCCCACTGATCTGTAAAGGGGAAGAATGTGCAGCGAGATGTTTGCATGCTGCTGTTAGAGGATAGGCAACAGGTAGAGACCAGAGGCGTGCCAGGTTATTAGAAACAGTTAGAGATAACAAATATATCTTCTGGTATCAGTTCTGTCCTTCATCCATGCTCAGCAGTGGCAAACAAACACTGCTGAGGAATATGCTGGCTGTATGTACTTAGTTTCCTTCATGAGGCAGGAGCCAAACATACGTCTAGGAACAATTGCACCCTCCATCTGTGAGTGATCATCATGCTTAAATACAGCAGCAGACATGACTTTGGAGTGAAAACCAGAGCAGAACCCTTCCCTTGCCTCTACTGCTCAACAGTGCAGGCAGAGCAGGAGCAGGGAGGAGGGTGGCAGTGCAGACTTTTGGCTGCCTTAAAGTGACCACATCCTGTTAGGCTGCAGAAACATCAGACTAATGCAGAGATCTGTCTGTTTGAGATGCAGGAGGGTTTGTAGGGATTCAGCAGATAATTTGCAACATATGTTTGTATTGCTGCAGGGTGCAGGGAGAACTCCTGAACTTGCTCTTTGTATAGGCTGTTCACCCATTTCCCACCCATGTCCCAGCTCACTACAGCATGTATATACAGCAAAATGGATTTATTTCAATAAGATTGCTTTCTTCCCTGATAACCACATGGGAAGTGCATAACTCTTAACACTGAGTCTATGGTGGCAGAATAATGCTCAGAACAGCAGCCAGTGGCCTTTACCTGAAATCCTTCCCCAGCTGATGCCTTGAGACTTAAGGCTGTCAGGGGGCATTCTTCACAAACTGGGAGAATTTCCTTCTACAGGCAGCAATCCAGGCAGCAGGAGGAACAAGCACCATGCAGGAACACTGTGGCGTGAGAGAGAATTAATGGTGAGTCTCTTAAGTCCTTAACCAATATGCAAATGAAGACTTGTGCTATTACCTCATATGAAAACGACATGTGAGAACTTAACTAAAGGCTGATTGTGATAATGATGGAGTTCTGTTGAAGTCACATGCCTAGATCTAAGGGTGCTTGGGAGTTTTGTTGAGCCCAAGTGGGTATAAGAATGCTAAGAGGCTTTCCTGACACAACATCTAAGTGAGGAAATGTCTCATGCGTATGGCTGCTGATAGCAAATGGCTAAGCAATCCAGTTTAGATGGAACTGGAGGAACTTTGGTTTTTCTGGGGACAAAATGAAAAGGTGCAAAAAGAAAAGGCAGACGTCTATGGTACTGGGCCCGTACACTATAGAACATAATTGTGTTGTGGCCAGAAGATCAAGTAGGGGCAACTGCAACATATTTGGGGCAGTTCTGTTCTTCCTTTCTGTTGGACAGAAATTACTTAAGTGCTAAAGTTTAAACTTTCATGTTCCTATTTTGCTTTTTAAAATATATAATAGGGGCTAGTGTTTCACAGAAGACTTCAACTGGATGCACAGAAGCCTCTTAGGATTGGGTATGGGTCAGCAAGGAACAAATGCACCTGCTTTCCTTAGAGGGTTTCTTTCTGCTTCCCTGTCAGAGGCCCACTGTGGCCTTAGGGCTTTTTCCTTTCCAAATACAGGTTTAGTTCAAGATGACAGTATCTGGCAAGCTCAAGTGTATTCTCATTAAGGATGTTGCACACCTGTTTTGATGGTACTTGTTAATCAGTATGGAAGGTGAACATTAGAGCTTCAGGTTTGAGAGTTGCAGGTATGACCATTATCTGAAAAGTTAGCTAATGGCTTTATGACTCTTCCTCAAAAAAAGGGCAGCTGAGCATATGGCATCATTTCACATGAAAATGTATCATGGAATTAGTTATGTACCAGCTTGGTCTAAGAAGTTGTTGAGTAAAACAGCTCAGAAAAGCTTTTGTTGATTGTGCATGACTGGAACATCGTTGTTTGTTCTATTTAGTGAACAGGAGAGGAGGACATCGTACTTTCAGAGAAATTTTGGACTCCTTTACTGTGTGGGTAATGACTGTAACACTGTGACTACTCTTGGCAGTTCATGCACATGATCCTTTAAATGGAAAGTGTAAATAAAATTGTAAGAACCTCTAAACTGAGAGCTGTCTGGTTAATATGGGACGTGAAAACTTTCTGCAGTCCTGCATGTCCCTGGAGGTCTTTCCAAGCACTGGCATTGTAGGTTCCTCCTAGACACCATCCTGTGGGGCCTGGGAAAGAGGAGCTGGCATGAGACTCTACTTGTTGGGAACAAAAAACTTGAGAAAAATATTGTAACACTGTCATGACCCATCTCTTCTATGAGCTCTAGCTCACAGCTAGCCCAGTTATTGACTCCCAAGCAGCTGGGCTCCTGCTGCATCAGCAGATTGCCATTCAGATGATTTATCCCCCTGACAGGAGAGTGTTGGAAGTCCCAAAGAAGGTACAAGGATTTGTACCAGATTTTTGGATCAAAAAGTGAGGGGAGCAAAGAACAAATCTGAAAAATCATTTTTCTTATGTATCCACCCAGTTTAACTGCAGGGAGAAAGCTATACTGAATGCTAGGTCATTGGAAATCGGCCTTAATAACAAAACAGACCTTTTTTAATAATGCTGAAAGTTCCCTCCATTTCTCCCTCTTTATTGGTTTTTGTTTGTTTGCTTGTTTTTTTGCTTGCTTGCTTTCAGCTGGGAGCTAACTTCTGCTTACTTCTGACCTCAGTGTGGTGAGCGTGTTTTTCAATAGAGCCTGGGAGTGGACTGTCAAAGCAGAATTTCTGGCCTGAATTGGTGGGACACAGAAAGTACTGGATTGTCTCACTGGTTGGTTGGGGGTTTTTTTCCCCTTAAAAGACTGATTTATATTAACATAATTTTGCCCTTTAAAATAGTTGGAGTCAAAATGTGTTGTAAGTGTGATATTTTTAATCTCTACTTACAATGATGCCTCAAAAGCCTGAAACCAACATCTGTTTCCTTGCTCGATTGGTTTTCTTCCATAAAGACACTTCCCTTTTTTTTAACTACTTAGAGTCACCTTATTCAGTAATTAAGGGTTGAAAAGCGATAAATCACTGTCATATTGGATGTGTTGCAGTGTATGGGAGCTTCTTACTGCAGAATCTAACTTGGGAGGAAATACATGGCATTTGTATGACTTGGAGGAGGGGAAGAGGGAATCTTCAGTCCTTTGCTCTTCAATTACATGTCCTTGGAAAAAAAATGTAATTACCCTCATTACCTTCAGCATGTGTGTAACTCCTGTTGCTGTGCATTGTGCCAATGATTTTAATCAAATCACATGCTTCAGGGATTTAGCTTGTCAATTCTGAAGGGTAAGAAAGAAAGTAAACCTACCCCTTCATGCTTTTTTTTCTTCTTTTTCTCTTTCCCCCTTGCCAGCCCCTGGCCTTGCGTGCTTGGCTGTGCGCTGGTGCTCCAGTCACACTGACAGCCAGCTCTAGGGTGGAACTGAAGTTTCCCCCAGGTCTGCTCAACAGAAGCAGTGGATGATGTTCACTTTCCTCTACAGCATGAGGAAGGAACTCTGGGGCTAGTTTGTTTGCTTATTAAATTGTACTTTTTATCTACTATGTTAGTTTTTTAAAAACGAAATACTATATTGAGTAGGACTCACAGGAGTTACCAGTTTTTTCAAGATAGCTACCACAAAAAGAGGTAAAAAACCCCCAAAGACTCCTGTCGAACAGTTGTGTCTGTCTGATGGGATTTGACAAATGGATTCGCGTGCACACATGGAAGGAAGGGAGAGCTTAAGGGTTCGGCTTTCTCCTTCTCCCCGGGCTCGGGCTAGCGCGTTCGCTGCTTTCCCTCAGCGTGGTGGGAACAAGCGCGGGCCCTCAGCGCTCGGCCCTCAGGGGTGCAGCCAGCGCGGTGCCCTCGGGGCAGCCCCTGGGGCGGGGAATGGGTACCCCGGCCCGAGGAGCAGCACCGTGCCCCTGAGGGGCTGCGGCTGCTCCCGTTGCGGTCCCCCCGGCGTGCAGCAGGTGCCCGGGACCCCGGCCGGGGCGCGGGGCGGATCCGTGCGGGTCCCGCCCGGTCCGGCGGCACCGCC
>VWYP01020619.1:0-128134 GCA_013400435.1 Pycnonotus jocosus | reverse complement strand
AGGGCGCAGCTCGCCGGGGTCGCGGCGGCGGCAGCCGGTACCGGGCGCGGGCGCTCGCCCGTCCCTGCCGAGCTGCCGCCCGCGGTCCCCGGTGAAACATTGACATCTCCTGTCGGTGGGTGGGATGGAGCTGGATGTCGGCTCGTTTCGAAAGGCCTCTCGGCTCTGCCTGTCGTTCCTTTGGCTTTCTCCATCGCTTCACTGCCGTGCCATACGTAGAAATATTTCTCCTTTTTACTTAGGAAGTACCTCTTCGGATAAGCTGTTGCCGTTCTTTACAGGCTACTAGGAAAACCCGTAGTATTAACACTTGGATCGTGTTAAATTTAGCAACGGGCAGACAGCTGTATTGAGTATTAAAGTATTTCTTATCACTGGTAGCTAGAAGCATTTATAAATATTTAGTAAATTGATATTATGACTCCCACATCCTGATTTATCCATATACTCTACCAACTGTTACACACTTTGCGTGCTTTAATCTGCTATTTTTAATTCAGCGTGGTCCGCCTGTGATCTGCAGCGTGGGTGTCCTGCAAGCCTCAGACCCTTCTTGTGGGATTCAGAAGGACTGCTTGCAGCCAGCCCCTCTCCAAATACATGTACTTGGAGATCACAAGTCTTACTTGCAGTCTATTTATGTTTTTCAAAAAAAATCTTCCACATCCACAAAGCTGCCACATAGCACATTAAAAAGAGTTTTGAAAACAGCAAATGATAAAGCTGCTTCTAAAGTGAAAGCGATACTGTGGGACCAGACTATAATGTGTTTTCATGTGTAACAGAAGGCAGTATGTATGGGCTGCCTCCTGACATGTCCCTTGAATATCCTCATGTTTAGATCTGATGCTTATGACTGGCAAAGAAAATGTTTCACACCATGAGGCTTCACTACCCCATGGTGCACAGATCGAGTCTCATAAATAAGGAGATTCAGGTAGGAGCTGTGTGTTAAAAATCCAAAAATGGATGTTAAAATCCAGACATGTAAAAGTACGTGTGTTACAAAGGAACAAAATTGTACCATTTCAGTGCTTTTTGCATGTTTAGTGAAGCCCCTGAATTTACTGCCTTTAGCATTTTTAAACCTTTGCTGACATCTTACAGTGAGAATTTTGCTTCAACAGCAGCAGAAGTCAAAATAGATTTAAGTCAAGTAGATCATGCCTTGATGAAGTCTGTAATGATGTAGAAAAATGATAGGCTGTTGTCTAAGGCTTCTCCCTTTTTGTCTTCTCTAAGAACCCTCAAAGCAGAGGGAGGAGGCTCCTCAGAGCTGCTGTGACACCTCTGCAGTGTGCCTACTTTGAGAATGCTCAAAATTTTGGTGAATGCTCATCGTTGTTCCTGGTCAGGCTGTGGTGTGGGACATGATAAGAAAGGTTGATAATTTTTCTTTATGGACATAGGTTTCCTGTTTTTTATAGAGGAATATGTTGGTCTATCTGTATCTATCCTACTGCATCTCTTTTAATTTCCTTAATTTTCTTCAACAGATCTTTTTCTTTCACTTCTGAGAGAGTGGAGGAGGGGGAGGACACACTCAAAGCTGGTGCTGGTGCTTCCTCTTAAACGGAGGGCAGAAGTTTTTGTGTGCCTGATTCTGTGTGCTTGGAGCTGTTGCTGGTGGAGCCATTCCCACCTGCAGCCTGAGCAGTGTCACCAAGGCAGCAGAGCAGCTCTGTGTGCATCAGGACAAGCTCTGCTTCTGCTCTGCAGCAGATTGGAGGAGTGCTGTCCCCAGGCTGACCCACCTTTAGCAGAGGGAGACACGGTAGCAGCAGCCTCCTGTGATTATAGGTAGACTCAGTCAAAACAGAGGTGAATCTGTGCCAGAGAATAATGTGTCTGGGAAGATTTGCATTCCTGTACCAACTCCTGCATGTACTCAGGCTCGCTGGGGTTGTGGGAGCAGGCTCCTTCTGCATTTCTTCCTGCTCTTGAAGATTGAGGCAACTGTGACAGTGATAACTTGCAGCGATTCAGGAAATGGTTTCCTTTTCCTTAAACACCAGAGGCCACAGCTGATGATGTACTGCAGTGAGATGTGGAGTACGAGGGACACTCCACACACACAACCCTGCAGTGGTCAGGACCTGTGAGTGACTGGGCTGCTCTTTGTGCACGAGTGTGAGGTGCTTCAGGTCAGAGTTGTGATGCTCAGGGAAGGTTGACTCTGAAACCAAAAGCTCTCTGCCTGTCATTGGGTTTTCTGTAGCACATGCTTCCTTCTGGATCCATGACTTTATTGACCACTGAGGAGGGCATCATGTAGGAGATGACTAGGGACTCTCCCTGCTGAGAGTTTAAGCATGCCTTTCTCTTAAGTGATCTGTTTCCTCCATGCTTCTATGCTTGGCTTTTCTTACCAAGTATATCTAACAGCACAGGTAGTATTCAGACAGATGAGAAATTAATCACACCACTTCTCAGACAGGCTTTGAAGACAGACAGATGTTAACAGTTGCTGCTTTTTTGATATAGCTGAAAGGTGCCAAAGTATTGCTACACTTAAACCTTTAAAAGGGATTATCAATTCTTTCAGCTGCATTCACTTGTTAGGCAGGAGAGCTTAGTTTAAGAGTTTAGCATTAGTGTAGGTTACTTGAATTTGCTTCCAGTGGTGGTAATTATTAGCTCATCAGTTGAGCCAAGAGAAACCTGTAAGTGGTTTAACCACAAGAAGTGTATTCTACCATCGTTCCTTTCTAGATTAATTTCTTTCAGGCATGTAACTAGCCACTTTTGAATGACTAAACATTAAGGAGAAAAAAGCTCAAATAATTAATAAAATTTAAACTAATGCACAGGATTATAATCTTTGTGCATAGTGGTGTCTGTGCATTTGTAAACAATCTGATATTCTAACATTTCTGTTGTCGCATACAAATACTGCAGAACTTGCTCTAAATCTTAACACATTTATCTGGTCCATTTTTTACCATCTGCAGTGAATGTTAATTACAGCAAGCATGCATGTTATTTTAAGGACTGAAAAAAACTTTTTTTCTTTTCAATACTAGGAGTTACTGCTGTACTGTTCCCTATCCAAGTCATTGGCTGTACCTTTTCCATTTCAATAAGCATTCGTATTTTATATTGTGTGAGGGTACACTTGTTTATGATAAGAGCCTGTAGCTGTTGCAATTAAGCTAGAGTTCAGAAGGAGCAGAAGATAAGTGCTCCAACAAGTAAGCAGTTATAGGTTTTTCAGGTGTGAGTGGCACTCTCAAAGGGTTGAAGATATTGATTTGCTTATGACTTTCATGGCTGCTTTTTGAGCAGCAGTTGTTGCCTGGACCCACCTCTCTTACCCTTTGAGTAATCAGCAGATGTAGGGTTCTTCCTGCTGCCCCTCTCCCTGCTTGCTGTCTGCAGTTCTTTGCCCAACTTATTCCTCATACTTGCACCAAGTAACCTTGAGAACTGTTTCTTGAGAACTGTTTGTTTGCCACTTGCAAACTTTTCCAGGGAAAGCCTGGTAGATGATGTCCTGTTGAGTGTGCTTTTCATCTTCAGGATTTCCACTGCTGGTTCTGGACAGCAAACAGACATTTTCTCCTGTCAGCAGGGTGTGAGAGGGTAAAATATCATAAAATAATTCTGTATGTAAACTTCTGTGATTCAGCTTTTGGAAATTTATTTTGGAGGAACCTAAAGTTTCTGTAGTGTCTCCATCTCATTTTCAGTCTTGCCTTGCTAGCTGGGGCCTTCTTTGCAGGCCTTCCACCACCCAGGCCTGCAGGTGGTCTCTTTAGCTAACTCTGTCATCTCCTTTCTGTTTAAAGCCAACAAAGTCACTCTGTGCGTGGCTGTTTGATTTGGGATGCCAGCTCTGCCTTCACCCCCGTGGCACAAATGTGCCCATTGTGCCCGTCAGAGCGGGGTGTGCGTGGGCCATGCGTTGACGCCTGTCAGAGGCTGATGCAGGCTCTCCATTGCCTGCTGTTGGTTATAGCTGTGCATGTTTGCAGAGCAAATGTATCATTCTGCCTTAGAAAGACACTGAGAAGGTTTTGTATAAACAAAAATAAAATGGGAAGTTACCTAGGAAGTGCAGCCTGTGTAGCTGCTTTTAAGAGATGTAGTGCTTGGTGCTTTCATGCCTGCACTGCCAGATTCAGTGAGAAGCTTGCTGTAAATCTGAGACAGTGCAGGCTCTAGCTAGCCTTGGGCCAGTGTACCTGGAGGGTCAGAGTTTACTGTGACTTCAGTGTCCCCTAGGTCCTGTATGTACAAAACAACAGAATTACTTTTAGGCTGCCCTCACAAGCATGCATATGCATGCATAAGGGTAATGGAGCCCAGATAAATGGTAGAGTATGTACTTAGGCTGCTATTAACTGCAAGCCCTCATCCTGTCTCCTGGTATTTTGCCTGTTGTCCTTGATTGCTGAGGGTAATGCGGTGTGACTAGAACTGAAAGGACCATTTCTTTCCCTTTCCCAAATGTTTTCCTGTGTTTGACAGTTCTTTGCTGACCATCAGGATCTTTTTTATTATGGTCGCAGAGAAACAGCATTAAATAGATGTTTAGATAATTTTAAACAGATGTCAAAGATCATAAAAATCCGCTGGGCAAAGGCTGGGCTTGTGTCTGAACACACTTAAAACCAAAATGAATACAACAGTAACAAATAGTCTCCTAACAAAACCAATTACATTTCCAAGTAATGGTGTGTCTAACTTATTTCAGAATCATTCAATTGACAATAATGTCTTTCTGTGTATCCTTTCTCTCTGACATGTAAAAGCATCTGAGGAAATGCCCCTGAATCTACTGTATAAAATAGGAGTAATGAACCTGTGCCCCATGGCCACAGGCAGCCCACAAGTTAATTTGGTGTGGCATGAGATGCCATGATTCCTCCCCCCCTCATATTATGACTAGATAATATTAAGGTGTGTATATTAATTTGCAGTCTTCTAAGTGGTTTTGAAAGGGCTTACAGCCAGAAAGAGATAATCCATTTTAGTACAAAATACTCAGCCACAAAACTAAGGTAATTGTGGGGAAGGAAGGAGGAGGAATTTACCCACAGGAGCGTGTCTCTGTTATTTTGTGTGAAATTAAAATGTGGTTGGACCAAAATAACTCCACTGGCTGCCACTGTCTTTCTAGAGCCATGATGTTCCTAGGTATCATGCATACTGTGAGACATGGCTCCATGCTTTTTAAAATAAAATAAAAACTTGGGGAAAACTGGGATGTGCCAGAATTCCTGACTTTGTTCAGAACTGCAGGAGTGGTGATTGCTGCTATTTGGTATAGACCACCACTGAACTTCTACAGGCTCCTTCTAAATGCCTTCAGGGATGGGCATGTTTGTACAAGGTGGCTTTGGGTCACCAAACAGAGCAAGATACAGGCTTGAAAGGGAAGCTGCNTAATTTTTTTTTTTTTTTTTGTCATGGCTTCTGCAGTGTTTCACTTCCTGATAATTTTGTAACTTGTTTCAAGGTAAAAGAGAAGCACTTAAGTCAAGGGAATTTCTTGTGTGGCTGAGCGTGCTCAAGTATGTGATAGATATTTCTTTAGCAGAGAAATCCTCCGGAGGTTTGCTCTTTGGTAATGCTGGAAAGATTTGGAGTGGTTGTGCCTAGATGCCTGGCTGTTTTGAGGGGATGTGCCTGTCACGTTGGGGTGTTAGTTTTCTTGAACTGCAGATGGCATCCAGCAGAACTTACCCTCCTGTACTCTACTGAGATGTGGTATTTTATCCATGCCTGACAAGTGCCTCATGACCTCCTCCCGCTCATCTCTTAAATGAAGATGTCGTTGTCATGGCTACGTTTAGCGGAGAAATAAACACTGCTCCCAGCTCGGGTGCTTGTGTAATGGCTTGGTTCCAGGAAGGTGCTGTTTTTATCTGGTTCCTTGCTGGAGGGTGGGCAGATGTTTTCTGTGCCCCGGGCCTGGCAGTGCCCGGGCTGGAGCTGGCGGGTGGCTGGGCGCAGTGGCGGCGTGTGCCGTGCCTCCCCTGGGGCTCTGTCAGCAGCACCGCACAGCGCTCACCGTCACACGCTGGGCTGGGGAGCAAATCCCTGCGAGCAAAGAAAACTTGGAAGCGTTGTTTCTAGAGGTCTGTGTATAGCTGATCCCGCTGGTTTGTTGCCAAGGGAGGCAGAGGCTGGGATGTGCTGGTGATGGGAAGGGTTTCCCTGCGCTGGCTTTGCGGTCTGTTCAGGGAGGAGCCGGGCCAAGTGCCTTCTCCTCTTCCTGAAGCTCCCCACCATTAACAGATATTTGCTTGTGCAATGAGCAGCTTACTCTTCAGGAGCCACTGTTGGAGTTATTGCTGTCTTCAGGCTAATAACTAATGCTTCACCTAGCACACTATGTTCTTAGGCTTTTTTTAATCTCTGTCCAGAGTTTTTTTTTTCCTTTCAGTGGTACTAATACAAGTACTAATACTAGCCTGGTGTCAACAGATGCCTCTGGCAGCCAGATATTGTAGGTGTAAGCCTGTTATGCAAATGTTCAAAGCATATTCTGATAGCATTGAGCATTTCCTCTGTTTTTTATTCCTGCTTTTCTTGAATGCTCTACTTCACATACTGCCTGTGTATGTTGCAGAGCATACAGGTGAGCTAAACTTGCTGACAGACTACATGGGGTTTTAACCCTTTAGTGCATTTCTTTGTCTGTTCCCATATTTAAATTAGCTTTTTTTGTTGTTGTTTCCAGAAGTACATATCTGTCATTTGTCACTTTTTTTTGTTAGCTGGAAAGCTTGGGTTGGCAAGTTCCCACAGCTGCTGTCTGTGGCTTCAGCTTTTTTTTATTTTGCTGTGCTAGAAACATGTAGCAGCATGTTGGAACCCTTCAGCCTGGTGATGGGTGGGAATCAAAGCATTACAAAATTACATTTAAAGGGGAGAAATTATTTTGCAGTTTCAACCAAGGGTTTGAGGTCATTCTTGGAAGTTTGCAAGGAGTTGGTCAACAAATTACAGCATTTAGTTGTGGCTAGGTAATTGTGACATTCTGAAAGACTCTGTGCTTTTTGATGACAGACATTTGCATGTGTTTTGCTTTTGGGAGAAGAAAATTTTTTCCTGTCTGCAGATGTACAACCAAAAATGAATTTCTTCCATGCAGTGCTGAACGTCCTGGCCGAGCAGGCTTGTCTGCTTGATGTTTGTTCTTCATGTTACGAGCTGGTTTTTATATACGGACATGCATTTTTGTGCTGGAATTATTTGTCAAGGCTTGCTTTGTTGTTTTTTGAAGAGTACTTGGGGAGAATGCCCTCACAAAGCCCTGCTTCCCCCTCACAGCTGCATGCTATTGCATCTTTGTGAGGAAGTAGGCAAAACCAGAGCAGTTAACTCCTGCATATGGTCTTAACTGATGTACCTGATGTATCTATTTACTGAACTAAGGCTTCAGCTCCTTTCCACAGAGGAATTGATTTCTTATGGAAAACCCTTGTGTTACTGAATTATGTATGTGTAGGATTGCTTCAAGGGCCAATGTGTTGGTATCCTTAATGGCACAGAGTCTGCAGATATTCTCTAGTGATGAATAATTTTCTGTTTAAGCCTTAGGATTTTTATTCTGGCAATTTTTTGGATCACATTATATGGCCTGTTTTTTTCCCCATCTTGCAGCCTTCTTTTCCCCATCTTGCTGGTTGATTCCCATACGATGTTCGAGTCATTTAGATACCTGCTTAAGTAGGGATCAATACATTTAAATTCAATTCTGACACAGGTAATCCACTTGAATACAAAGCAGGCATTTTACACCCATTCAGAAACCCCACCCATGTCTTCTCACTAAGCTCTGCTTATTACAGGTAAATATTTATAGACATATAATCTAATTTCTAATTAGAAGAAGTTGCTACTTCCAGAAGCATTTTCAAGAAGACTGGTAAATTTGAGCATCACTCCTGCCTCCCAGAGGAGTGTTATTTCTTTTCTGCAAATGGAGCTGAACGGATTTGCCCTCCTCCACAGACAAGGGTAAGCCAGCTTAACCAGCCATGTAACCTGTGTAGCTTCAAGAGTGAATTATCCAGACCTGGCATCTCTGAGGATGTGCCCACTGTTGGTGGGGAGATCACACAGCCCAGGAGCACCTGCATGCTGCAGCTTGGCAGGTGCAGCTCCCTGGGGTGGCTGGTTACAGAAGCCTTGAGATTATCCTCTTCCTACAGGCATAGGCACACCTTTCACATTAATCAGGGATTGCATTTGGGATCTCCGGGTTCCTGTTCCTGGGTAGAGTTTGCATATCTTTAATGGGGTTTTATGCATGCTTCATGCCCTCCAAGGCAGGTTTGTGATTCACCAGAGAGCTGTCTGGAAAAGGAGAGACAAATGACGGCAAACCACAGAGCAGGCACATGATCTTGAGCACTTCTTGTTCCCGCGGGGCTGGCTGAAGACAGCTCCAAACAACTGTCTGAAAACCCTTGTGTGACTCCTGAGGGATGACTCTGTGCAGACACATGGTCTCCAAGCCTTTAAAGACCTGCACACTTTCAGACAGTTGTCTGGGGAATTTGTCAGTTGGCTCTGTGGTAGGGACAAAAATTAAAAGGAGGTGGACAAGCAGGTGTAATTCAGTGCCTGAAGCCCTCAGAAAGCTTTAGCATAGAACAAGCTTTCTCCTAGGGTTTGTGTACAGCTGCTTGTCTAGGACCAAACAAATAGCGAAGGCTCTGACCCACAAAAGTAGCAGAATCTCTTTATACATTTTCTTCTCTTATAAGATTATTGAGCTGTTCAGAGTCTGCTGGACTGAATTGCACTGCTACTTGCTGGGATATTGTAACATCCAAAAAAAAAAGTGCAGTGAAAATAACTGCTTCACCTCTGTGGGTACATTCCAGCCGTAGTGTTGCAATTGTTTTATTCCTGATGCTGCTTCTGTTGATGTATTTGGTTTGCTTTCAAGCAGTAGGCTTGGAGAGAACACTCCAGAGTTTTCCCTGTTCTTAACAAAGTGTTCAGCTGATATGTTAATTGCGCCTTGAACCTGTGCAGAAATATTTTTAAGCCACAGTAGATGTTTCACCAGTAAGGTAATTCTCTCTAAAGAGGGATAAACAGTTTGCTCAGCCAGAGGAGAGCCTGCTTGCTTGTGCTTTATTGCATTAATTCATGCATATTGTATTGCCCCATAGAGTTGTGCTGAGCCCTGGTGTTCATAGCATGACAAGTGGAATCAACGTAAAAGCCATCTCTCTGCTGAGGTCTGCCTTAACCAAGCTGGAAAACCGGTTACATCTACTTTATACTGCCCATGCCCCGTTTTTGGGAAACAAATGTGGTTGAAGACAAACTTTGTATTACCAGAGAGCCCTTAGGGGGTAGTAAAGCTGCCTGCAGAAATATAAGTAGAAGGGGCTTTAATTGATTGGGGTCTGTTCCCTGGTGTTCTCCTTACCGGCGTGGCAGAGCCAGGCTTGGGATGCTGTGTCTGGTTTCTTGCCCTACCATCAGGCAGGCCTGGGTGCTGATTTGCCTTGAGCTGTGGGGGAGCTGCCACAGGCTGGGTAAAGCCAGAGCAGCTTTATTGGCAGTGAGTGCCCAGGTCCTGCTTTTGAGAAGAGGGGCCATGTCTGTGCAAAGCATTTGCTTCCCCATCCTGAGGACTAGGGAGCCAACCTATGGGGCTTCTTTCTTTCACAATGGGGGTCTGCTTTGTTATGCTGCCAGCCCTTTCCCAAAATAGCAGCTAACCCTGGATTTAAAGATCCCAGAAGGGACAATGGAGTTCGAGTGTCTTTTTGATTTTTGTTGCTGAGGCAAAGTTGGATTATTCACTATGAGCTGATTTCAGTTGTGCTTGGAAATTTACTGCAATAGCTACTCCAGAATAACCATTCTGAAGAGATATTTTGGTGTGGGTGCTCATGTTCTTGCACAAGAGTGTAGTTTGCTGGTCTGTCTTAGTGCACCATGGAATAATTGCTGACTAGTTTTTGAAGAATAGCGCTTTTGGTAAATGCCGGAGCACAGAAAAGCCTACTACAAAGAACAAAGACACCCCTCATCCCACCCCAATTCCAAAGAGGATGTTCTTCCCAAGGTATTTAAATAGTTCTGTTCATTCATGTCTGTTTAGAAAAGAGCAGTGGTAAGTTTTATGTTGCATGGTTTAAAATATTTCATATTAATTAACAAACGAGTACCAATTAATTTTACATTATGATGCTTAAGGGGTAGACTGCAAGGAATGGTATTTAGCTGTGGCTGTTTGGCAATTATGACCTTGTATATAATAACAGACTCAATAAATTCTTGATGTGAGAGAGCACCATTAATCAACACAGAGTTAATTAACTGTGCTGCTTACTTAGGAAGTGCTGTGCAGAATAGTCTGAATCTGCAGTGCTACAGGCTGAAAATATTTGATTTGTCTGATACTTGCCTTGTTTACATAGAAATTTCCCTCAAAATTGGTGCTGAAGAAGGAGCAACACTTCCTCCAGGTGACTGAACAGGTCATTTTCTGCCATGTCTCTGACACTCTGGCAGACCTTACATGGGTCACTGTGTCACTTAGGCTTTCTGTCACCTCCACGTAGAAGGTGGAAGCCTTTGAATGAGTGCTGCAGTGCTGGTAATGGAAAAGGGTTCTTGCATCAATGGTTTTGTTCAGGTTAATCCTATAAGACTACCAGGAAATTAGGAATCAGTGCGATAAAATTAGGAGTCATACTCATCAGCTCTAATTTAGGCTATACAGGATTGTTTTATTCATGTGTTTCTTTAGTAATCTGAAATGTAGTCCAAAAATGGGAAAATGAACAAGATTCAGCACACCTTCAGCGAGACCAGCATTCCTTCTCTGTACCATTCATCCTTCCACACTCCAAATAGATCTTGTCATTTTCCTGATTATGTGATACTTTGAAGTATGAAACTATCTTGGCCTTTTGGAGTGGCCATCCTTTTGTTGGCCCAGTGTGCATATAAATATGAAGGATGGATTTCTAACCTGGCATTGTACATTTTAATGTATATTTTATTTATACATGTACATTTATTTATATGTGTACATTTTTATTACATTGTATATCATCTGCCTCTTTTGCTATCCCTTGAACCACTTTCATATCTGGGGTCACTGTGGAGTGTCAAAGAGGGATTCAAAGGTCTGAGCCATGGGAATGCTTTAAGCTTGCTGAGAGCCAGTTTGGAGAGTGTGAGTTACTCCAATATGAGAGAAAGCAACTGTTTTCTTGCTGCTGGAATGTGAAACCTCCTGAGTTCATATGCCCTGTTTTTATTCTTGAAGTTAATTTAACTTAGAAGTATAACACAAACATTTTTAAGTATGTGCAGTTAAGTGTAATCTTTCATCTTCTCTCCTCTGTCTGTCACCTGGGCTCTTAGTCTTAATTACAGCCTGTTTAGCAAATAGCTAATACAAGAGTGGCTTAGTACACTGCCACAAGATACAGCAACCAAACAGGGCCAGAAATAGAAGAGCAAAAACTGTAGAGTCTGAAACTGTGATGGAATGCTCTTAACTGTGTATAATGATGAAATTAATTACAGGGGCCAGAGAGTGGGGAGGGGAAGGAGAGAAGACGAGATTTTCACTTTAGATCTCAGGGCAGAAGTGATGGTTCAGCTAATCTCTCTCCTGCAATTGGGATTTTTCTGTCGCAGCCACACAGCTTCTGTATTTGATACAAAGGAAGGCAATAACTCCTAAATGACAGAAAAACAACTGTTCTTTTTTTTTCCTCCTGCTTTTTTACTACCCACTCTGGGAAACAGAAGCCAACTGACACCTCGTGTTATTAACCCCAAAGTGTAGCTGGTGGTTATGGCCTGGCATTGCTGCTTTTCTGCCTCCCATCCAGCTCTCTCTTGGAGTGGCTGGTGTGGCTCTTGCTGGCTCTGGTGGCTCATTCTGTGCTCCAGCTGCCGTGCAGACAGCTCAGAGAGGCTGCTTCACTCAGGTATGTAACACTTGCTCAAATTCAGCCTTGGGGCTGCTTCTTCACAAGCACAGGGAGTCAGTCCAGTGAAGGGGCAATACTGTACTAAGCTGGTATTGATGACAGCTCTTCCATTTGAGTGCTATGGCCATGGTCACTCACACCTGTTTCAAGATATGCACTACATAGTACACGTATAGATCCTTAAGGGTTTTTTTTTTTTTCATTTCTGAGATGCTTTCAGCCATGGTTTTCTTTAGAGCCATGCATGTTATTCATTGTTTTGAGAAGTCCTTTCTCTCTTGTCCTCATAGTAGCGCAGTTTTTCCTTCCTCATACCTCTCACATTTTCAGAGTGTGGTGGAAGATGGTCTGTGCTTTTCCCTGTGCCCAGCTTGTGTCACAGAGTCCAAGTGCTGGACCTTACTCCTTGATTTTACCCCCTTTTATGTTTCCAGCACAGTCTCTCTTTTCCTTTTTTTGCCAGCTGCCAGAGTGTGTTCAGTGCTGTGAAGTCAGATGAAAGGTAGCAGTTAAAGCTCCCTTTGCAGCAGTCCTTGGGTGTGCTGGTGTTCCCTTGGATCTCTGCTGAAGTTTCATCATCCCCTTCATTCTTAGCTTCAGAAGAACTAGGATCATTCAGAAGTTCTAGGATTGTTTTCTCCTGACACCACCAAAAAACGTGAGCTGGGGGCAGTACAAGCGAGAGTCATTAGTTTTCAATAGTTTTAAGTATCATATGTAATTTGTGGTTTATCACTTCTGATGATTTCATGAAGAGATTTTCCTCCATTTGTTTTGACCTTATAAACAGCCCATATTTTTTCTCTTACAACAAAATGCAAATGGTTTTATGAATGTGTTGGATGTAAGTTGAAGACGATAAATGATAATAAAGATCTGTTGGTTATATGATGTAGAAGGTGTACAAGTAATGGATGCAGTCAGAAAAGCCTGAAAAATTGAAATGTAAAACAGCCATAGTAGCAGTGTGAAATTTTAGATCATTTTTTAGTATGTGAAGGATGGGGAAGATACAAGACTGGAGACAGGCAAATGTTGTGCTTATTTTAAAAGGGGGGAAGTGAGAAGCCAGGGAATTAGTGTAATGCCAACATTGTGAAGTATACAAAACAAGCTGTTGGGCAGATTTATAGGTATCTTGATGATGTTAAGGTAATTAAATAAAGAAAATCACAGAAAAGCATGGAAACAAATGTTAGTCCTAATGAAGGGCCTGTATCTACCTTTTTCTTACTAAGATTCAGTGAGGTGGGAAGGGGCTGGTAATATTTCAGATTTTAGAACTACAATACCATTTGTTATAGTTGTTTTTTCTAAAAGCTCTAAGTATGGTGAGGTGGAGCCTGGTTCCCCAAATTTCAGCAGAAGTTGAACTTCCATGTATTTAATGGCATCCAGCCTTTTTGATAATATGAGGAGAATTGTAATGTTCAAAACTCATAAAATTAAGCCTTGTTCCCAGAAGTCTCTGGCACGACAGAATTTCTGTAGATTCTTAGAATCTCAGGATTTCTGAGAAGTGAAGTCTCTGCTGTTCACTTTTCTGCTCAGGGAAATGGGACTTTGTGCACATTTTTTGAAACTTTCACATCACCAGCAGAAACTCCCCTGTGAAGGCCCTGGACTTCTGCGAGCTGCTCCAGCCTCACATAATAGGGAACAGCAAGTGCTAGGCTTGTTCCTCATATGGGTGTGGTGATAGAGGCTGACACCTGGGCAATTTTCAACTGTTTCTAAACTGGGAAACTGGTAAAAGAACCAACTGTATCTTCACCACTCCCTTCTCTTGACTCTTCTTCGCAGACCCTCAGAAGGGAGCTCTTCACTTTCTACCAGTGATGCAGCTTTCTGATCAAGCTTTTGCCATGGCTGCAGCCAACTTGGTCAATGATACAGGAAGAAAGACACTTTTGGCATGGATAAAAATTACAGGATTTTGTTGCCAAGGCAAGCAATTCTAGTTTCAGCATGCAAAGGGGAAAAATATGCCATTGTCTAGTTTGGTGAAAGCTGTAAAACTGAAGGAAAATAAATGTACTCTAAAATATGTAAGGAATTTGACAGTGTCTGAATTTACCCAGCATTATAAGGTATCAATGGCTTGTAGATACTGACTCTTCTCTTCAGAAGCATTTTTAATCCTTAAATGGTGCACTGTTGTTTTCTTGCATTCCAGTATAAATGTTTCCATCATGTTACAAGACAGATAAATGAATGGGAGAGAGATAGAGTGATGTTTTCTGATGAGAAGGTTTCTTCTTAAGAGGTCTAAAAGAACTGTCTGTTGTGGACAATTTGATTCTGTTGGTATAGCTGAAGGACAATTAATTGGAAGTTTTAATATTAGGGTGTGACATGGATATCTTTGTATCAGATTTCCTCCTTGAAAAAGACTCTTTTGCTTAATGGCTTGCCAGATGAAGGAGTTAACCTCTTAGAGTATTTGTTATATATTCGGAATTTTGAATATTTTATTCATCTGGCTGCAGCTAGACAAACCAGAATTTCTGCTGCTTGTATGGATTTTAGAGATTTGATATATTTGGCTTCTTTCTAACTTTATAATAAATTCCATCTGAAAGGAACAGTGATATAGGAGAGCTAAGAGAACAGATACCTCTACACAGTTGATTTCAGAGTACATTAACCTGTTTCTCATGATTGTAGAACATACAGTGTAATTGCTTGAGAGGCCTTCAAGGTGAAGAGAATTAAATCTAATCTTGAAAACAAAGGACAAGTTAGATGAGGAGAGGAAGAGTAGGGAACGTGATTTCCGCGTGCCTCAAATACCTGGGACAGGTTATTTTGTGATTTGAGAAGCCTTTGTGATAAGGTAGGAGCTCTCTGTGGCCGATGCCAGCTCTTTCTGAACTCCATGCTCTCAAACCACATTGTAAACATTACCTTTACCTCAGTGCATTGGCTGGGTCTCACAGATAGATTTAATGCATTCTTGAAAGCATTTGAGCTCGTTGATCTCTTTCCCAGTCAGTTCCTAATGAAACCACTGCAGGTGCTTGTTCCAAACTGAGGGATCTCCTGGGGGCACTGGAGTAGAGAACAGGAACGATGCACTGCTGTGTTTCCACTGGGAAGAAGGAATACAGACATCATGCTCACAGCATTTCCTTGTGCAAATGTTAGGAGTTGTCTTTTCAGTGGCTGTGCTGTTCCAACACAGAGTCATTGCTCTTCACTCTCCCCATGAATGCAGAACGAATGTCCCGTCTGGGTTTGTAAAGGTGGAAGCAGCCACACTTCCCTAGTGTTAAAGGAGGCCCTGACCTCCCTGCAAGATTCCACTGCAACCAGTGGTGCCAGTGCTTGCAGTTCTGGGGCTGCCTGGCTGAGGTCAACCCGCTGTTCAAAAAGGAACAGTGCTGTTTCCTCCTCTCTTACTGTATTCTCCCAGAGCTTGTTAAAGTCAGTATTCACCATTTGGAGTTATTATCTTTGTGTTGCCAATGCTTGAATCTTTCATAAAAAACTTAACACCATCTTTCCCACCTCATCCTGGCTCCAAATGGTTATGAAATACAGTGTGTTGATCCCTTGTGACATTTCTCTCCTTGTTATCAGAGTAGCTGGGACCCTTTGGCTGCCTTTGCTTTCCCCTTCCTGAACTTTGTCTTGCTTCCTTTTAAACCACCCAAAGACTGTCTCTGAAATTGTCCTATAATTATTTTCATCTGTTTACTTTCTTTGAATTTTTCTCCTGCTGTATTCTTGTCTTCTGGAGCTTTTTTTTTTTTTTTTTGCTTTGTTTTCTGCCAGCTGTGATTTTGCTTGGCTGATGCTCTTGGCACCATTGCTGCCTTGCAGGGTTTCTGTAGAGAGAGGGGCCCTCTGCAGATGGGCTGTGGGCAGGCTGCTGTGGCCAGGGGGATCAGCTCAACACGTGTCCCTAAAACCAGCCCCAGACAGAAGGTCTAGCGAGGCAGAGCCAGGTATTTCTTGTTAAGTGAGGAATGCTTTGTGTGACCGCACATGTGCCAGGCATGATTTTACACCCAAGTGCTTTGTGAACAGTGAAACGTCCTGGTAGTTGCCCATTTCCTCGTTGAAACCGTTTCAGCAAAGAAATTCCTCATTGGAAGTCATTCTCTAACACAGATAGAAATGTATATAAAATCCTGGGCCTTGTATTTTGTATTCTATCTGGCTTTGAAGTATCTGGTGCTAAAATCTGTATGTGAAGCACTCTGTCATGCTATTAGAAGGCACCTGCATTTATAGCTGCAATTTGGTTTCTAAAAATGTTGACTATTTTATTAAAAAGAATTTATTTGGGTGTGTGGTTTAAAACAGTAATAAAGCCATATCCTGTCTCTAAAAGGTGAGTGTTATTGAATGTTCAGGAATGTGTTCAGTATATGGTTATAAATTAAAAATTCAATTCCTGAATGCTGTAATAAAAGAAGTTAGGACTAAAATAGTGACAGGCTTGTGAGTTTTATTATGTTATTGCAGGAATTTCTGTGAAAAGTGCATACAAGACCTGGATTATCTGAAACTGGCTGTCCCAAACCAGCCAGAGCTCCTGCTCCCTAGTCTCTAGGAGCCAGGGAAATGAGGATCAGTTCCCTCTGCTGGCTCAAGCACTGCCTGCCAAAGGAACTCCCAAAACTGAGTGATGTTCCAACATAGCTGCTCTAGCAAGATGCATCACAGCTGTGTGATTTCACTTTAATTTGTTCTGTCTGTTTTATTTCTGATAAAGTCTGTCTTCCCTCTCCTTTAAATCACAATTATTTCCCCCTTGAAGGCTGTATTGAAAAGGTGATGATACCTCAGTTTCCACAGTATCTCTGGCAAACACTGGACACTTGTATGTAAATTTAATCTTGATTGTGACCCTGACAGCCAGCAAAGGAAATGACTTGCAGAACAGCTTGGATGCCTTGCTGCCAGCCCCTTGGTCCAGGCTGTACCCACCTGAGCAGTGGTGCTGCATCCTGGACTGCTTATGAGCAGCTTGGAATAACCTGTGCCTTAACATATTCTGGGATTTCTGAGACCAGCTGGCCTGGCTAGCTGTCAGAGCATGCAGAGGCTCCTTTTGATTTGGAAGAACAAGCCACGGGGAATATTGATCTTCTGAAAGACATTTGTTGCTCGTTTTTGTTGATTCCTTTCAAGGTGAAGATGACATGGCAGGACAAGGGAATGCCTTGGAGGGCTGTCTGGGCCTGGTGGGGCCATCTGTTTTGTAGGCCTGGTATTAACTCCCTGCATATGTGTTGTTGCTCTAAAATCTGTTTATACAGTATGTGCAGGTTCAGAAGAAATGTGCAGCAAGCAGAAGAAATGCATTTATCTTCTGCTGGCAGAGACAGCAGCCCTGCAGAACTGACTTAAAATATGGTTGCTTGCTTGTGGGATAAGTTGAAATATCTCTTCTCTGGTTGTTAAGCAATTTCTCTGAATGTCACTTGCTTAATTAACCTCTCACAAAATACCTTAATGAAACCTTCCTGGCATTTTTAACTCCCACCACAGCTTACTGGGTTTATGTTAGTTGTCTGCAGCAATAATGGCAAATATTGCCATTCAGGAACTACCTTTTAGATGGGCAGACATAAAAGCTCGGCTCCACCAAAATTTCTGGGCATGTTGCCATTACCTTGAGCAGACCAGCATTTCCCCCTTGGATACTGGCTCCTGATCCTGGGAATGCTCAAGAGACAGCCTTGTTTGCGTTTCATATGTGTCTGTTGGCATGAGCTCCTTGGGCTGGAATCACCGTGCTGGTGGAGCATCTCTTGGAGGTTTCATACTGAAATATTAATCTAGATGAGCAATTTAACTCATATTGTATTTAGAATTTTGGAGGATCACCCCTTATTTCTAACTTTGTCTTTAAGTTAGGTGTTAATGCTGGAATTGCTGAAATAGACTGTTGAAATTGAATGTGTCTTGAGCTTGCATGGTGACAGTGCAGACAGATTTTGGCCTTGCTTCTGTCTTAATGCCTGCTAATTTCCTTATGTTAATGAAGCATGCTGGAGGAGGCACCCTGGTGCTGGCAGCTGGCTATGAGGCATCTCGGAGAGGGTGGAAAAGATTTGGTGAAGGGTTGGCATTTGGAGTTCACCCCCTGAAAAGACCAGGCTGCCTTTTGGGACAGGCATCAGTAATTTTTTGCTTGGTGGGTAATACAAGAAGAGATACAGAAATGAGCTGAGCGGTGCTGTAGTGGCACATAAAACACTGCTCTGCTTTTCAGCTGGCTCCTCCTGGGATGTGCTTCTCAGGTGCTTCACGGTGGTGGCTGTGCTTGGTCTCCACCCCTAAGTGGGCACATGGTGACAGTCATGGGGTGGCCAAGTACCCGAGCTCTTGTCCTGGCTGCAGCACTGGCTCAGTCCTGTGACCAGCCTCAGCTGTCACCCTGCTGTGGTGGCTGCTGAGTTGTGTGGGACATTCAGGAAATGCCCCTACTCTCAGAGGTGTTTGGTACCTTGTGCGGGCACGCTGCCAGAGGCAGGTTTTGGCACAACACTCACAGGTACAGCCTTGCTGCGTTGCCCCGTGCCTACATCCCAGTGGGCTGCCTCTCCTGCCCAAGCCACAGGTGTTTGCTCCCTGTGCACCAGGTATTTCCATGCTGGTGCCATGGCTGTCATCAAGGTGTCCTCCACTGCTGTGTCAAACAGCTCCTGCTGGCCCATTGCACCAGCTTTTACCCTCGCCAGAAGGAAAAAATAAACTCTGAACACAATCTTTCACTTGTGGTTGAGTCTGTCTTTTTTTGTGGCTGCTGAAACAGCCTGCAACCAGAGTGGTTTTCAGGCTGTTGCTGGAAGGAATGGAATGGAAAATCATGGGGCTGTATCACATGGCACAGGCTCAGGAATTGTCTGTCTCTTGCTTTAATGTGATGAGCTCTGCTGCATTCGTTATCTTCCTGGTGACTCCATGCACTGGGCATTTTGGAGGACACGAGAAAAGGGTATTCCTTTGGTAAATAACATTTACCATGTGTGTGAAATATCCTTATTTTCTATCTAATCTTTTGTGGGAATTGCAGTTCTGTTAGTTTTTGACTAAGTATTTCTTGATTCTTGCTTTCTGTCCTGATCTCTTCAATGATGTTTTCAACTGTTACACAGTTGTCTTTTTGCCAACCATGTTTAGAATGATTTATGTCCCTTTAAAATTTCTGTCAATAGCTTTATTCTGGTACCAGTATATTTGACAGCTGTCACGAACAATGCCAGTTCTTCCTGAAGGACAGGACTGGAACTGACATATACTGTCCTTTCTATTCTGTATACCTGGTTCAAATCTAGGAAATGTTCCTTTTTGTATATGATAAGATTCAGTTTAATGTGTTATTAGTGACTAAGTTCAGGGATTTCTTTTCCTCCAAACAAGGCTGGTACCTGCAAGAATGTGCTCTGGTAATGTGAAGATGAGATTATTTAAGTCTAAACATTATAAGAAAGGGGAGAACACAATATAGCTGCCAACTAGTTATTTGTTAACTGTATTACTTGAGACACTAAGGGGTGTTTTACTGATTTTGTAATTGGTAAAAATACACTTTCTTCATGTCACGCTTATGATGTTAGCTGCAAGTTTAAATGAATCTGCTGTCTTCAATTACATGTAAGCTGCATATCAGTTTGCTGCACTTAATAGCAAGGACATTCCGTAATTGAGGTATTCTGCACTGTGACAGACAATTTTATATAAATAGGTTTTTATATTTCTAGTATTGAGGGGATCAGTGGTCCATGAAATCAGATCTATGTGGCTATTCCTGGTGTATTAGCATTACCTAACTTTCTGTGACAAACTTGGGGAATACAATATGGTAGAGGGTTTTGGTTGCCTTTGTTCAGCTGGAAATGACCTTTGTTGTGTGCTAACCTGACACGCTGCACGATATTCTGTCCTGCTTGCCTACATGTACAAATAAAGATGATGAAGTGACAGCTGCCTGTTTTTCTAGATGGACAGGTACTAATTCAGAAGAAGAATGAGAAGCCCAGTGTTCAGCAGGAACAGTGAAAATTCCTGTCCACTGACTTCCACATTATTGAAGTGGGAAGGTACATGCTTAGGTTGTGTAGTTTTAGCAAGGTAGTTTTAAAAAACTGTCAGCAGATTTGTGCATATACTGAACAGTAATAATTTTATTATTAAGTTCTCTGTACAAAGTTGAAATATAGCATATGAGTACCTCATGTGACAGCTAATATTATATTTAAGAATGAAGAGTATTGTAAACAGCATATGCACCTACGTGAAATATTGGTAAGCTGAGAGTGAGCTCTCTCCTAACTGATCCAGTTGGAGAGGTACAACTCTCAAGTGTAATGATGTGTTGTGCTTCTGCTGCAAATGGAAAAGATTTTGAAGCTGCTTTCAAAATGCAGTGTTTAATATGACACTATGTATGTCAAAATACAGCTGGAGTAATGCCAGGACTAGTACAGCAAAAGATAAAACAGAAACAGAGACTGGAAATTTTCTACAGAGAACAATAGTGTGAGCAAGTTGTCACACATCAAAGTATGAATAGAAGCTCAAGCTTGCCTTCTTTTGAAGGTTGTATTGTATTTCTGATTTGGAAAACAATATTACAACACCTTAAATCAACTCTTATATGAGCTGTCTCACTAGTTCCTATGGCTTCTGTGCCTGTTGGTATAACCTTTGTTTCTTCCCTAAACTGTGACATTGAGAGCATTTTACTGCTTTCTTTAGGCCCTGGCAAAATGCAGTGGAAAGTCTTAGACTGACTTGGCGGAATGTGTTCATCACTGAACTGCTGACCAGGAATGGGTCCAGGCCCTGCTTCCCTACCCACTGCCACCAATTCTCCCTGTCCTCTCTTGAGAAGAACCGTCCCATTATTTCTAGTCATTGGGACATTCCCACCAGCACCCCAAGAAGCTCAGGAGTGGAACAGACCTTGCTGGTCACACACTGAAATAACAATGCACAAAGTTAAGAGCTGCAGACATTTATTCTCAAATGTTCAAAGCAAACAGTGTTGGGAAGACAGAAAGGGATTGTGTTTGAGGAGCAAGGTTGACTTCTGTGCTTTCTCACAAGATGGCTTACATGGGTAGGCTTTGGAATTTTTCCATACAAAGGCAAACAAACCATGTGGGCAGCAGTCAGGGCCCCAAAGATAAGGCAGCATAGCAAGTGTTTGGGCCATGATTTCTTCTGCTGTGCTTCTTTAATAATGCAAGAACTGAATGATATAATGTGGGCTAATGTCTGGCAGGAGAAGCATTGGCCTGGATTTGACATTAAGTTGGTGAAAGTGACTTAGGCTCTCTGCTTCGCCCCACTCATGGTTATTCCAGTTGAATTGAAAACTACTTTTAGTGTCTCCTACTGTCTCCTCTGCTGTCAATCAGATGGGAGTCACAAACTAAGCTGCACAGTTTGAGGCTTTTTATAGTTTTAATACTTGACAATTCAGACAATTCATCAATGCTTTGTTCAAGTGTTGAGCTTTTTTTATTGTGTCCTCTGTCTTCCCTGTTCTAAGTATTGTGAGATCCCACCTTTGATCTGACTGATCTCTGAGATTGGGATTGATTTTGGCAGCTAACCTCTGTCTTCTGGATTGAGGCTGGAAGTCAGTCTAGGTTTCAGGCATTGTTATAGAATTGTGATGGTATAGCATAGCTTTCAAATACTCCGGTTGTTTTCTGTTGAGGTAAATTCTTGAAATTACTTCTTTAGCTTGTAACAAATTTCAAATGTGTTCAGAGTGTGAGTTCTCCCTCCTAAAACTTCTCAGCTTTCTCTTCTTTTCCTTGTTCTGTAGCATGTTCAGAGGATGCTTACAAGATGAGGTTTGGAAAATGAGTGATGCTTTTAATCTGTGCAGAGACTTTTCAGTCCTGTCTGCATTTTCTGTGTGCTCTTGCAGATTGAATTTTTCAAGGTTTGCCAAATGATGAAGTCTCTAAGCTCAGGTAAAATGAATTGAATGCTATAAACATCCTACTTCCCTCCTTCCATGCCTTAATGATGATCTCATTCCTCTATGCAGTGAAATTTAGGACTGTTATAAACAGGAAACATTATCAAAACAAATTATCTGCACCCACCCCTAGAACTTCAATTATATTTCAAGATCTTGCTCTATATTTGTGCAAGAGCATGGAGCTCTGATTACATCACTGTATTAAAAAAAGGGATTGTAATAGTATGGGAGAAAATTGTGACTTTCACAAGAAAAACTGGAAGATGCCTAGTTCTAAACTTGGCAGAGTTAGTTGGATAACTGAAGGTCTGGCAGGTCAATCTGTTCCATGCTACAGTCTAACAATTATATCATTAAAGCTGCTGCTGCCTTCTTCCTCCCAAATAAATTTGGCAAAATGGTGTTCTCTCTCTAGCATGGGGAATAATGGGAGTTCCTGACCGTGACTATCAATTACCTGGTGAACCCTTTAGAAACAAGAGAGATACTCTCTTTGTGAGTCTCTTCTCCAGATTTATTAGGGCTCATTAAACAACAGTGACACTGCCCAATTATTGTTTATACTAGAGTGTGCTTGTAGGTTCATTTTCATGATGCATAAAGATTAAAAAAAACCCCAACACCAAAAAACTATAGAAAAAAATCAGCTTTTAGTAGCTTTTAAAAAGATGTATTAAGGCTAAATTGTCGCTGCAAATGTATTTTAATTTTCTAAAGCAGTTTGTATGTCTGCAGATTGCTCCTATCTGGGGACAGTGACTCCAGCTGTCCCTTCTGTACCTGGATGCACTTCATGCCTGCATGGCCACTGCCTTCAGTGGGATTGTGGGGTTGGTGGTTGAAGTTCTGCTATGTTTGCAGCCTTTTTTATTATGTACCTGCACTGTAGGCCATGGGGACACCTCTTTGTTGTTCTTTCCACCCATTTTATATGATACTTTACTGGTGCACTTCTGCACAGACCTATTTGCCTGATCCTTTTTGAGCCAAGCAGGAGCACAGCTGGTACAAGCAGGTAATTTACAGTTTGGAAGCTTGGGAGCAGCAAGAGGTGATGATGCAGAAAGGAGATGATGAGCCACGATGGGAGAAGGTGGAGGCTGCTGACCAAAAGCTTGGGCAGGGTCTGCTGCAGACATCAAAGCTGTTAATTTGATTTTACCTTGCTTGTTTGGAGGTTGCTGTTGTTAAGCTGCCTGGCTGTTGTGGCTGGAAGCTCTGCTGGTTTCTGTTCTTGAAGGATGAGCAAGAAGCCTGTAGGTAAACCACAAACCTCCATAAGACGATCTTATTTTGCTCCACTTCCCAATATTTTTTTTCCTTTGCTTGGCCTTGTGCTAGAGACTTTTGGGGTTACTTGAGGAGAAAGGTAGAGGAGCAGGGTTGGTCTGGGATAGCTAATGGGTGCACACAGGGCAAGTGGTGCTGAATGCAGGGCGCTGGCGTGCCCTGCCCCTGCTGCTCACCTCAGCTGTAATTACAGCAGGAGATGTCTCAGCAGAGGAAGTTGTTTGTAACCCTGGTGCTGCCTGTCAGTGCTGCTGGGTTGTTACTCATCCAGGCTGTTGTTGGAGATCCAGTATGGCAGGGAGCTCAGGAAGTCCTGGGGTCAAGTGCCCTGCAAAGCAGGCATCCAGCCAAACCAGGTGGTTTGCATTTCTGTCGCTGCTTTTCAGAGCAAGCTGGTTATTAAAGCTATCCCAGACAAAATAGCACAGTTCCTCTTTCTCTTCTGGTGCATCCCAATGAATGTATTCATTCATGTTAGTCATGCCAATCTCTGAAATTTTTATATGTGTATAAGCAAGGCTTGCCTTGTCATTGAAGTTCAGCAGGTGCATAGATGTTAAAAGTGCTGTGTCTTCTGTAATTTTTTCCTGATGTAGCAATTTAGCCTTTACCAATAGCCTTAGGTTTAAACAGCACAGGATATAAAATGAGTTAGTTATGCTGCTATGCTTGTTTAAGAATAATTGTAAAAAGTGCCTTTGGGTTTCTGGGAATACACGTTAACAGGAGGTGCATTTCAGTGGCTTTGCATGGTACCTGACTTTCACAGTGGCTCAGCTGCTGTTCTCAGAAAGAAGGAAAGAAAGAAAGAAAGAAACAAACAAACCTTAGTGGGAGATTTATGGAAATGCAGTGAATTCTGCTAATGTTTGAATTTCCCTGCATCAGCCTCGGGAGAGTCTCATGCTGTGTGTCTGCAGAAGGAATACTGGTTAAGGAGCCATGACATCTTTAAAAAGGCATAAAACCTGAGTCTGCCCTTAGAGGATGGCAGCCCTAAGGACAGTCTGGATCTTGCCCTTTAGCCAGTGAGGGCTGGGAGTGTCTGGTGCAGAGCTGGCTGCTCTGTGACTGAGGAGGGAGCCTGAGTGCCCAAAGCACCCACAGAGCTGCTCCTCCCTGCCTGTTTAACAGCAGCACTGACACTGGCACAGCCCAAGCTAGTTTTTCTGGCATGGTCATGATATGTTATGCCAGTGATGGAGTGAAACTATAATATATAATTTTCCCTTGAATATTGTATACTGCATATACCCTGTACTATACTGTCCTTGCTCTGCTGTGATGCAATAGCCATGCAGAATGATGAGATCCTTAATCCACTGCTGGATGTTATCCTAGAACAAAGTCTGTTACTTTGAATACTTACTGCAAAAACATACTTTTTATATGGGAAAAGGATGTATGTGGTTTTAATTTACAATAAAGTATTTATTTGTAATAGTTGACTGCAGCTGTCTTTTCCAGTTGTCTTTGCAGTTTAAGTGTCAGAAGGATAAAATACTCAGCTGAAATGTGTCTCACCTATCTGATCAAGTCTGAGTACCAGAGGGTGTTGATAAAAACTTAACAATGCCATGTGTATGGTAAACACAGTTTGCTTGACTTAACAGAATCACGGTTTTCTTGTCAGAAGCCCACAGTTTTCTGGTTTAACTGCCTTCTTCTACCACTCAGGACATGGCAGTGCTTTGTACCTCAGACTCTCCCTTCAGCCTTCTTGTGTGACACCAAGTCCCAGAAGAGACTTGGCAGAAGAAACCCCAGACAGCCTGTCCGCAGCAAACTGCCCCTGCACTTCCCTGCAAAAACCCTCATGGATTAAAGAGCATAGGAAGCACCTGATGGCTTTGGATCCACTTCTAATCCCTTGTTCCACCCCTAGTAGGTGTCAAGTTCTGAAACTCTGAGAAAGGGGCAAGGATGCTGAAAGAGCAGAGATGATGGATGATGATCTTCCCATCCACTAAAGTTTTCTTATATGCTTCAATTGTTTGAGTTAGTTTAGGGCTGAAATCTAGCTTTGGAGATATTTTTGGAAATATGTTTGTGGTATATGTAGCACATATATGTGTGTATATAAAATATATGTACATGTATAAAGCATTGCACATGTTGTTGGTAAAGTTTTGACTTCTAGGTAAAACAATTTTCTTGACCTAAGGAAGCACAGTGAAAGGATCCCAGTAATTGCTCGGCAGTTTTCAAAACTCTCTGCCTCTGTCCCTGTTGGAAGAGAAGCTGAGTCGTCCACCCCAGCAGAAAGCTACAGGGTAAATTCTGCTTGGGATCATTTCTTAGTGACTAAGAAACTCATAATTGGCTCTGTGTGGGCAGAGGATCTGTCTGTGGTGAGGCGAGAGCAGTGCAGCAGGCACGGAAAGCGTATGGGAGTGACGAGGTGGGATATGGCCTTTGTACAGCTGCTCTGTGCTCTGCTCTGTTAATTGTTGCTCTTCAGAAGCCCTGGCCAGTTTTTTGATCCCCCTTCATTGTGCTAGGAGGAGGAGGGTCATTCTGTGGATGTTAAAGGTTAACATACTTACTGAGGGACAGATACTTCATTGTTTCCTTCCTATATGAGTTCAATTGACAATGAACTCTCAGCAACATTCAGTAGAATTGGCTAGTTTCAAACGCCTTCAAAATAATTAGCCAAAGCTGAAATTAATTCTAATAATAATTTGAATCCCTAAAAATAACAAATAATACAACTCTAAATTTTGCTGTTCGATCTTCTTAGTCGTGATTACCTATTGTTGTCATTCTTGATGCTACTTTGTTGTTAATGATTACTTTGATACTGTTTTACTTCTGTATTTTAAGCTGAAATGCTGCCCTTGCATCTGTTTGGTTTAAATACAAGAAAATGACAAATGAGTTCTGCCCCTTCTTGTTTAAATGCCAACTCCATAAATGTCATTGTTGTTGTTGTTGTGATCCTAGTATTACAGGCCTTATGTGTGCATTTATTCATATTTTAAAAATATTGATCCTTTTTTTAGTTGCAAAAGGGAAAAGGCATGACTTCCAGAAAAAAAAAGTTGACTTCTTCATGCATGTTTACTTTCCTTTAACTCTGGAAAACTCAAGCCTTTCATTTGAGACTTTGAAGATGTTTTCCGTCTGCCTTGTAAACTCAGTGCTTGCTTCAAAGCACACATGCAATTTGTAGACTTGTATTGCCTAGGGAATTGTTGGGAGTCCTTGCTTGCTGTGTGGAGATGAATGCACACAGAAGTTCAAATAGCTCCTCTAATTTTTTTCTTTCACCAGAACAGGGTTCTGTTTTTTTCTTTTTCCTGCAAGCAGACCTGAGCTCTTACTTCTTCATCCCTTCCTTTCTTCTCTTCTCCCCTCCCCTCTTGATTCTTATTTCTCTTTAAAGTGCTAGTGAGTGAAAACACAGGGGTAGGTAAATGGCCACTACAGTTGCAATGGCATTAATCTTTCATCAGGTAGAAAGCTCCTCATGCTGGTTGTCATGGTGAACACTCCACTGCTCTCCCCAGGCTGTGGTGCCGATGCTCCATCTCCTCCTGCACTGTGAAGGTCACTGGTGGCCAGAGGTGGCCTCTGCAGGAGCCCAGGGCTGTGGAGAATCCTCCCCTGCTCTCCAAGCAGAGCTGCACAGCCTGCACAGAAACAGGCAAAAACACCAAGCTGCTACCAAGCCTTTCTTCCAGATGTTAGTGAAAACCAGCTCAGCCAGCGAGGTATTAGATTCAGTTTATAAGTATTTCCATCTTCACCTTAACAGGCAAGTGCTTATTAGTGAAAATGTTTGCCAGTGCCTAAAGGAGCAGTCTAAGCAAGCAGATTTTAAGGTGCTGAATGAAGCCCAGTTCCCAGGCATCAACTAAATGAAGCTGCCCAAGGACTAGAGGTGAAGGAAGAGGGCTGGGGGGAGGAATTTCTTTTGATAAGCAAGGGATAAAACCCAAACCTGTGCTATATTTTGGTTTCTGCCTGCTTCCTGGAGAGGGAAAGTCTTCTGGTCTTTGTTTTGCTCTCCTATGTTTTCTGACACGATTTGGGAGAGCTGAAACCTAGACCATGACCTTTGGCTGGCCATGAACCCGGGGCCATTCAGCTGTGACACGACAGGAGCTCTGCAGACCTGGCAGCGTGGCACGATGTGTGCTGGCACTGCTGCTCAGGCTGGGCTTGCTCTGGGGCAGAGGCAGCGCTCTCTGCAGTGTGCACACACTGCCCACAGCCACTGTCAGCCACAGCAAAAGGGGGAGGAAGTGGAAAAAACCAACCCAGCAGTGTGCTTGCAATCCCCAGTTTGAAATACTGACCCTGTTAGATAACACCCCATCACTTGCAGGGGAATCGGCCGCTCTCTCTTCTCGTGGTGATGTCTCAGTGAAATGCAGAATTATTTTTGGCTCTGCCATAGAATGGATAACAGTCTCACAGTTCAGCTCTTCACAATTCTCCTGGGACATGCAGTTGTCCTTCAGGTCCTTGGTTTCCCTGCTGTGCAGTAAGGATAGATAGGAATGAGTGTTGTGAGATGTCATTGAGAGAGTGTTTGGAGCAGGAACTGGTGGAAACTTTACACAGCATGAGATTTTGCTGTGGAAAAGCTTAAACTTTAAGGGAAATGTAGTAAACATGGTTACATCTTGACACATCATTTCTTATTATATTGAAACTTTACCATTTTTCACAGAACACATTGCAAGACAACAAGGTGCTGGTATAGACTTACTGGGACGTAAAAGTTCATGTGTATGTTGGGAAAGGGAAAAGACCCAAGCACAAACCCAAGCACATTCATCTACAAAGGCTACAAAGCTGCATTTTCTTAAAGTGTTTTTTCATGTTTAACTTGAAACATTGATTAATGCTTATTATTTAACACAGGAATTTGAGGACTTAAAAACTTTGGAGCAATGATTTTTTTTTTCCCTCAGATTTTATCTTGAAAAACATGAAGTAGATGTTTATTATGTGAAGAGTTCGTGGAAGACTTTGGGATTTGCTCTAAAGAAAATTAATCTTTCTCCAGACAGCTTTATACTGTCAAATAGCCTCTCCTTGTAGGCTGTGATAGTATCAAAGAGTGCTTTATTTTTGCCTGCTTCATGACCTCTGAAGGGAAGAAAGAGAAGAACATTAACCTTTTCCTATGTACATGTTTGAAATTATAAACTTAAAAATCCATGCATGTGCTTCTGTAAAAATCTCTTCCCAGCTGGATTCTCGGAGTGCAACTCATTTCACTGTTGTCTTTTGGTAGTGCAAAATGCTCTTGCTATTTACGATGCATTTTTTGGCTAGTTGCCATTGCTTGCTGTTTATCACAACGCCTGATATTTTTGGTAGAGGAAATACTCATGCTTTTTTGCTACATATAATCAGGTTAAGCATAGCTTAATTTACTACTTTTTTTGCTTTGTTTTGTTTTTTGTTTGTCGGTGGAGACCTGCAGACATCTGTTTGGCTTGCTGGATCTGCTGAGGGAATTCGTGAGCATGTCTTTTGCATTCCCTGGTAATTGTTTACTGAGCTGGAATCTACCCTGGAATTACTCAATGAAATTTTAAAATTTAACAGCAGCTCTTTTTTTTTTTTTTTTTTAAATTCATGCATGAACACTAAAAGAGAGACAGAGTCTGAAATTCTCCTATGATTTCAGTTTTTGAAGGAAAAAAAATGTACGTGATCAGGTGATGTAGTGGTAGGCCTCAATTTATTAAAAAATTGGTTTAACAAGCTTTCAGGTATAGGTTACTTTGTGTGTAACATAATCTATATGCTCAAAATAGTTTTTCCTAAATAGTGATTGTTAATTCTATCAAAAAAACCTACTTCATCTGGAAAAAACAAGCATAGTTTGTCACAGTTTTTCTGAAGTAGGTTAGAGATCCAGACAGCAAATGCTGGCCTCTGTAAAGTAGACTGCCTGACTTGATTCTCTTGTTTTAAGTCTCTTGATGGATGTCAGTGCTCTCATCCTTAAATATTTTATGGTTAGCTAATCTATGAGTCAAATCATGTATTTGTTCTCGATCTTCGTAGAACTGTGAGGGTTTTTAATAGGGTACCTACCAGAGTAAAAAATACTTGAAAAACTACTTTGTACCTTTTCCTGGTCCATCTCAATAGTTGGGACTGAAAGTAGGAAAGATTATGGTGTGTGAAAATATTTGTTTAAGACTTTTCCAATGTCTGAAGAAAGCTCTTATCTAAAGTTCTGTTCAAGTTGGACTGAAATTCAAGGGTCACTTGTGGGAAGTTTAGGAATTGATGGTGTTCATGCAGGTTTTGGATGTGAGCCTGCCCTAAAATAATGTGAATGTTATTCTTGCAATTTGACACAGACAAGCTATGAGCTTTCTTTTCTCACATCCTAGTATAGCATCATGACGTTTTTGGGGTGGGACTACCTAACAAGTAGTTTGTAATGGAAATTCTCATCCTACTCTTGCCACCCTTCAGATGATTTGTCACCTCCTTCCTCCACCCAAGATGTTTTGCTAATATTTTGAAGCAAATAGATAATTGCAAGTAGATGCGACTGTGTTGCAGCATATCCTTCCTTTTATGCCAGTCAAGCTGCACTGAAAGGAAGCAACTTGAAGACATTCAGAAGAAAATAAAAATCTTGGCTACAGCACATCTAATTTTGTTTCAGGTCTGAAATGGCTGTCTGTGAAAAGTGGTTCTGTGCTGTCAAGCAAGAAGTGGTGGCAAAACATTTAGCAATGACTCTGTCTTTCCTACTGCTGTTTTCCAGCAAAATGAAGTGAGGGAGCCACCCCATGAACCTGACTTTGAAAATTGATGTGTTTTGTTTATCTTGAACATTTTCTTCATGCAGTTGAAGCTTACCGAGCAATTGAACTTCTGGAGACCCGTATTTCCCATTAGATCTGTTGACTGAATTCTAACCTGACACTAACATATTGCTCTTCCTGTGGCCTTTCACAAAAGGTTTCTGTTCTCCTCTAAGTTCTCTCTCCATCATCTCAGAATCAACAAGAAACTTTGTATTTCAACAAGAACTTTTGTTGTGTTTTTGGTTTATTTGGAATGAAATAAGTGAAACAGTTGTCAAGCAAGGGTCTACATCAATGATGTTGTCTCGCTTTTGAAATAATGTCCTAGCTAGTAGTTCCTGCACAAAAGTCTGTATAAACATAGTTTCCCTGATTTTTTCATTTTATTTTGTAGAGAAAGCAATAAATTTTTCTTTTTTTTAGGGAAATCAGACAAACAAATATGGACAGTTTGTTGTATCATGCCCTTATCATGAATTAGGCTGTTACTGTGCTGGCTGACATCCAAATACAAAGCACCACAAGAGCTTCTCCCAGCAGGACATGCTCATTATGGGCTGGGCTGTATCTGACTGCACAGTGTCCCTGTAGCTGAAATCATCTGAGTGCCGTGTGGCTGAAATTGCTCACCTGTGGGATGGGAAACATTTTTCCTTTTCTCCTTTTTATGTGAGGGAAGCTGTGATTCACTCAGATGCTGATCTCCATGTCTCTGAAGCACTGCTTGAGATAACCCTGGGTTTCACAGGCAGTGCTGCCTGCAGATCCTGCTGTGGTGGTGGGCTCTGCCTTTGCCCTTCCTGGGACAATGTCTCACCCTCACCTCTGTGTTTCCCTGCCTGCAGAAAGGGGACAAGGCTCTCAGACCTGTGGCATTTGTAAGGGCTGCAGAGAATGGCAGCGCTGCCCTCTGGTCTCTGCTTCCCTTCTCCTTACCCATTGTTCACTCTGAGCCTCAGATAAGATGAGTATCTTTTGTTTTTCCTGTAGATATTAATAACGGCCTGTCTCTACCAATATAGGATTAGGTTCTTCTTTCAGGAAGATGTGGGAAGAGAAAAGATGAATGTGGACTTGGTGAAACATGTGTGACAGAAAGGGTCTCAGGGCAGGGAAACAGCAAGGCTGCACTCAAGATGGGAATGTAAGGTGGCTTTGCTGAGCACTGTGCCCTTGGAGAACCTCTGCCTCAGCCGTGTTAGCCACAGCTTACTCAGTCATCACCCAGCAAGATCTCATCATTGTCAGCATTTTCCCTTCATGAAATACTGTCTTGCTGCTTAATGGCAAAGAGCAATTGTCAAGGTGTCTGCTAACTGTGACAGGTAACAAATACAAGTGTTGCTGTATGGGTTGGTGAGTTTCCTTCACTGATCTGATCAGTCTTATCTTGTCACCTTTCTTTCAAACAAAAATGTTTTTCTATTCCTTATACCTGTTAAGATTTTTGTGCATCTGTGAATATGAAAAA
Source organism: Pycnonotus jocosus (assembly GCA_013400435.1). Lineage (NCBI taxonomy): Eukaryota > Metazoa > Chordata > Aves > Passeriformes > Pycnonotidae > Pycnonotus > Pycnonotus jocosus. The sequence goes on along the minus strand of VWYP01020619.1, from coordinate 96,685 downwards.
CTGATCTGCTTGTTCTGATAATGGAACTGTCCTGGATTCAGTTTCAGGTCAAAGAGTGAGATGCTCTGCTAACATCATTTTGGCCAAAGCTAACAAGGCAAAAGCTTTCATTTTGACACAGTGTTTATGGGAGTGTTCAGATGCCAGCCTAATGCTCTGGATGTTCTTGGATATTTTTGTAGGAATGCAGGTGGGTGGATTCATGGATGAACACCTGAAAGGAATTTGAAATCTTCAGACTTGTCATGTATTACTAGGAATGTGAGCTGGGACAGAGCCCTGTTGTCTTTTTACTGCTCTGTGCTGAAAACGTGGGTGCTGTAAAGTAATTGGGAAGCATGTGCAGAGTGGAAATTCCCTGGAGGGTATTCATAATTTACAATGTTAATTTGACTGTAGCAGGGGGACCCATGGTTTGTGCTTCTCACTGATTCATTCACCAGCTCGAGGTAAATAGGTTCTGTAGGTGTGATTTTGTCAGCAGATACTATAGAATTGGTCTCTTTGCTGTTCACATGATTTGTCTCTGCAATATCTTCATCTTAGGGCTTTGCTTAAAGCAGAATTGCAGGAGTGTGAGGATGTTTTGGTTCCATTCTGCCACAGCCTGTGTCCATGCTGTTTAGAAGCAAGACCAGTATTTCCTGTGGCCTCCTTTATCTCTTCTTGTTCCGTCTCATGGAGCATTCCTGGCTTTTTTTTTTTCTTCTCAGTATTTGTATATATTTTGACTGTTATCCTATGAAATGTCCTGGCATTTATCTTTGGCTCCAAGTTACTCAGATGATTTATTCCCTCCTTGTCTCCAGAGTTTAGTCTTACTTTAAATGAGACTTATTTGGATGTCAGCCTCTTGCACTGCTATTCCCTTCCAGAAAGCTCTTTGGGGCCTGTTGTGATGGGACAGAGGGTAATGGTTCTAAACTGAAAGGGGATCAATTTAGATCAGGTATAAGGAAGAAGGGTTTGTGGTTTTTTGTAATGGGGGTGGTGAAACACTCTTACAGGTTGCTTGGAAAGGTGGTACACTCCTGATCCCTGGTAACATTCAAGGTCAGGCTGGACAGGGCTCTGAGCAACCCAGTATAGTTAAGGATGTCTCTGCAGGAGGGTTGTACAAGAAACCTTTACACAGTCCCTTCCAACCCAAACTGTTCTGTGAAACAGATTGCTGGATCTTATCCACACCCATCAAAACAGAACTTTGGAGAAAAGTGGATGGGTTGTCCCTCTGTACTACTTTCTGTCTTTCGATATGGTTTATGTTTGTTGTGTGTTTGGATGCTTTCTTTGATATTTGTTTCATCAAAACCTGAGATGTCACCTTTTTCAGTTCATCCTGCCACTCTAAAGGAAGCATTAAACTGAGCAGTGGATGCATTTTTGTTACCTTGCCAACAAGATGCTGGAGAGAAACTTTGGGCTGGAGCAGCACAAACTGTCTGTTACAGCAAGTGTAATTTATAGCAGGATTTTTCTACTGCCAAACTGTCAAAATCAAGGGATTAAAGTTACTGCCTTCTGAGAGCAGCACTTGTATGAGTGGAGAATCCTGATGGTGTTGCACAAAAGATTAAATTGTTGATTATTTTGAGACATGGTTTAAGGCTCAGAATATCTTTTCCTATAACATATTAATGAAATCTAGGATGTGGGCCAAACTTTTAAGCTGAGGTTTACCTCGCTATTTCTTCAGATGTTGCATTTGCATAATTTCTTGCTATGTATTTGGAAGATACTGCCTCTTATTCTCTAAAAACTACATGACAATTAGGTGTTCTGAAATACTCTTCTCTTCTGGCTACATTTTTTTTTTTTTCTGTCTGAGAGTCTTTTTGAGTATTTTGCAATGCCAAAATAGCGAGGCTTCAAGCAAGCAAAAGCATTAGAAATTGTTCATCATCCATGCAACTTGGAAATGTGTTTATCCTTCTGATTTGTGCAGTTTGGGCTCTCAGCAGTACTTTTATAGGGGGGTGATGTTTTCCAAACTCTCTGTTTGAATTTCTGGTTGTATCCTGACCCTACAAACTCGCTTGCCCTGGTTATGCTGTTTATTTGACTGAAAGGTTATCTGGTGCAAAGGATACTCTCTGGCTGGGCTGTAACAGATACCTGCCTTCAGTAATACACCTACCCCTATTTTCATTTTGTTCTGGTGTCATCTGAGACATTGGGATCCTGTGTTTGAAACAGGGGAGGAAAAAAACCTCCTCCTCAGGCCTCTTAGACAGACATAAGGAAAAGCTGTGGGAGACCTCATGGCTTTGAGATCTGAATGCTGTTGTCTAGAAGTTAACTGTGTCTTTAAGAAAAAAACCCTGGGTATTTATATTTGGTGTCTATCTGCAATGATGTTTACCCTACAGTGTTTATTAAACCTGAGTTAATTTTCCTGCTCCTTTCGGTGGCTGCAGGAGCTTTGCCAGTGCTGCACTATAATATCTGCAGTGGCAGGCAGTGCCAGGCTCCCGTTCCTGCTCCGTGGGCTGCCCTGGAGACCTGCTGCCCATGCTGCTCTGGAGCTGTGGCTGCCTGAGCTCAGCCCCAGCAATCCCTGCTGAGGAGCCCCAGCTGCCCTGGAGAGGCTCAGACCTGCAGCTGAGCGCTCTTCTGGTTAAAAATAATAATTATGAATCCTTAATTACTCTCTGTCTCTCTCGTGTCTTCCTTCTGTCCATTACTCTGAAGGGTTCTTGAAATAGAGTCATTAGCAGCACACTTTCACATGGCAGCCTTGTGCTCTTTTTAAAAGCAGAAGATCTCTGTGTCTGTTATCTTTTATTGTGTGTGATGAGCGAGGATTTCTTGCTCTTTCTGGTCCTGTTATGTTTTTGTCAGGCCTGTCTTGGCTGAGGTGAGTGCTCTATTTTAGTTTGTAGAGTGAACTGCACAGGCTAAAATCAAAAGTAAACCCCAACAAAACCATTTAAAATTCTTCAATTCCTCCTAGTCTGTACTAGGATGTTTTCATTTATGCAGTCACGTCAGCAAAACTAATTTTCTTTCTCCCTCAGCTGAATGGTTCATACATAAGAGATTATTGTCTTCAGTGCCTTACAGCATTTTAATGCTCAGCAGAGCATATTCTTGGAGTGTTTGTAAGAGATGAATAAACAAGAACCATCTTTTCTGTACATAAAAACTTACTTTTCCCTCATTCTACTGCTCTCTTCTCTGCTGCTTTATTTATTTAGCTATTTCATATTAGGGAAATCTGGTTAAATTTAGCTACCAACTAAGAGAATTGCCACTAGTGTGTAGCAGTAATTGTCATTTCTTGAAAATGAGATTAGTGCTTGGGACCAATGCCAGCTGTGTGGTCTTGGGCTGTAAAGTCACCAAAACATGAGATGTTTGCATCTAGACATGGTTTAAATTGGTCACAAACATGCAGAGACAGCAGCATGGTTGTTTTTCATTTTCTATGTTTTGCTTTTCTAATAAATTAGGCTCTGTTTTGGTTCGAATTGTCTGTGAAGGGATGTTCTTTTCAGGAATATGGATGCTGATCCAGGTCACTGGGTAACCCTCATGTGATAGTTTTGTCTGTCATTTTTATGGGCTGGATGCAAGCTGGATGTTCTGACAGGGAAGAGCTCAGTGTCCTGTAACATCTCTCTTGTGCCTTCCTAGTTACTTTATGAAAATTAATTTTCACTACTTACAAAAATGTGCTTCATGTGCTTTATTTTGTCCAGACTTTATGCCTATATGGAGAAGAGAATGCAAACTGCCACTCAGGGCTTTTTGTTTCCTTTCATGCCATATATGCTGGATATTTTCTCTTTGAGGTTAAACTGTGAAGCCTATTGAAGTTAAAATTTAGTGGGTTGGAGCTTTTACCTTCATTTGATGCATGTCCTTTGCAGTTACTGCTACTGCTTGCTTTTTTAAGGTTGCTTTCTTTTTTTCCTGCTTGCATATCTTTCTCCTGACCTCTTTCCCTTGAACCTTTTTGGAGATCTCAAAAGAAGCTGAGAGAGTTGCTGACATGGAAGAAAATGAGATAATCACAGAAAAGAAACGTTGTCCCAGAGTTGTCCCAGACAGCTCTGAACTAGGTCAGCAGTCATACTTAGGGCTTTAATTCCTCCAGGTACTTGAGGTTATCTTTACAAGAAATCTGTATATAATTTGCATCCATGTATGGCAGGGTTTTTTTTAAGCAATCAAAGTAACAAAATGTTGTCGCTTAAGTGTTTTTAAAGAAAACAGAGTTCTTAAAACTACTTTCTGTTGCATCCCAGTCTGTGAAAATATTTTAGGTTCCTGGCTAAAGTGTTTCCCCTTTTTCAAAGCTACACTCTGAATGCAAAGTTGTCAGTGAACCTCAGTGTTGATTTTGAAAGCATTAACAGCAATCCAGCATAGGACATTTGAAGCACTCTATGTTCTTCAGTTTTCCTCAACACTCATTTTAACTGGGTTGAACCCTTGCAGGAGAGGATATTTTTTTTTTGTCCATGTAAGGGCTCTGATGGACAAGTTCTGGCAGATTTGATTGCAGGGTAAGGAATTCCTCCCTTTCAGCCTACAGGTCCATTGCTTGCCTAAAACATTTTTCTGGTGGATTTTGCCCCAAGACCAGTGAGAATAGAAGGGATGGCTTGCCAGTGCTGTTGTCACTGTATCAAAAGCTTGTCCCTGCTGGCACAGCCCAACTGAGGTGCCAGTAAGGGTTCACATGAGCAGTGCACTGATGTGCTGGGAGGGATGGGCCTGGGCCCTTGCTCCTCACCCTGCATTCCCACCTCATCCTGCACATCTCTGCTAGCGTGTGCTGGGCTGCTCATTGAGCTGCCCAGACTCAAACCAGCAGAAAAATACTCACTGCCTCCTGAGGAGTGGGATTCAGCTCCCCAGAATTGTTTTCTGTAACCCCCCATGGGTGTCAGAGGGGTCTGTAGGGGAGCTGGTGGCTATAGAGCAGGTTTGGGGGCAGTGGGACTGTCCCTTCTCCCAGGACAGCTTTGCTGTGCTGCAGATGTGTCATGTGCCTTGTTCTGGTGTCTCTGCTGCTGGAGAGGTGCAGAGTGCTTGGGGACATCAGCACCTTAGACTGTCACAGCTCTCCCCCACCATGGCTTGCCAGAGCCCTAAGACAGTGAATTTTTGACCTGGAAAAAAATGCTGAAACACTCCAGCAGTTCAAATCTCCAGAACAGAGGCAGTTCCTAAATTGGAGGTTTCAGTCTTTATCTTTTCAAGTCTGTGAAAGTTAGGGTTTAGGGTGGTAAGGCTCTCTGCTTTAATTTCTGGAAAGCAGAGAAGACAAGGTAGAAAGAATTGAAGCTCTGCATTCCTTAGGCTACTAAATGGAGGGTGCTGATGGATAAAAGAAACTTGCAGTAGGCAAAAAGCCTTGTCTAAAAATGCAGGTAATGTTATATATTTTCAGAGGATTTATGTGGCTGCATCAAGGTTAAATGTCCAAAAACTATTTGACAGTAAATGGGGGAAAAAAAAAAGAGAGAAAAAAAAAAAAAAGAAAAATCTGAGCAATAACTCATGCTTTATGAAGCAAAGCAGCTACCTCCTGCCTAGTTTAAAAAGAAACTTCCTCTGTAGATAGGGTTTGATGAACAACATGTCTCTACAAGACCTGGAAAAAAGAAGCTTTAGAAATTTGGTCTGCTCACAATAAGCAAAGGCAATTACAGAAGACTGATGGTGTCCATTAAAAATGAGTAATTTCTGCAGGAAGAAATGGCCTCAGTGACTAAGGCAAAGAAAAAGAGGTGCAAAAAGCAGAACTTCAAACCAGACAAAACTAGGGGAGAGAATATATATGTTACACAGCCATAGCCAGGAAATACATAGGAAAGATATAATTTTTATGCAGCAGATTTTACAGTAAAATTTCCTCCTTTCTAGTAAGCAAGATGTTTGGTCCATAGCAAGTTTTGTTTTGAATAATCATGGAAAACCAAGTTATTGGCTGTGGGCAAAGGCAAGGTGAAAGATGGGTAACAGTGAGGACAGCAGGAGCAATGATTGTTATCACTCAGCTTGCACACAGACATTGTCAAAACCAAGTTTTAGTCCTTCCTTGCACTCTTATGGAACAGAAGAGTTTGGCTGATGAAGAGCTGTAGTTTTTATACTGGAATAACAAAGGCTAGACCTCTAGTCTCTGACCTGGTGCACAAATGATGGGGCCAGGTAATGTTTCTGATACTGCTGTTATGTGGACTGGTGATTCTACCTCCAAACCCAGCACAGTTAGATAGTCCCTGGTATCATATGGGTGAAGTTGGCATGCACTGAACTTCAGTTCATTATTTTACTTTTATTGCACCTTATTAAAGCATGAATGGCTCCCTGATACTCTCTAAAAGGTATGATGGTTTAATCTTCTGGTTGTTCATTTTTACCACTATTTAGCTCATTTTCTCCTTGAGGGCTTATTATTGAGTTCTTCATTCAGTGATATTGTTGCCCTTTTTAAATCAGCCTTCTAGAATTTAACATATGATGTTGTGTATAAGGATAAGAACATCACTACTTTATTCTTTTCACTCCAGTAATTTTTATATTACAGTGAACACCCTGATTAAACATTTATCTGGAAAAAGCCATAATGAAAAGGAAATGTAATTAAATATAAGAACTAAATATTGAACTCCTGACTTGAGGCTGAACTGATAAATGAAATTAAATTTACATGGGAGGAAAAAAACCCACATTATAAAACTCATCCAGTATTGCATTTTAATGTTTTAGTCAACCAGATCTACAAAGCAAACTGTATATATCAACTACAGTAACTGGTAATTTTTGAAGGTCTTATTTAGAATGCACTTACTGTAATTATGTAATACTAGAGTTCCTTGGCCTTTGAAAAAGGAAAAAAGCACGAATCATCTGCATTTAAAATTCAAGCAGCATTGATGCAGAAGAGTCGGGTATGGCATAGTTTGGTTTTCCTAGACAGATTTAAAAAACAAAGCAAACAAAAATCAGTAAAGGATTATACTTTATAAACAAGATTACTAAAGACAAATCAGCCTGTGTCCCTCATATAAATTCAAGTGTCAGAGCAGACTTGCTTTGGGAAGCCGTGTGTATCTGCCCTCTCTGCATGTGTGCTCAGACTTCTTGGCACTCACTGTCCCTGAATCAGGAAGACAGAATTTACTTTCCTGTTGGACTAATTATAGTTCTTTAAAGAGATTCGTTAACCCTTCTTCTTCTACAGAGGGATTTTATCAGTGAATCCCGTGTCAGAGGGAGGCTGCTGCTTGGGATGGCTCTCAGGGATCTGCAGTGCAATGATGCTCACAGCCAGGCTCATGTTGGACATGTGCTGGTGAGCAAACTGTGTGTGCACAATGTACTGCTTCCAGAACTACACTCTGAGCCTGGAATCCATGGCTCTGTGAGATACAGGTGCACAAAACAACTTATGGTTAAAAGGTTTTGGATGATAAAGTCAGAATGTATTTCTTCTGCTTTGTACTTTGCACAATGCTTTTCATCTTCTGCACCTCTAGCATGGTAAAATCCTTCCTGCCTGCTCTCCTGCCTGCCTGCCTCCCTCCCTCCCTCCTTTTCTCTTTGGAAATCTTTGTGTCCAGTTGGTGCCCTGATGGACAGCTTTTGAGGAGAAGTGTTTTAAGTTTGTACATTTGCATCTTTGTTTTTGCAGCCAAATTCAGAGCTAGGTGGCTTTTTTTCATCCAGCCTTGACTTGATTTTGTGGCACCTGCCTTGGAAAGGGACTGGGACTGATGTCCACAGCCTCAACCCTTGTTTCCATAGGAGAAAGAAGACAACTGGGAGTGAGAATGAACAAGTCATCACAGCAACCAAGTGTGCAAGCAAGGATTTTGAAATTCTTGCTTTTTGAATGAATGGTGGGAATGCAGCTGTGACCCCAGTGCTGTGATGTCATACAGGTTTATGAATGCCAGGTTCTCTGTTAATGTAGATGCCTTTTGTGGGTGGAACAGGATGATGAGGAGAGCACAAACATTTTTTCCTAGCTTCTTGTAATTCCATTTGTTAAGGTGCTGAGAGTTCATTGACAAATCTTATCACCATTTCTTCTATAAATGCCAATTAAATTAGGAAATTTAATAGTGCTGTCACTCAACAAAAAATATTGGAGAAATATCTTCAGTGCTTTGCAAAAGTTGAAAGCATAAAACCTGAAAATACCTGAAAGGAGAATGAGTCCTCTAACAATTTTATACATGCTTCTCTGTGCTTGTTTCTTGGTCTGTGAAGTTGGGATCTGCCCTTATGAAGGGTTTTGAGGGATGAAAAAATGTTTTTATCTCTAGCTGCAAAGTGTGGTGGCTCTGAGCCCCAGTCTGGAAAAGGGAGATGTGGCAGTTCAGGTGAATTCAGGTTTCTGCTGAGATGCTGAACTATTACAAGGAGGATCTTCAGTATGCAGTGAGTAGCTCAGGCTGGAAGGTCTGTGCCTGGAAGAAGCAAGTCATGGGTCATTTTTGGTGTTAGATGTGTTCAGAGCACCTGCAAATTTGCCATTCTTTGTAGGTGTATTCTTTTGCCATATGTGCAGTCCTGACAGTTTTCTGCTGCCTGTCTAGCTTGCCCACAAAGGGCAGTGAGTGCTTTATTTAGTTTGAAGGCAGCAGTACACACATATACCAGACACATTTACCAGCACCAATATGACTTTTGTCACTTTTTAAAATGAGCAGTGGAGATAAGTAAGAGCAGGATGTGTCTGTGCCTCGATGAGCCAAGTCCAGGGGATGCACAGCTTGGGGGGAAATGCTTCCCGACTCCTCTGCTCAGCTGCTGTAGCACATATTGCATATAAAACATGGTCTAACACACCTGCAATGGCTTTGGCAGAACAAAATAGCAGAAGCATGAATCTGCTTCTTTCTTCTGATTCATGGATTTCATTGTAGTTGTCAGTGTCACCTTAGTGGAAGTTTGTGAATGCAGCATTTCACTTGCCTGTCAGCTTTAATTGACTTTAGGTAATACAATTCCCATCTGCTGCAAACCAGCAAAATTACCCCTTATGGGCTTCAGGAACCTCCAGCTTGTTCAGTGGGGTTTTTTCCTTCATAATGCAAACAGACTTGGCATTTGTTCATGTCTCCAGAACATCTTAATTACATTCTAAACATGTTAGAGTGTTTGAGCAGCAGTATTTGTGAGAAATGATTAAGAGAAATGAATGTGAGAACTGGCTGACTATGAGAATAAAATTTCTCACCAAATTTTCTTAAACTTCTTTAGAAAATAGTGCAAATTAGAGACTCTAAACCTCCAAGCCCAGGTATGCAGAGATATCACCATCATAGGACAAGCTACAGCCATTACTTGAAGACTGTAATTCAGGGTGTCATTCTTGACTTTTTAGAAGAACAGTTTTAAAATCACTGTGGAGTGGTTTGAAGTGATCATTCTGGGGGCTGGATACATTGTTTTTGTAAATCCATCCTTGACAGCTCTAAGAGTTTGCTTATGCTTTAAAGCTGTGTGGTCTTTAATATATAAATTTCTTAATCTCCCTTTCATTATGTTGTTCCTGAATTTCCAGTTGAGACTTGTGGGCACAGCACTGGGAATTGTTTATATGCTAGGAAAATAAGAACAACATGCTTCACCTTCATGACATGCCATGAATTATTTTTTTTTTTAAGCTGAGGTTTGTGAAGGCATGCAAACTGAGTCATGTTTCATGATAACAGCAAGAAAGCATCTCACTGTCAGTCCTGAGTCACAGTGCATGGGTGCTGCTGGCACAAATAATAATTAATGGGTGCACATTCGCTAGGCAGGACAAGTCTGAGTTCAGTCTGTACACACAGTGAGCTTTGCCTCCACTCTGCACTTCAGGACTTGGTTTTCAGTAGCCCTAAACCTGACTATTTTACTTTTGTCCAAATATAATTCTTCATAATTAAAAACCCCTAACTTGTTGCAGTGAGCCAGTAGTCTGTCCTTCATTTTTCCAGTTAAAGCTGCTGTATTAGGGAATCCTGAATCGTCTGAAAGGACAAATCTTTTTCAAGTGACATTGCTCTGGACAGGTGGAGCCTGTGTCTCTGAGATTGTAGCCAGGAGGGAAGGTGCAGAGCTGCTCAGAGAGATTGTGTGTTTGGAAAGCTGCAGACACTCAGGCTTTTAGTGAGTAACACAGTATTTATTCCTCTTTACTTTCTACTGACTTATCTTTAGCAACATTGATTCTTTCCCACAAAATCACAGCTTCCTGGGCCTCTTCCTCTCCTGTGCTGTCCTAGCCTTCAGGAAGCTTAGCAGGAAGGAGTTTGACATCCAGTAAAGTGATTCTTCACTATGAGAGTGGTGAGGCCCTGGCACAGGCTGCTCAGGGAAGCTGTGGATGCCCCATCCCCTGTCCAGGGCCAGGCTGGATGTTGCCCTGAGCAGCCTGGTCTAGTGAAAGGTGTCCCTGCCCATGGCAGGGGTGTTGGAACAAGATGATCTTTCAGGTCCCTTCCAATCCAAACTATTCTATTCTATGATTCTGTATGAATTGCTGGGAGAGAAACTTGATCAATAAGAAAGGCATAGCAGTTTGTGGACATGGAAGTATAGGATTTGCACGGCAAAGGATATTTTGGCTTGGAATTGCAGGTAACTGCCCATATCCAGCCTGAGTGGAGTGTGGCTGGAGGCTGGTGAGTCCCCCTGTGATTACTTCCCCCCTTATCTCTGTTAAACACTGCACAGCAAACCCTGAGTGCACTGCAGCCAGCTTATGCTCTCTTAGGCTGAGTGAAAGCTGCAGTCAGATAGCACTCCAGTGAAAAACTGCAAACAGGCTGGCATGTTATCAGTTGTTACTTCCTACAAGAGCAAGCTGTGTTCTGTGGTTCCATTATCTGAAACTGAGCGGGCTGGTGGGGCTGGGTGCAGCCATTTAAAAATGTGATTTGTGTTTTTCTTTCTTCGCAGAAATCAGCCTAAAATATTTCCTGGGGCTTTTCTCAGAATCTGTGTCAGTGCAGCAAGTTAACTAGTGGCAGCTCTGTCTCAGGAGAGTAGAAATTTAGCATGGTGACATTAATGTCTTTATAAGATGACCTAGATTAGAAATGTCTTGTTCTTGGTTTGCAGGATTCTGTTCAAATATTTAATATGACTTGGAGATGTTTTAATTTTTTTTCCTTCCTGTAGAGACAGAAATAAAATTACTTAAAATGCTTTTAGGATTCAAACTGTTTCAGTGGTGAGAATTCTAGTTCAGGAACTAGAATTAGAATACATCAGACACACGCAGTCTGCCCCCTGGTCTACATACTGCTATGGCATGAATAGGAATGAGAAATTTCCTGTGTTTTGTCTGCTGCTTATGCCTGTATGGATTTGACCTTCTGAATTTTACAAGATATCCAGCTTACAAGTTAGAAGTTAGAATTAGATTATAAATGAGACTGCTGAAAATCCAGGTTGCCTTACTCAAAGTGTGTAGGTACCTACTTCTTGTTGAAGCCTGGAGGGGCAGGACCAGTGCAGTCCCAGTTTTGGTCCAGTCAGATCCGAAGTCCAGACCACAGAGCTGGCTAATCCAAAGCAGGAGGGCAGGTGCCAGGGATAGCTTGTCCTCACCAGGAAGAATTTGCTCCTTTTCTCTCCCCTCTCTCTGGTTCCTTCCTCGAGATTCTGCCTGTGTTTAAAGACCCTGCAATAATCTGGATAGGCATATGACTGGGATGGAGGAAGGTATATCCACCTTTTTTGTTAACATTTCTGCCATGGTTTAAAGCTCTCTGCCGAGCATCATTTCAGCTCAGTGCACTGGGACTGAATTCCTTTGGGCAGGCCCCATTTAGGGTGCAGTTTCAGTGGGCCTGTGAGAGGTTGCAGATAACACAGAGGAACTGTCATCTGCTCCTCTTACCTCAGAGGGGGAAGGACTCTGGGCCCTACATAAAGTGGCTGCAAGCAAAAGAGTCCTGGACTTCCCCGTGCTAAACTCTCAGTGAAAGCAGTACAGCAGGCTTTTGGGAACAGCCTGCTTCCTTTTTTTAGTTTCCTTCTTCATTTTTTTTTTTTTAACTCCTTGCAATCAGGGTGACTTAAGATGGTGAGATGGTACAACCTTTCCCACGCCTCTGAAAACTCTTCCATCCCTCAGAAAGATCATGCAGCTTCATATGTTTGGGATTTTTAAAAGCACCAAGCATTGCTATCAATCTCTTAGCTTAGTTTGAAAGTGTGTGCCCTCAACTTAAATGTGAATAGTATTCGGTGGCCCTTAATGCATTTTCTTTATCTTGTTCTGTAAAATCCAATGTCTGTGACACAGTATGCTTTTTTTTTTTTAATTTTTTTTTTAAGTGTTGGAGTGCTCTGCACCCACCAGTGAAACAAGACATCAGAGAAGAAGACCAACAGGTCTTGAATTAGGATCATTGCCACAAAAAACAGACGAGAACTTGTGAAGGACTGAGAGGAGGAGGCTGTGAGACACAGACAGATTTGCTTTGTTTAGCAGATCAGAGGGGAAGGGTAGCCTGAGAGTGGTTAAACCATGCAGAAAAATAGGGCAGTGCTTTACCAAACCAGTTCCTTGCAAAAGGGTTGAGTAAGTGAAGGGCTAAGCCTGGGCTTAGCTTAGATGCTCTCAGCTTCTCATGCATTACTTGAGTCACTTGTAAAAATCTATGAAAATTAGTGGAGATCGTTACTAATTTAGTTCTGCAGCCTCTGTTTTGTAATGTACATGGGATTTAGAATGAAAACTGTAAGGTCTACACCTGCTTCTCCTTGAGTTCATGTATGGATTTCATATCCAGTAGCACAACTCCAGAAAGACATCCCCTTTTCCAAGAGGCCATCTGGGTTATCTGGTGGCAGTCTAGACATGTTCCCTGAGCTCTTCCTCCAACATCCTCCTCTCTGATGGGTAACACGACTCGAAGAGCTCCCTGTCAGAAGGAAATGTTCAAATACCACAGGCATCCACAGCGGTGTGGCCAAAGTGGGTGGCCGAGGAATCGCAAAAGAACGGGAAAGTCAGACTGGATTGGGAAAGGGAAATCCTCTGGTTTGTTTTGGCTTTTTCATTGAGCTGGGTTACTGTAATTCAGCTTTCCGGATCTCATTAGGCAGTTGATCAGGCTGTCACCAGCTCTTTCTGCTGCTGTCATTAGAGAGGTAGGGAATAATGCCCTGCTTAACAGCACAGACAAAAAATGAGTGTTAAGCACATTGCCACTGCCCTGACAAGCAGCAGTTACATGTATTAGCTGATTAGGGGGTGTTTTGTAGTATTTACTGGGCTAAATTTGACTAGACTAATACATGAATATTCACTAAAGAACTGAGTGGCTGTGTTAAATCTCAAGATAGAGATTTGTTGATTTTTAATATAAAAACTGTTTAAAAAAAAGCCCCAACTAATTATTTTTTAGCAAGCTTAGGTGGTCTTTTTTGCAAGCATTTCTTTTGGTATGAGACTCATGGTGCATGACAACAACACAGAATAGTAAGCTTTTCACTATTGGAGTGGAATAGTTCACAGAAAATAAATGAGAGGCTGAAGTGTTAAGCTATGCAAGTCTAATTAATTTTCAGCCTTAATAAGCTATGGCCTCTCTAGCAAAATTAAAAATGGGGTTTTGATTACAGATGGCATCTACAGTTTGGGCTTAAAAAGGCGACAAAAGTAAAAACTCTCTTTCTTTCCCCCTCCTCTCTGGCATTTCTGAGCACTTTATTTTGCAGAGGGCCATCTGAAGAGGACTGCCCTGTCTCTCTCTTGTGTTCCCTTTTGTTTACTGGATGATTCTTTGCCCTCCTCTGCTGCAAAGAGGCTCTAATGAGACTGCTCAGGAATGAGGGGGGCTTGCCTCGACTTTGCCAGGACCCTCACTCTGTGGCTGAGCTCCCCCAGGCTGAGCCTTTTTCTCTGTAAAAGGAAGCCCCATTTGGGCAGTGGTTATCCCAGACCAGAGAGATCAGTGTGTCTGGATGTGACAGGGACAGAGAGAGGGTCTCTAACATAGCTGGGCTGTGTCTGACTGCCAACCTCACTGCTTGGTTTGTGTGACTGAAAGTCTGCATGGAACTGAAAGTAAGCATGGAGAGACAGCTGCATGTACAAAACCAGTGCTGGGAGCTGGGATGCTGAGCCCCTGTCTTGCCTTCCTTCTCAATGCTGAAGGGTTTCAGTGAGAGGTTGTGACTGTGACTGGAAGCTGTTTGAGAAGAAATGGAGTGAGGAAGATCTGCATCCCACTTCCTCAGCCGATGACAATGCACACATGTACCCCTCTGGCTGGTGCTGCCCATGCAAGGTTAGCTTTTCTCAGATACAGACAGCACAGAGATGGATCTGATGCATGGGATTGAGTGTGATGTGGGGAAGGCTCACACTGAGCCTCAAAACTGTGACAGTGGTCTCAGAGACATCTTACAGGCTTTTCAGAGGGTATTCAGACAAAGCTATTCATAACTTGCAGTGGTAACTTGTTGGAAGAGTGTAATAGCTCATTATAACTCTCCAGCTCATCTTTCTGTTTAATTTGTGTCTGTACAAAGTAATTTTGACACTGCTGGATTTGTCACAGTCAGATGCTTCATGCTCTGAAGATACTGAATTGTTTTCTGAAGTGAAGACAATTTTGAAACCTTTTAAAATTTCCGTTTAATTTCTTTGGCCTGGCTGTCTTACATTGCACTCATCAGCAAAGCTTGATTGTATTTTTTTTCTTTTTTTTGCCCCCTGTCAGCTTCAATAATTTGGTTGAGGTTGAGAACAAGGATATTATCAGGATATGTTGAATCAAACTAAATTTGCTAATCTGTTCCAGATTCAAAATAGAGGTAAAACATCTGCTTTGGTTGTTGAGCAGAGCTCCATGCCAACTGTAGCATGCCTAATGTAAAGCAAGAGATGAAGTGGTGTTATGAACTGATCTTCATGTTCACACATAGTTACTCTGCTATTAATGGAAATAACCCTGTCATCAACCTCAATAGTTAAACTTTTTAAATCTGAATTTTATATCAGCTATGCAGGAAGCAAATATCAGAGACTAAAATCTGCAAAGGATTTTAGTATTTCATGAAAGCAGTAATAACTGACTGTGGTGCTCTTCAAGAGCACTGTGAGCTCCATCACCTCTAAGAGAAATCAGGAAGCATCAACATTAGTCTTTAATGTCTTTTAAAGCATATTTGACTCTGGCTGTGTAGGAGAAGGTGAGTTGGGAGATTTTCTGAGTTTTTCTGGAGCTGGCAGGAGGGTGGCTGTGGGGGTGGCAGGTGCTGACCAGAGGAATGAGCTGCACTGTAGTGCGTAGGAGGCAGGCAGTGCTGAGGCTGTGCATGATGTGCAACACAAGGGGAACCTGAGCAAGATCCACTTGAAATATAGTGGCAAGATCAAACCAATCAGATATTTCAGGTTTTACTCAAGTCCCTAAACCGTCTTTTCCCTCCCTAACATTGTTTTCATGATCCTGGAGGTTTGCTATTGTCTGAGGCTTGGCTTAGGTATCCATGACAGCAGGATGTTGGAAGTATTGCAGGTCACTGTTGAGAGGAAGATGAGGTTCAGGAACACATGAGATTGTGACTGCAAATTGTATCTGTCCTTAACAGAAACTCTGTGCATGAGTTCATGTGAAATAAACCCCATAGCTGAAATTACCTTCTGATGAGTGAATGAGATGGGATCTGAAATTCTGCTGGAGTCCTGGAGTCCTGCCATGTGTTAGTGTGCTTCTACTCAAAGGCACCAGACTCCCCTTGAACTTTTGGAAATATATATTTTTATTGATTTCTGCTGTAGCTTACCCTTTTTGCATTAACCTTTATCTTCAAGTAAGTATGTGAATTTTATTTGGCTTCCTTTGCTATCATATGTTCAATCCTTTGCCTACTGAAGCCTGCAGAAAAGAATACCTTTGACTTTCAGTGATTGTTGGACTAGATCTATTTTTGAAATACAACCATCTGCAGTTCACAGTTTGTAACTCAGCCAGATTGGTAACCAGTGTCCTGGTTTGTGTTGCCCTTAATGGAGGAGATGCATCCTCTTTGTGTGCAGCCATTCAAGCTCTGTATGTCTTGGACGTGGAAAACAGATGATTTCTTTTAATAACAACCTTTTATGTATTGCAAATAGTTCTCCTGTCTTCTTTAAATTGTCTTCTGTGTATTGTGACCAGCTGTGACCTGTTTAGATTTTCCCTGTAAATCATGTTTTAAAGCTCTGTTTTGGTCTTCAAGTCAAGAGGTGCCCTAAACTAAATGTCTCACTCCAGCCAGCCTAAGCAGTCCTGAGCAGTGTGGAAGGACCACTGTGTGCTTTGCAAGTTATAATCCTGTTTGAAGTCTCTT
This sequence comes from Pycnonotus jocosus, assembly GCA_013400435.1. Taxonomy (NCBI): domain Eukaryota; kingdom Metazoa; phylum Chordata; class Aves; order Passeriformes; family Pycnonotidae; genus Pycnonotus; species Pycnonotus jocosus. The sequence continues at coordinate 80,374 of VWYP01020619.1, read as the reverse complement.
CCTTCCAGAACGTTGTTCAGTTACATTCAGTTAGTAAACAGTTAGTCCCAAATCCTTTCTTACACAGAACTGCTGAGTAATAGCCCTGGATTTCTCAGTAACAGGCAGGCTATGTTCTCCATACTGAACAGTGTCCTACTCTTCCTCCAGCCTGGCTGTTTGTGTAATTTGTCAAGGTGGTTATAAATTCTGATCTTGCCCTCCAATGTCTTTGTGTAGTCTCTTGTAGTTCTGAGTATCTGCATATTTATTATGGCACTCTGTGTTTCATAGCTGCCTTCTTTGTGTGTGCAGTAATTCAAACCAGACCCCGTTAGCCAGTGGAAGTCCTGATCTCACTGTCCAAGTAAGATGCTACAGGATCAGATGCCACTTTATAGTTCTTTAAATCAGGACTAATTTTCTAAAAATGAAAGGGTTTTTATTAGCCTTTGTGGTGAGTATCAATGCGTGCTGCGTATATCAAATAGAGCACTTAATTACAGATGGACTGGGCTATTACTTTGTCCTGCTGAGTACCCAGGCTGCCAGATGAAAGGCAGGTCTTGCTGTGCTGCTGCACTGAAAGGGGAGTATGAGAAGAGTGTTTGGAGCCAGCTGCAGTGTGTGTAGCAGCCCTTGCACACGCTTGCCTTGGCAAGGAAGAGGAGTAAGTCATGGTTTCATAAGTGATAAACCGAAGGAAGATAAACTTGCAGCACTTCCGTTTCTTTTTTCCTTTTTCTGCTTGATTGCCATTGCTGCTGGTAGAGCTGGGTGTGGGCAGGATATCAGTGGTCTCTAGAGGATGTGGGGCCACTGAATGGAGGAGATGTCTCAGGTTAAGCTGACCAGCTGCATGAACCCCTTCAGCCCTCAGAGTGTTCCTCCCTCCACACAGATTTGGTTTTGTCTTTTTCTTTTCTCTCTTGTGGAATTTAACACCTAAATAATTGGTTTTTAAAAAGTTGTTTGAAATGTTTTGAGGACAGTTGAGCAGGAAATGAAGCTTTTGGCAGGATTGATGTTTTTCAAGTGAGTTTCTCCCCTAACTACTTTATTCTGCAATCTCTAGCGAGGAGCAGATGTATCACTGGGGTTGCTGTTGCTCTGTTCTACTGCTGCTGGTTTAATTTCTCTTGAGGTTCATAACCTCACGCTGCCCTGGCCACCTCTCAGCTGTGCTTCTGGTGGGGACAGCGTGCAGGGCCCTCTGGAAAGCAAGTGGTGTAACATGGCACAGGGCCTCTCACTTGGGAGCTGGCTTCAGCTGATTTACACCAGCTGCAATTTATGCCCCCAGAGATTTTACTGTCTGCTATGATCTTGTTCAGAAACACTGCTTTGGTGCCAGGACTTCTTCCCTGCTTCTGACTAAATGATTGATGGATTATGAGGGAGGGGAAAAAAAAAAAGACAAAAGCTCTGGGAAACAAAATATAGATATGACAAGGAGTGCACAAATGGATAAGTAGTGCAGCACATGCTGCTGAGAACGTATAAAGGGAATTGGATCCTTTTTTTGGTATTGCCATTACAATTTCATGACTGTTATTTAATGGTGTCACTGATATGCCCGTTGTGAGATATTACACAACACAGTTTGTATCAAATCAAAATCTCCAGAAACTTTGAACAAATAAATTCAGGAGGACAAGGAGAATTCAGGGTACTATTAGATCAATTATTTCCAATCTTTGTAGTTATTCCAACAAATCTTGTTATGCCTTCTGCGACAGACTTTCTTCTACTAAAATGGGTAACAAATGCTGGCGAATGTAACAAATGTTATGCTATTATGTTTATTTTTGTCTCCTTCAAAAAAGCTTTCTTATTTTAACTAGTCTGCATGGTGCTGAGTCTTTGTCTCCACTTGATTAATGTAAGTTCAAGACAGGATTTATTAAGTAATTTTCTGATCTGATCTGGAGGCACTTAAAAAACCTCACCAGCTCCCAATCCCAAATGCAAAAACTAAAACCAAACCCTAGCACTTAAATCAAGACTGGTGGACAGCCTCCAGTAATGAGAATGAAGGAAAGGACACTGGGCAAGCTGAATTAAACAGTCTGAGCTCTTTTCCTTTTTAGAAGTGATCTAAATTTAACAGGCCAAGAGTTATTTTGGTGCCTTTAATGGATAAGTTCAATGAAACATAGGCAACTTGCAGCACTTTCAGTGTGTAGAGGAATTTCAAGATTCCAGGAACGGCAGGATGTAACCTTCACTTCACCTGGAAACATAAGCAATTCTTGGGGCAGCTGATAGGCTTCCTAATAAAAAAATGGGAGGCAGCCAAAATCCGGAGCCAAGCTAACACCAGAAATAGATCTGCCAGAGGCTTGTTTTGCACTGTCTAGAATGGCATATCACAAATTGTGCGAACAGAAATACCGGGCTGGGTCCAGCATTGCACAAGCCGGGTCAAGCCCGACTGTTTTCCTTTTTAAGTATTGTGGAGGCTTGACTAAATGATTGTCATGTTAAAGTTTCAGCTGTGTCAATAAGTTGTTTTCTTTCTTTCTTTCTTTCTTTCTTTCTTTCTTTCTTTCTCACTTGCTCAAAATGCATGAGTTTTTTTGATAGTGTGTATTTACAATTAAAAGTGTTCTAGTGTGCATCACCCAAGAACTCCAGCTGCCCTGCTCCAGCAGCATGGAAATGGGGCAGCAGAGAGAAAGAGCAAGATTTAAACCTCTAGGAGAAGGCAAATAGGAGAGGGGAAAGGGCTGAGCACAGAGAGGACCAGGGTGCAGGTGGTGGTGGGGAGGCAGGGATTTAGCTGGTTTATTCTTGTTACTTCACAAGATATGTGCTTCTGGGAAAATGCAGTGAAGTGAAGTCTGGTTTGCACATTACTTACTAAATGATTATTTGTGATTATGCTTAATTATAGAATCAGATCTATTGTCTTCTCTGTCTGGCTGGAGACAGGCTGGGAGTTTTGTGGGTGGGGTGTAAGCAAAAGCCATCAGGGCCTTGCTGAGTGGGAGCAGAGAGCCAGAAGCCTGTGGGAGCACAGCCTGGATTTCTAATCCCAAGCCCAGTTCGTTTTTGCAGAAGTTGAGCTGTATTGGAGGGGAAATCATTTAAAAGCAGGTGATGCAGGATGTGTTGTGACAGCCCTGCTCCCTTTTCAGGGTTGAGCTATGCTCTAGGCAGTTCAGGTTGTTCTTTTCCAAACCTAGTGTAAGCAATGTTCAAAACAAGATCCTTAATGGAAGGTGTTTGTCAGTTTATCATCAGACAGTCTTGTTTCAGACATCTCTACAGCTACTACTTCAACCATTTTCCAGTGATCTTGCTTTCCCTTCCTCCTTCATTCCAGCCGTTGTACATCATTAGGGAACTTGGAGTTTTGGAAAATACACTTGTTCACCTAAAGCTGAGGATGTGATTTTTCCCATCCAGATGGTGCAGAAGGGTGTTTTGGTAGGCTGCAATTCCAGCCTCTGAACCTGGTCAATGCTGGATACCAGGCACCCAGCTGAACTCAGCTGGAGGGGTGGGATGCAGGTCCCCCCCATGGCCAGGCTTTGCAGTCTGCACCAGCTGCCTGCCTGTCCAGCAGAGAAAGGTTGGAGCTGCCCTGTTTCTGTAGCTGTTTGTGACTGCCATGTAGTTGGCAATGTACACCAGTGATTAATGTCAGGTTTTCGTAATGTTCCCAGCAATGGCAATGTCTGCTGATCGTGTTAGAATCACCGCATTCCAACTAATCCTGCACCAAATATTTCTGTGAATGTTCAAGTCTTTCTTTGGGAAACCACTGTGGGAAAGGCTGAAGTGCATGCCTACATGGAACTACCTATGGACCATGTTAGCATTGTGCCTTCAGTTCAACAAGTTAATTTTGCCTGGTGGGTTGAAATCCAGCTTATGATTGCTCTTCTTTCTTCAAAGATAAGAATATGTTGCAACACTGGAAGGTGTCTGCAGACACAATTTTATTTTTACTAAAATGATTTTTACAGCACAAAGTAAAGAACCTTCCTCTAATAAAACTTGTTGATAAGTTTCATACTTATAGTAACTGTAGAAAAAGTAGCATGGAAAGGGTTTTGTTAGCTGCTGGAGTTTATTTTCAGAAAAAAATGTGAACACTCCCAACTGAAATTCTCTTCAAGAAATTGGAAGCTATTGAGAGCTGAGCTGATGAAACAGTTGTTCATCATTCCAAAATCCTCCACCCTTGTTTAATTCTAATAATAGTTATATATAACTGCTCTGTGCTTGTGCTTTTTTTCCCTCTTTATTATAAGAGTTTAACAACCTCTGAATTTGAAGACTTTTAAAGCAAAATATTTCTGTTAATGAAATAACCCGTCAATGGTGTCACAAATTTTACAAATGATTTCCAAAAATATACTATCCTTTGATAATTAGGAAGGATCATTATCTATCCTTCACTGATTCTTCATAGCTGTTAGTTTTAGGAGAGAAGGGAACAGATTTGGGCTTGGTGTTTGCATCCTCTCTTGGGGAATATTCTCTGCCCATTCTGAAATGGCTGAGAAGGGAGAATGCTAAATGGTTCAAGTGAAATGCAATTTTTTTTCCTTTCTTTTTCAAACATCCACTATAGTATGTAATACATAGACAGTTGTGATGAAAGATGTTGCTTTAATCCTTTTAACTTTTGGAGGAGTGGCAAGAATGAAATTCCAGTATGAATGGTTCTCAAGGACATAAGGGATTAATATGTCTTAAAATAGACACTATTAACTTAGAAATGTATTTTCCACATTTGAATGAGAAAAGATAGGGAGGATGTGGTATTTTCTTTGTCCTTTCAGCCTGTTTTGTGAATTTGGAGATAGCCTGTTTACCAGACAGTTAAATTCTGTAGAATCTCGAGAACTGTTGTGGCTTTTTGTGCTTAAGTAGTCATGCATGCTGCCATTTTACAGGATTAAAATGTAGATTAAAATTTTAGATTCTGGTGATTGCATGGCACCACAAACTCCTCTTTGCCAGTAGGACCACGAGTGAGACTTGGGGGGCACACACTGCCATCAGGAGTGGGCTGGTGAAAGTGGGGCTCTTTCAACCGTGTGCTTTATGGGATAGGGGCCTTGTGAATTGTCCCCTTCTTTTCCTGAGCCTCCAGCAGCACAGTTTATCGTCTTTTAGTTCAGTGTGCTGCCAGCTTGGTTACTCAGTCAGATATTTGCTGCCAAGGTGGTCAGAAGGACTGAAGTCACAGCTTTGGCTGAGTGTCAGATTGGTGAGTGCACACAGAGCTCCCTCCCGCTGCCCAGGGGTGATGCCAGCATTGGAGAGGAGTGAGTGTGGCACATTGTTTCTCCTGTGGGCATGGTTATTTATTTCTGCATTCTGATTCATAATAGCATAATAACAGACTTGAGACAATAAGAGAATTATTTTGCTTCTTGGGTGGTTAAAATTAACTGCGCTCATTGTGTATTTATTCAGTAAAAAAATACAAGTTGTTTAGTGATTGCCCAGAAATTCATTATCTGCATAATGTTCCGTTTCTAAATGTGTATTGCATGACCATTAATCCGTGCCAAGAGCAAGCATGCAGCACTATCTGATGTAATTAGTTTTCTCCTTATATGCCAGGGAGAACATCTGGGCTAATTGTGTGTTGTTGACAAAAGTTGCCGTTCTAATGAGGATCCCTGTTTGTGCACACACAACACTCATTATAGGTACAAACATGCTCATGATTCCAGTTTATCCTCAAGCACACTGATAGCTCTTGCTGATGAGGTACTCCTGTGATTTGATACTGGGGTCACACTGTGTCTCTGGGCAGCTTTAGCAGGAGTAAAATGCTCTGAGTTTAAACAGAAAATAAACAAACCTGTAATGCTTCTGCTTCTGTTTTCTCTTTCCAGCCACCACTGGTCCAGGCGATTTTCAGTGGCGATCCAGAAGAGATACGGATGTTGATCTACAAAACTGAGGATGTCAACGCCTTGGTATGTGCCTTGACATGTTTTGCACATGCTTAGGGACTGTGGCATTGACAGTATCAAAAATATCCTCAGTAATTAACACATAACAGAATGGAAATGATTGGGAAGTGAGAGATTTGGGGCTTCAGTGGTATCCTAAGTAGGAGTCAATGTAATTGTCTTCAGCAGATGACTTTAAATTTTCTAAGTGTATGGTAATTACTCCAAATGTGCAGGTCAGTCAGGGACATTGTTTTTCCTCCTACTGAGAAAATGAATGAAAACAGCTGAAAATTGCATATTTTTACTCTCTGTAGGATTTCCTTTTATGAAGAGTCTTTGCAGATCAGGAGCTGTTATGCATTTGACTCTACTTGAACTAAAGCTTCACTGTAATTCTCAGCAGTGAGAGTAAGGAAGCAGAATCTTGGCCACAATTTGCACACAAAGGAATTAGTGTTTTGCAGACTACCCTATTCTAGCCAGAATGGTAAGCAGCTGTAAACAAGTAGTAGTTGAGTGCTTTGTCAGTGAAAAAAAAAATATCTCCAAGTCAACTTGGTCTTTTGTGCAGAAATTTGGGTGGGCTTTTTCCCCCTCTTTGATTTTAACTTACATCCATACTGTCCTGCCAATCCTGACTACAATCTTTCCTCTCAAAGTGGTAAGAATATAAAGCAGAAGCAGGATGATAATTTCCAGGTGTTTCCTGGACTTTTGAATCAACCTTCCTTTTCTTCATGTCTTTCTGTGATGTAAAACCATCGGTTTATTCATTGCTAACTCCAGCAGTTGCTCTGGTATGGTCTTGGCACTGCAGCTTTTGCAGGTAGTGGTGTCCAGCTGTGTGGTTCAGAGCTGCCAAAGAGAACTAGAGAGGTGATCCTACAGATCTGGTTGACTGGGGCTCCACTTCATTTGCTGTCCAGTAGAAGGAAAGACATGCCACTGTTTTAAATCTGATCCAAGACCTTGATGTTAAGCTTTCCCCATGATTATCAGTACCTGATTGTTTTCCTGCAAGTTCCTAAAAGTGCTTCCTTAAAGAATCATCTCCCTTGAGTTTCCTCCTTTGTTTTTGCTGATGATCTTAATAGACCAAAGGAAAAAACCAAACCCAGCCAAACATAACCCCCTCAGCAAGGTAGATGAACACCATAGCCCCAAAATTTCCTCTGTATTTCACGCTGGATTTTCAAAATAGCATTTCCTGTATGAGGTTATCATGGGTTTCTCCAATGTTTTTCTCTCCTTTGGCTGCAAGTGTGTTAGTGATGGTTGCTAGGGAGATGCTCTCAGCTGTCAGGTGCAAGATTAGATGAAGAATACATGTTTTGCAGATGAGTCCCATAGTACTTAGTAGAAAAAGTCATGGGATGGTTTTGCCCAGAATACTGCTTACAATGCTCAAAATCCACCCAAGAATGCTCTTTGCCTCATCAGGAGCAAAATGCAAAGCTGTTCTTTGAACTAATTAGAAAGATACCAGTCAACACAAACTCTGAAGATTGTTTTCTGAATAGAGACTGCAGGGAAGTGTCAATTGCTTAAAATATCACTGAAGAAAGATGAAAAGATTTCCCCTTCATTGTGCTGTGAGCTGGCAATTTGCATTGCATGCTTCTGTTTCTATTTTTAAGGGTGTTTTTAATTACTTCCATGTTAACATTTGGTTGTTCACGTGAGAGGAAACTCTGACACTGTTTGGCAGAGATTTGTCCTTTGTTGATCATTTTGGTCGGCTGTGTTAACACTGGAATAGTTCAAATATAGGTAGGACAGGGATACAAAGTAAAAGTCTGCTTTTGCAGCAAGCTTTGGGAATTTCTGAAGTTTAAAAAATCGGGGGGTTTTTAATCTCTATCAAGAGAAGTATTTGGAAGACAGAAGAAAAAGTGCATGGAGAAACAACACAAAATTAGGAATGCATGTGCAGACTTCCCAAGAGAAAATTAATCTCAGGAAAGAGTTTGGAGGAAATCAGAAGTTTGGAAGATTACTTTTTTTTTTTTGGTCTGGTAAAATAATTAATATCTTCCCAAGCCAAGGACTTGATTGTTGATGGAAATGGCTAAATTCTGGATACTGCTGTAACTGTGAGTTCTATTTAGCAACAAAGTGAAATCTGTCTGGATTACAAGTGTGATTTTAGTTCATTCTGCTGCCAGAATCCTCATTTTGACCTCTCCTGAGCTTTGGGGGCATGTGATGCCACTTGTGCAGCCTGAGGGTGTGGACCCTTTTATATTTAGCTGGCAATGAGCAATTCCCTCCCCTGGGTACTGAATATACACTGTGTCCATGGGAAGTTTGTCCTGTTTTCCCAGGACATTTGTGGTGTCACTTGGACAATCCAGACTGCCAGATTAGTTGCAGGTAGACATCTCTATACTTGCTGTTTGGTGTATTCAGAAGCAGCAGGGTGATCATGCTATGTGTATGGAGATGGGGATATTTTGGGGTGCTGTTTTTACAGAGAAGAGTGGGAGAGAATGACCCCCAGAATCTAGGGACGCATCTGGATCCAGTTGTTACCCCCTCTTATTTGGGATTCATAACACATGCACTGTGCAGCACCTTACATCTGCAAAGTCCATTTTTTGTGTGCAATGTTATAAACCAAAATCCTTCCTGTGAAATTTTCATTTGTCTTCCAGTTTAGTTTCCCTTCAAAATATCCAAAGTAAAAATAAAAAAAAAAAGTCAATAAACCTTCCAGTATTCTTCCCCATAACTGAAGTGTTTTTTTACAAGTAATTTCATCCTCTCTGTTTTTATTTTTTATCCCCTAATGCTGTGCTTTCTCTTGGACAGAACCCTGTTTCTAGCTGCAGAGTGTCTACAGAGGAACAGGCAGCAGCAGCAGCAGAGATTGCAGGGCCATACATGCAGAACCATGTATTTAGGGGGTGGTTTATGATGAAATGAAGAGGGCAGGAAGGAAGCCATCATGGAAGCACATGTATGTGTGCAGTTCATTACTTTTTTCCTTGTTATCCTGCCTGGAAAGACATAGATTTGCAGGACTGCCTTTGTCAGGAGGATTCAGGCTTCATCCAGGTCTTCTCACACACACACAAATTCTATGTGTTTCTGTACTATTGCCAAGCATGTTTTTGGAGGTGCTGTGAGTACTTGAAGGTACAAATAGGCACATATTTAGGGTTGTGAGTCTGAAAGGCTTTGCATGTTTGGGATAGCTGAAGTTGGTATTTAGCCTCTAGTAGTGATGTTTAATATGCTGTTTATTTAAGTGGGAAGTGATGGAAATTTTTTTTTCTACTAAAATTATGAGCAATTCTCCATTATATAGCAAAATTGCATATAAAATTACTGATGTTCACAATGCAAGGTAACCAGCATGACTTCTGTTTAGATAAAATTCTTTTTTGGCTTAGAGATTTTTTTTTTTAAATATTTAATAAAATTTTTGAACTGTGAAGATGATTCTGCTGGTGAGTCTGAGAGTCTGAAATATTCTGGGTTGCATTGCAACAGCGTGGTAGTAATGGTTACTCTGTTATATATATCTGTGCTGGTGACTCATCTCAGCAGTTTGAGGCAGCTAAGGATGGATAGACCATTAAAGTCTCATGGCAGAGCTTGGCTGTAACTGCATTATTGTCTTCAAATCAGCCTGAAATAGTTGAATTTTCTAAATCTTTTCCCATCCTGAGTGATGTGTGCTCCCATCCCTAAACACCCCCCCATCCAAAGTCAATATTGTATTTATAAAAATGAAGGAGTTGTTTAAGTCTACCTTTTGAGTCTTAGAGGGAATACCCGTAAGCATCAAAATATTTCCATTCTTTAGGATAACAGTTTCTATGGTCTCAGTCTGGAATTAGTAATTAACTTTTAAAGTTATGCTTTTCTAGCATAAAAGTCACTGTCAGCCTCATGGAAGGCAATTGTTAGATGGTGGGGAGAAAGAAGATCATTTTTCTTGTTCTGGAAGATCAAAGTATTTGCCTCTTCTGCTTCATGAGCACTTGGCAATTTAAGACTTCATCCAGAAAAATCTGTATTTCTGAGGCTAAACTAAAGACTGTGGGATGAGAGATGCTTGAACAAGGATCTGCATTTTCAGATGAGAATTTCTATTCTCATGCAGAAGAAAGAGCACAAAGCACAAAACACAAGTTAGCTTGACTTTCACCTTCACCTGTGGCACTCACAGTCAAACATTTCGATTTACTCTGTGAATTACAGGCTTTAATAAAAAATGTATGAGGAGGAGGAAATCCTTGAGGCAGCAGAGATTTTCTTGGTACACCATCAGCTTTTGGCTCTGAACAGTTGTAAATAGCCCAAGAAGTAGGTACTCATACACTTTTAGCCTCTTCAGTACTTTCTAACAGTTCTCAATATTTAATTTTTCTGAAGTCAACTTGTATCTGAAATTTTTTTAAATGGTTGTGCTATTTAAATGAGGTATGTAATAACTCAGATGTAATAACTGTAAATGGAGTGAATGAGCAGGAGGTTTGTTTCTGTCATTATTTTGGTTGGACTTGATCAGTGGAAGTTATAGCCATTCATGTGCTTTGTTCTGCCACCCAGGCACGTCTTGAAGGTGGTGGGAATCCAAAGGCTTCAGTAACTCTGTTTCTGTAGTGGATTAAACTCCTTCTGTAAACTCCAACTATTCCTGTTAGCTGCTCAGTCAGTTTGGTGACAAAGAAAGGATATGTACATTTATTTTCTGCAGCAGTTGCACTTGCATTTTACTAGTGAATAACTCTGTCCTAAGCATCCTCTGATCTGAGCAGTTGTAGTTGATATTAAAATTCAAATCCATTATCTCCTTTGACATGTAGGCTGTGTTGAGGAGAAAATGTAGGCCCTTTCCTTAATGTGCCTGATTATTTTACATGTGCTGATATGATTCATTCAGCTCACTGTTCTGCTAATCTTCATGTACCCTAGGCTCTGATCCAATAAAGCACTTAAGGACTAGTCTAACTTTGAGCCTGTGAGGGCCTTATCAGTGCCACTGTGATCACTTGAACAGTTTAAGCATGTGCTGAGTGTTTTTCTTGCTGAGGCCACCTGTTCCTGATTGCCTGGCTGTTTGATTCTTAGTTTCTTTTATCTGTATTTAAAAAAAAAAAAAAAAAAAAAAAAAAAAAAAAAAAGTGTACAGACAATGTTAACCTACAGCATCATCTTTTCTGTGAACTAATACAGGCTACTAATACAGTTTTCACAGAATCACAGAATGCTCTGGGTTGGAAGTGACCTTAAAGATCACCTCATTCCAAACTCCTGCCATGAGGGACACCTTTCACCTTGCACTAGACCAGGTTGCTCAGAGCTCCACCCAACCTGGCCCTGAACACTTCCAGGGTCAGGGCATCCACAGCTCCTCTGAGCAGCCTGTGTCAGTACCTCACCACCTCACAGTAAAGAATTTATTCTCAGTATCTAATCTAAACTTGCCCTCTTTCAGCTTGAAGCCATTTCCCCTTGTCCTATCACTACACTTCCTTGTGAAAAGTCCCTCTCCAGCTCTCTTGTAGGCCCTCTCTAGGTACTGGAAAGAGAGCTTATCTCATTTCTGCATGATTTTCTAGCCATTGTTTATACCTTATCTACTGTCTCTTGCTGACCTTTTGTTCTTCTGAGGACTGCACTTGAAGCAGGTCTGATTATTTCTCTTAATGCTCTTTGTAATCCTGTTATCATCTCTTCCCCTCACTTACTTTCCTTGCCTTGATAATGCATGCTGAGCTTTGGGGTTCTGCCAAGCCTTTCCTTGAAACCACAATTCTTATCCTCTCTGTGTACAGGCTCCAGGCTTTAGATGATCACTGATTTAATTCTGTGCTCCTGTCACCAGCAGCACAGGATGAGGAGGTCTGGAGCTGAATGAATGTCGGGGCGAGTGGGGAGGTGTGGCTGTGAGAGGGACACACTGACTGTGAGGGACAGACAGACAGAAGCTCAGTTCCTCTGTTTCAGTATCAGTACTGGGCACAGTCTAAACAGGAACTCGAGCATGCTCCTGCAGTGAGTTGCTCAACAGCACGCTCAGCTGCGGGTGCAGTGTGTGGATTTCTCCCTGCCAAACTCCTGAAAATGCTGCCTGCAGGGCTCTGTGTCCAAGTGAACGCTGATTTGTGCCTGGTTGTGATAGATGGAGAAATTTTAGTGGTTTTCCTCTTGGAGAAATAAAGCTTGAATTCAGTTTTGTGACTAACCTGTCTTTCTCTGAAAACGTGATTCACATTCCTCCATATGATAGGGCTTTGTATTGATTTTAAAAACTGAAAGCTCAGAAAGCTTACAGAGTTAGTTATTCCTGTTACAGAAGAGTAAAATTTTCTGTTTCATGTCCTTTCCTCCCTCAGTTATCAAATTTGCATCAGATTTACAGGTTAGTACAGAAAATTGCTTATAACCAACAAAGCACTGGGTAGCCTTGGTTCCATGATACAGAAAATTTCTTGGTCTCGGATCATTAGCATTCAACTTCAAACTGCTCTGCTCTTGCCAAACTTGGCTGTGTTGCACTGACAGGTACAAGGGCTATTACAAGTACTGTGTTGTACTGAAGAGAGCTACATGCATTAATATCAACAAACTAGGAAAAAAAATAAAAGTAAAACTAGTTGTACTGTTATATATATGTTTGCTCAGTCAGTATATTGTTTGCCCTAGGTAGCCTTAGGACAGGGAATATGAAAACTATGGAAGATCTCACAAGCACTTACGTGGAAGCTGTGGTGTTAGGAATGAAGCATAAGAGAGTAACTTGTGATATTGGTTCCTGAGTGAACACTGCTGCATGGACACTACTTAATATTCTTTTAATTTACCTGCCATGTGAGAAAGTGAAAGCCTGTAAGAGATCTTCCCCTCTGACCTGTGGCAATCAGGGTTTTATGTAACCCTGAGTGTTTTCCGTGCATGCCCAATTCACAAGATCAAAACCCATTGCAGCAGAATTTGAGGACTGCATACATTATGTATGTTTAAAAAAAAAATACAAACAAAAATATTAAACATAAATTGTTCTGGTGATCAGTGGCTCTGTGCTTCTCAGTGCTGGAAAACAATTTTCAACATTCCCATGACAAACGGTTCTGCTACACAGATTTGTCCACATTTGTAGCATACTTTGAAGATATTCCAAAATAGCTTATGGTTGATGACTGCTTGGGCATGTTGAAAGTGATATTTTTCAGGACAGACTCAGAGATCTTTTTCAGGGACAGAGTGTAAATATTGGTAGGGTTTTTCTGTTGGTATTGTTTGCAGGAAGTGTTGAATTTGTCACCAGTTTAAAATATTTAATGCTAGTAGGATGTTGTACTGTTGATGCAAACTGCATTACAAAGTCTGATATCCAGAAGCATCTGGATTATGTTGCTGGGGTACCTAAGAGTGGAAAATATTTCTGAAAGAGACCTAAAGATGCTGTCTTTGCACATTTTAGCTTTGATTTCATCTACCTATAACAGGATATCAGAGTAAAGGCAATGTCTCTGCCTGCACTTATTGATCATGTTTTATAACTGGACAATCTGTGGTTTTGTAGGATGCTGAGAAAAGAACCCCTCTTCACGTTGCATCATTCCTGGGGGATGCAGACATCATTGAGCTTCTCATTCTGTCAGGTAAGGTACAGTCCCTCACTGCTGTTAAGTGGTAAATCAGCTAATTTTAAAGCTACAAGGAATACCCAGAAAAGTGTATATGAGGGAGTTTTGGGCATTGTTTATTTCTGAGTTTCACAGAGCTGGCTGCATTTCTTGCAAGCCTAGAAAATATATTTAAATTTGGTGATACAATCATAAAATGCACCCTCTGTGACTGAGCAGAGTTAATAAACAGAGTATCTAGCTTTTAACAACTTACAAAGCCTTTCAAACTGACAGTATTTGTGATTCAGAAATTTACTGAAGTACATGCTTGAAATGTGGCTTCACATCCTGGAGTACAATCCAAGAATTCCTCTTAAGCAAAAATTATGGAATAATAGCAAAAAAGTTATGAATTAGCCTAAATGAATTGTAAGTGCTATTTACATTAGAAGCCTGTTTCTAAGAGTCAGGAAGTTTATTTGGATATTAGAAACTGTGTAGTAGGAAGTATCTAAACAAAAGAAATTAAAAATAAAAAGTTTCCCAACTGATGTCAGAACAAAGTGTAAAGCAGTCATCTCTCAAGAAGGAAGCATAATTCATGGCAAACTCCTGGATGTGCTTGCAGATTTCAAAGGCAATGTTTTTCTAAGCTGGAGAACTGTAAGACTAAAGCTTATGGGGATTTAAGAATGTGAGACTGAAAGGGACCTTATGGTACAAACTGCTAACCCTTTGCAAGCAACCTTGCTACGCAGTTGGTTCCATGAATCTTTTGACTGCTTCTTCAAATGAATTCCACATATTTTTTGCAAGTTATTTCAGAATTCTCTGCCCTTTAATTAAAAGGCACCTTCTAATTTCCAGCCTTGAATCCTACCTAGGATGGAAGGTATTTCTGGAGATGACCTCAGCCAGCCTCCTGCTGCCTAAAGCACCGTGTTTCAAAGTCAGATCAGGCTGTTGATGGATGCATGCAGACCACACAGTCATATTTCTTTGGCTCACCAGTCTAGCCAGACCTGGAGAAGGCAGAAAATGAGAACTCAGTTTGCTGTAGCTATATGTTTCCTCTGTTCATTTTGGGGGAATTTTGGGTTGCTTAATTGCTTAGTCAGGGTAACTAGCTGGACATACATCATACATCAGATCTTTCTGCTCTACCCTTGATGGCAGCAGAATGATTGAAAAGAACAGAGCTCTGCTGACAGGTTATGCTTGGGTGGGATTTCAATGTGCAAAATGCAACCGTGATTTTCTTCCTTGGTAGGAAGGAGCTAATAAATTTAATCTGTGCACATGTTGTTTCAGTGTGTGGTATTTGTCACATACTGCTGTTCTATTTTGGTGTGAGGACATTGCAGGAGCAATGCATTTTTTCAAGATTTGCAAGAAACAGCACAGGCAATATCCTCATAAAGAGAAGAGTGAAACGGTTTTGCCCATTTTCCCCAAACAGCATTCAAAAAAGTCACAGTGAACATTCCTGATGAGGGAAGAAGGTTTTCTAGAGCTCTTCTAGGACACTTAGTTCCAGCACCTCACTGCCAAAATGTCATCCATGGGTTGGTTATAGGGTTTGTCTGATCAACAGCACAAAATGTAGGTGATGCATCTTGGGGAGTTTTTATATATCCAAGTGAGTTTGAAAAACTTATAATGTGGGCTTTTAAAACTTGAACTTTGTGTCAGTGGGACTGTGCTGGGGTTCAGGAACTGTGTGGATCTTTCCCAACTAGCTCAGCATGAGTCAAAATTAATTTTGTGTTGGGTATTCTACTTATTCATTGTTCTTTATCTCTGAAGCATCATTACTCATGAAAAGCATGAGTACTTGTATCCAAGAGCAGGTTTGGAGGTTTCTGGGGCCTGGAGGAGCAGGTTTATGACTTGTTATTAACACCTCTTTGTGACTGTGATCTCTCCATGAGCTAGGTTGCAAAGACAAGTGCAGCATCTTCCTTTGCTTCACCTTTTCAGTCAGCAAATGGTAGTAAAAGTGTATCATCAAATATTGATCTGAACATAACATTTAGTTGCATAAGCAGAAAAATTTCATTGTCTGACTTAAAATGAGGTGGTGTTTTCACAGAGAGAAAGCACACAAACTCTGTTGGTGTCAAGCAATATTCTCAGCATGAGTAGAAGCTAGGAGGAGTATCACACATTTCATTTTGTACAGTGTTCAGGAGAGAAATTAAATAAAATATGCACCTTCTGAGATTTATCATCCATAAACTGGTGGCGACACAAATAAATGTAGTGTCTAATGAATGAAATTTCTACCCAGGTGGTTGGAGACAGACCAGAAATGGCTTTCTAGGTAGCCACTGAAATGGAGTTTTTTTGGAACTGGTACAGGAGAGTGCCAGATCCCTCAGCTGGTGTGAGTCACTCTGGCCCATTAAATGTCAGAGCCAGATGGGTTTACACCAACTCCAAGGTCTGATCCATAATCATACAATTCAAACTGGGGAAGGATGCTGTGTGGTTTTGTTTTTCCAGGCTACCTGAAAGCAGGGAACTTTTGAGTACTTCTTCAGCACCTTTCTGTCAGAAAGGAGAAAAGGAGCAAGGTAACCATCTCACAGAAGGATTCTCTGTATCACGCCACAGGCATGGATGTGCAAGAACAGTTGTCTGGGCAAATACAAGCTGAATTCCCATTTGTGCTGGGAATTTGTGCCATCCTGGCCTTTGAGCTGGTGCCTGAGGGCATCATGTTTGAGCTCAGTCCCTTACCCCTTGTCCCCCACCAAGGCTCTTGCCATCTTGGCAATATTACCTTGCTCTACTATTTCAGAAGGCTCTGGGCTTCTTGCCAGGAAGCTGTCCTTACATTTTGGTGGCTCTGTTGCTGTGTCTTACAGGAGAAGTTGGAAAGGTGCACTTAAGTTATGACACTAACAGGTTAAAGAGTACAGTTTTCTTCCTCCATTGACTATCCCTACTATTGGAGATTTAGACTGTGGAATCTAGAGATGTGGATTTGGCAGATGTGCTGGATGGAAAACTGTACTTCGGTTATGATAAAGAGATGTTATCTTTATTTCTGAAAGCCAGCATCGAGTTGTTTATTTCAGATCTCAAAAGAACAGAGGAAGTTTCAGATTTATTTCCTCTTCTGGCAGAAAAATTTGAGAGTGAAAAATGGCAAAGATTACAAAACAGTCATATTAAAGAAAAGTAGAATACAGAAAGTTTCCTCTCTGTTGATTTTATCTGTAACATTATATGTTATGTTGTCTACTTCAGCCTCACAAAGCAAATCCCTACAGCTAAGTCTTTCTGTCAGGCTCAAGAAGAGCATGGTGGAGAAGGTGATGCTGAGGAAAGGCTTTACTCTGCAGAGCTTCTTTTTTAAAGTGGATATTTTATAGGATGGGTGGGTGCTGTGGCTATCTGAGAGGATTTTAAGTGAAATCTTTAAAGCAACTTATATTTTCAAGGAAGATTGTGCTATGAATGACACAATTTACACCATTTTGAGTGTTTTCCAGCCCTCCTTATCCTTATAGACACACAGATGAATTCATGGAGTATTGTAGGAAGCTCACTGAAACGTGGTTAAGGTAGTTGATCCAGAGTGATAAGAGGGACACTACTTCTGGTTGACTTTAAGGATGTGTTGTGTGATGGCCTTGAAAATTTAAGCTTCTGGGTTTGTACACAGCCCATTTTAGATGTATTAGCATGTTCTAGAGCACTTAGTCTTTAAAATAAGATTTCTGTGTTACACAAGATGGGCCCCCCAAGTTCCTGGAGTGTACGGAGCACCTTTGAAAGCCTCCCAGTGCCTTTTGAATGCACTTAAGTTATGGTGCAAAATGAAGCTTAAGCATCCCTTTGTTCATGAAGTTCAGAGGCTCACCCAGGCTGTGCACATGACATCCGTGCTTCTCTACATTTTCTTCTGCATGTGCTGCCCTTCTCAGACTAATACTGCTACCTGCAAACCTGTGAGGTACAATATTTTCACATTTAGCCCTTTTAAAAACTAGTTTCTTTAGTCCTTATCACTAGATTTCCTTCATGAGATATCACATCAGTGAATAGCTTTAGTATTTCTTGCAAACAAATCTTTTTGATTGCACAAATATACGGGATATCTTTTTTTATTAAAAAAAAAAATTGAGTCTGCAGTTAGCCAGAACCACTGTAGTTGTCAAATATTCTTCCTTTATCCTTTTTTCCTGGCAAGCCAGCCCAAATCCATCCTCTTGCCCAGCTGCCCTTGTCAGAGCAGCCCTGAACTGTACAGGAAGCAGATCACTCTCTTCATCCTTACTCTTCTCTTGTTTGACCAGTAACACCCCCAGAACCTGATGCAATAAGTGCTCAGTTTTGTCTCCAACCTGAGCATTTCCTAGTCCTGTCTTCTTGATCACAGCAGGATCTGTGAAACAGGGAAGTGGTTATTTGTTGGTGGTCTGCCTGATGGAGCTGGAAACAAGAGATGGTTGCTGAGGCTGGTTCCCTTCATGACGTCTGCAGACAGCAGAGTGCTTTGAGCAAAAGGTGCTTTTCTTCCCCCCAGCTGTATCACTTGATCTAAAAAAATGCATCTACACAGACACATGTGTACATGCATACATATATAATTCCTTCCAACAAATCTTGCTTCTTTCGTGTCCTGTAAACAAAGCAATTCCTAATAACAGTCCTATCTATCCAGTTCCTTTCTTTCCAAATCCCACTTTATCTATCTGACATCTGGAAATGCATTTTCAAGGTGAACATGGTGCCAGGAGAGTCCTGGGGAGCACTGGGAGCACCATGTTCTCAGCTCTGGTTACTGGCAAGCAGCTGGTCCAGGCTCTCAGTGTCACACCCAGGGCGTGTATGTAACCTCTCCTGTTTATTTGCAGGCGCTCGTGTCAATGCCAAGGACAACATGTGGCTGACTCCTCTCCATCGAGCAGTTGCTTCAAGAAGTGAAGTGAGTAGGATTTGATTACCCTGCTTTTACACCTAACCAACATGCTGGGTGAAGAGCAAACCCTGGAGAGCTGTGGTAGGTGGCATGGGCATGCAAAGAAGGAATGCATTTCCCACATCCAGGGCCTTGCAGCTGGAGACCAGCATTTACGAGTTACCTGTAGTTGCTCTTGAGCCTTCATGTGCTTGATTTCCACCTTGCTTTACATTACCATAGCAAGTCACAGGGAGCAGTGAGCAGGACCCACATGGGATAGAGTCCACAGTGGACTACAGTGCCCACATCACCTTCAGATGGCAAAAAAAGAGGAATAAATCGCTGTGGGTGTGTGCATCTCTCTGTGTGCCAGAAGGGAGTGGATGTGGATGTGATCCAACATGCATTACCACATAATTTGTTTTGGTTAATTACATTTCAAGGCATCCGTTAGGTTTTCTGTTAATGCACTTGATCCATGCAGAAGGGAGAGTTTGCTCATATTTCTTCTACTCGACAAATAGAAATCCTCTGGCATCATGTAGTACCTCTTCCATTGCTATGTTAAAAAGGAGCAGCAATAACTACTGGGAATGCAGTTTGGGCATTGTTCTGCTTTCAACTGCACCATTATTCTTGACTTTCTATTGTGGACCTCCCTGTCTACTTCTACCCTCCCAATAATTTGTTAACAGTGAGCCCAACTGCAGACTGAATTGGCTGCTGGGGATGAGGGGAGGGGTTGTCAAAGAGACAGAGGGTGGCTGTCTTCCAGAGCTTGATGGACTCGAATCACCTCCAACAGTCCAGCGCTTGCCAAGCCTGGAGGCAGGAATCCTGGGCTCGCTTCTGAACTCGGGCATTGTTTGACTGCTGGCTGAGCTTCCCAGCTGCTGGCATCCCCTGAAACCCTCTGAAAGGAATATCTGATAGGCTATGAATGCTGTAATGAGGCAAAATACAAAAAGCCATGTTGGAAAACAAAGATCAGACTTAAACCTTAAAAAACAGCCACAGTCTTTCTGATGCGGGAATTGCGGCATGCTTGGTTTCTGGTTTTGGATGTGTCAGTGTAAATGATTTTTATCATCAGTGACAGTCCTATCAGAAAATGTATGTCTTTCTGTGGCTTTGTGTCTCATCTTTAACTCTTTGTTAGCTGAAGCACTAGGAGAAAGCTTGCTGGCAGTTTTGGTACCTTGCAGTGAGTACCCAGATGCATTAGTGAGGCAACAGGGGAAGGCACCAGCCTTTGATCCCTTTTCATGGTATATTTCATAAACACATTCAGCTTTCTTCTCCTGGAATTTTTTTTCTTCATTATTTATACTATAATTGCTACTTTTGGTAAAAATTTGGAAACAGGATTTATTATTTTTGAGGCTCTTTCAGTGCTGCTTTTTACCTTCCTACACAAGTGAACAAATATGCAGCTTCGATGGTGATAGTAATAGGTAGCAGTAGGTGAATTCAGAGTTCCCACTGATGGAAGATGATGAACTACTGGTCCAGAAGTTGACCAGTAGGACTTGGTGTAGTTTTGGAAGTTTTTGTGAGCACAGCTGTTTTTAGAATGATCACTTGCAAATTTAAGTTTTATTATCAATCATTTACTATGAAGATTTTAGAGGATTCAGAAGTTATCTCCCTGAATCCTTTTATATGTTGATTAAAGGAATGGACACTTCTTTACTTACATCTTAAGGATTTTTCAGAGGCTTTAAGGATTTAAATGTTTATTTACAAATCAGCAACCCTTAGGGTGTCTGTGTAGGATTGTTAATAGACATATCAGCTTCCAGCCCTAAACAGTTTGAAAAAGTGAAGAGATTTCACTGTGATAACTTGGGATAGCTAGAGACACTGATTGCAGAGGCTTACACCATAGCTGGGCACTGCATGCATACGGAGAAACTATAAAAAAAGGGTAAAGCTCATGCTCTGAAAAACAATAGGATTAAAACTTTTCCATAAGCATTTTAACTTTTGATCCCAAACCGGAAAGAGCAGCAGACTGCAGATGTAAACAAAAATGTGTAAATGTTTTTCTTGTAAAATCTAAGAATTTTTAGGTTTGGGTATTCAGTCTTCATTATTTACTTCTAAAAAAATCTCTTTTTTTCACTAAGAGTGCATGAATTTTCCTGCTGACTTCTTGTCCCAGCTGGGTAGGTCTCCAGTGAATTACATTTAATTGACTCTTAAAATAGTAGGCCTGTAATTTAAAAAACAAAATCCTGTTGAGACATCAGCAGTCATATAACATTATAAGTGCTGTAAGAGAAGCAGTGTAACTCACTGTTAGAGGAGAGTTTGTGAGGTGGCTGTAGAAAATGAAACTGCTGAGATCAGTTGAGGACAAAGACATAAAACTCCCAGTATGTATGTAGTGTTGATACAGACTGCAGGCACTCTCCTGGGCCACTCGAGATATAAAAGTACTATGTAAACATACTGTATGCATTTGTTATTCTTTAATAAAATTTTGGCCGGTCTTAACAGAAACTTTGCAGTTTGTGGAAAAAGAATAAGGTACTATGTAGGACTAGGGCTCTCCCACATACCAGATGTGAGTTGTATTTATCAGATAAGGCTGCTTGAATGCTACTGTGTCCCAGTAGTTCCCCTGCATTTTGTTTGTTTGTGAGGGGGAAAAGGAAGAAGAAAAGAAATGCAGTTTGGATAAAAAATTTGTGGGTTTTATCTTACTTGCTTAATGGCATATGCATGAGTAGAAGCAGAAATGAACTGATTGTGAGTTCTCCAGCAAGAGGGACTCTCAAGAGAGAACAGTACATTTTCTCACTGGCAAATATTTACTTTTAACCAACAAAATTAACCTTAAATGATGTTGTTTGGTCTCAGGCTGACACAATGGATATTGCAGTCAAGACCCTTGGCCTGTGCTTAGGCCTTGGGGAGGAAAGGAATGCTGATGCTAAGCTGGGGACGCCAGCATTCTCATGTTTTTGCAAAGCTAAAATTTTGTTTTCACACATTGTTTTATTTTCTCATTTTCCCTGTTTATAAATAAAACCTGCAGCACTTTGCCGTTCTTTTGACGTGCTTTTCACGCTCTCAATGAATCCTGTAGCAGTGTGTTTTGGGTTTGTGTGGCAAGGTTCTGCTGGTGGGGGCATCTTCTGCAGAAAGTGCCAGAAGCTTCTTCATGTCCAACAGAGCCGGTGCCAGGCAGCTCCAGGAGTGCCCTGTGCTGGCCAGGGCTGAGCCCATCGGGGGGGGCACTAATGGCTCAAGTGAGTTCATTTCGTCACTGAGAGCACAGCTGTGGGGTACTGATGGTTAATCGACTAAACAACATGGGCTCTCCGCATAGGCAGCTTAGGGCATCCTCAAATCCCCCTGGCAAGGTTTGAGTGTGAGGCCTGTGCTCTCAGTGACAGCACAGGTAATGAGTGCTGTGGGTAAATGTGTGCTGAGGTGAATGGGTCCATTTGAATGAACAATACCATTCCCGAAGCCCGGGCGGTGGTTTGCAGGGCTGTTGCTCTCCCCTGTGCTGTGTGTAGCGCAGGCAGTGAGCCCGAGGGAGCTGTCGGGGGCAGGGCCGTGCATTCCCCGCGGCCGCCGGGTGACGGCTGCGGCTGTGCTGCCCTTGCAGGAGGCCGTGCAGGTGCTCATCAAGCACTCTGCCGATGTCAATGCCCGCGACAAGAACTGGCAGACGCCGCTGCACGTGGCAGCCGCCAACAAGGCGGTGAAGTGCGCGGAGATCCTCATCCCGCTCCTGAGCAGCGTCAACGTGTCGGACCGCGGCGGGCGGACGGCCCTGCACCACGCCGCCCTCAATGGACACATCGAGGTGGGTGAGCGCTGCCAGCCTCGCCTGCACTGCCTGGCTGAGCTGTTCTCTCATTCAGTACCCTTGACCTGCTGGGGCTGGGTCTAGACTGAGCCCCGTGTCCCTGAGCCCCAGGGTTCCTGTCATTTGGCTGCTTCCCAAACTGCGAGATGGATGCAGAAACAGCAGTGGCTGAAGGTGCCTGTGCAGAGCCAGGGTACCAGTGAGGTGTGCAGGCACTCCTGGAGAGCTGGCTGTGCCACCAGCAGCTTAGCACCTCCTTGCTTCTTTGGAGCTGGACTGCTTGTGAAAATAAGAGTGGCACAATGGAAAGAAGGGAAGACTTCTTTCATACTGGAGAAACCTGCAGCTGTGAGAGATCCAGTCACTCTGCTTTTCTAATTGACCTTCTAGAAAAATGTGCTTCTGTTTTTCCCTACTTATACAAGCAAACCTTTCTAGTATTATTATTTAACTATATGAAAAAATGTAAATAAAGCCCCTAGATTTTTGCCTCCTAGGTTTAGTATTTAGATCTGAGTTTAAGGATCCTCATTTTACCATTCCACATCTGAAGATCTAGATATGGAATAAAAACTCTTAGACTGGAACAGTCTTTCTTCTGTCAAAGAAAGTTGATGAGTTGTACTATAAATAAAAGAAGAAAGAGGAATGGTTGTTCCAGTAAAGTGGTGATGGTGTTTGGCCTTTAAAACACTGGACTGTAGGAAAGAGGTGGTAATGCCTGTGTCTAACTGTCATAATCTTCTTGATAGTGAATATCAGAAACAATCATTCAAATATGATTCCAGCTTTATTGCAAGATTGATTTGTTATAGACCTTTGAGTGTGTGATCTGGAGGGTTGGTTTACCTGCTGTTGTTACTTCTAGATGGTGAACTTGCTCTTAGCCAAGGGGGCAAACATCAATGCTTTTGACAAAAAGGACAGAAGAGCTCTTCACTGGGCAGCGTACATGGGTAAGGCTTGGGCTGCTGCTCCTTCTTTTTAATTTCCTATTCACAAATGGATGGCATGTTTTAAAATGGGCAAGAACACACCTGGCCACAGAAAGAGTGTAGTAATTACCCTGGAGAGGGACGGGTTCAGCTGATCTAAATAAACACTGTCCATTTATGGGTTTGTGGCTAGGGAGATCTTGGCTGTGATTTCCTTTTTAAGACGGTTAATTGTGGGCTTTTTCATTTTGGTCTTTTTATCCTGACTCTAAGTCAAGCCTGAACTATATTTGTGCTAGAAAAAAAACCCCCAGGTTATATTTGTTTCAGTTTTTGCTAAAAAGTACTTCAAATGAAATGCAGGTAACTATGATCATAATTTTTTCTGTTTATTGAAGTTTATAAGTAGCTAGGTTATGATATTCTTAGGAAATGCACAATAGGCACTTTATTCCTGTTAGGAGCAAATTGTCACCTTTTATTCCGGAATGGCAAGAGCAACTGAATGTCTGTTTGAAAAATAAGTGGTGTTACCAAATACTGCTTAATTCAAAGTTTGCCTTATCATTCCTTTCAAGTTAAAGGCAAATTTCTTACAGTAGGACGTTATAATTTAAAAATACAAGATTGCTTGTGATAGTGGTCATGCTTGTTTAAGAGCTTTTGTTGGCCAAGCTGTATATTTCAGGTTACAATTTGTGGGGAGTTGCGTGCCCTCAGCCAGGAACTCTTTCACTTGACTTGTCAGAAATCTTGATTTTAATCCTGGCACTTTTAGAAATGAGATAATACGAGATTTTCAACTGTGAGAAAAGCATATTGTGTGGTTTTTTGATATACACAGACACAGATGGAAAGGCTCTTGCCAACAACCGTGATGTGGCTTTTGAGCTAACAAGCTTTGAACTTCACTCTCCAGATTTGAAAGGCTCTTACATTGTGCTGTGCAATTCTACACCTCTTTTCCACTTAAATATTTTCAGAAATTCATGATGTACTTTTAAAAGTATTTAGAGAACATTAGACCTAAATTAGCCATGGAGTCTGTAGTGCAATTTAGACAGAAGTTAGATAATGAGATGAGAGCTGTAAACCCTTACAGAGTTTCTGGAATACTTAATTATTTTTGGACACTAAAATAAAACACACTCTGTTAGCTTGAGAGAAATAAATGGAAAAGAGGCGTGGTTTTGTTCTTCTGGCAACTGGAAAATCAATTCAGTAAAGAGAAATTTGACACATTTGGAGAAGGTGAATGCATGGATTTCTTCACACGGCCTGGAGCTAGGATTAGAAACATTTATGAAAATGCTTTTTCTTCCTTTGTAAAACTTTGGGAGCACTTTGAAACAGCAGTGAAAGGGCAATGTATTAGCAAGAAAGCAGTAATCTGGGAGAAGTGATGCTGTAGGATGATCTGCTTATTGATAACTATCTTTTATCTTTTGAAGGTCACCTGGAAGTTGTTGCCTTACTGATTAATCATGGTGCAGAAGTGACTTGTAAAGACAAGAAGGGTTACACCCCACTTCATGCAGCTGCATCCAATGGGCAGATAAACATTGTGAAACAACTCCTTAACCTGGGGGTGGAGGTATGTGGCAATGTGCACTTTATTTCTTTCTGTTTAGGGATAGTATTTTCTTCTTTCCTATGGATGATATGCTAAAGACAGTGACTTCTAAAGAAAAGGGGGCCATTTTCTAGACCACCTCTGCTTCATGTGGTTTATTGATTCAAGAGAATGGACACATTCTGTATTAAAGAAAGTCTGGTATGGACATTAAATTCCAAGCCACCTTGCTGAAGGAATTAGGAGAGATCCTGTTCCTGCAGAAGAAGATGGAGTAGTGAAATTGTCCTTAGGTCAGCATTTCCTTTAATGTGATGAGTGATTGTTTTCAACATCCACACTGTGTACTTTACCAAACAGCAGTTCAGGCTGTTTCAGTTTACACTCCTGTATTTCCTCTGTAGCTGATAGATTGTTTTCACTCTGAAAAAACCCATTTTTTCAGGGCACAGACTTTTTGTTATTGTCAACTCCTCACAGCAGAGGTGAGATGACCAGAGGAGCCTAACCAGATGGTTAATCAGAGAGGTCAAATAAAGCCATTGCTTTTGCCATGGCATTTTCAGCTGACTTGACTTGCCAGAAAATTGTCAGTTGTTCATGTTCACAGGCTGTTTGTTGGCTGTGAAGTTGAAGAGGAATAGCTGTTTCCTGTTATTAACAGTGCTATGCTAATAAGTCCCTTTAAGTTCCACATTCTCCACCACTGGGGATATGATCTTTGAGATGCCTCAATTTCATGGAAGGCTGTTCATGGCATTCCCAAGCCTTTTGTACAATCTGTCTCGTCCTGTTTTACAGAACACCAGTTGAATACTAAGTTGGTCATCAAGAAGTAACATAATTTTAATTACACCTTTATAACACTGAGCTACTGAAAATGGTGTCTTATTGAAGTGTAATGTCTGTGCACTTTCACATTGCTTTTACTCAGATACCTTCATTCCCTATCCAAAATTAAACTCTGGAAACAGCTCTTATGCCTGGTTCTGTTCACCAAACCTCAGTACTCACTGTTGTAATCTTTTAAAATGCAAAGATTGTGAGCTTTTTATTCGCCCTGCTTTTCCACTTACATGGAAAAACTTTCCAGCTTGTTAGGACTTTTGTCGTCATTACTGTCATTACATAGTCCTGCTATCAACTTAAAGCTTCACACTGGTTTTAGAAATTGTCAGTGGGATAAAAATTTAATAATAGGAAAGGTGAAGCATTCCAAATGAAGCTGTCTGAGAGTATAATTTGTCGATGAAATGTGCTGGTGAGAACTCTGCCCTGTGACAGTTCAGGCCTCCAGCAATTTCCATTTGCAGTGTGTGATGCATTACGTAAAACGCTAAGCTGATGTCTGTAATTTTAACTGTGTCTCCTTGTCTCATTTTAGATTGATGAGATGAACATCTATGGAAATACTGCACTTCACATTGCCTGTTACAATGGTCAGGACTCTGTTGTTAATGAGCTGATTGACTATGGTGCTAATGTAAATCAGCCTAATAACAATGGATTCACCCCCTTGCATTTTGCTGCTGCCTCCACTCATGGAGCACTGTGTCTTGAGCTACTAGTGAATAATGGGGCAGATGTTAATATTCAGGTAAAACTTGAATACCAGCTTTACGGTTTTGCTTTATCCTGTTTTGCATATCTCAGGAGGAAACTGTAACAACAAGTACAGCATGGCTTTAAATCCTTGATGGAATTGGAGTGATGCTGAGAATGTTGATCATGAAACTGTTTGGGGTGGGATTACATCCCAGCAGGAGAACTCCCAGTGCCTTGATAAATACAATGAGAACTCTGAACTCTAGGCCAGCCACTTGCATGAAGGCATGAAAAAGTACTAAAATATGGTTCCAGGAGCTCTGTCAAAATGTTATCTCAAGAAATGGTGCTAAGTCAAAGAACTATTCCTTTTTAGTGTTTTTCTCCCCCCTGTAATATGCATATAATTAAACCTGATTCCAAGAAATTCCCTTTCCAGGGGTGCTTGTTATCTACTTCAGAGCCCCCAGTTTACAAAGTCTGCTTAGGCTATCTGAATATTCTCAAAGGCACTACTTACACATCTTGGTGAAGCTGAAAGGAACTTGCTGTTATCCAGCAGAGGGTACTGGTATAAGTATCAGAAGTCTTGAGGTCTTCTGAGTTCATATAAGATTTTAACTACTTTAGATAAAACTCCGTGTGTTTCAGTTTCCCATCTGTGAAACTGGCATTTAACACCTCTGGCAAGTCCCTTAAGATCGGTGAATAGTCAGTGCTCTCTTTAAACTCAGAACTATTAAGAAGTTGTTGGGAATTGTGCTTGCCAATGAAGGTGAAACCCCATGCCAGTACACCTGAAGTGGTGTGAGTAGAGGCTGGTACCACTCCCATGCTATTTTCTCATTGCTCGGCTCTCCTG
Organism: Pycnonotus jocosus; assembly: GCA_013400435.1. Lineage (NCBI taxonomy): Eukaryota > Metazoa > Chordata > Aves > Passeriformes > Pycnonotidae > Pycnonotus > Pycnonotus jocosus. The sequence continues at coordinate 53,226 of VWYP01020619.1, read as the reverse complement.
GTCTCAGTTTCTTTCTCTAAAACCCGAAGCATTGCTCTGTACTTACTGTACCTTTGCTTTCAGAAGCCTTCACATGCTAAACCACTGCTCTGTTTGATTCCTGTCAGAGTAAGGATGGGAAGAGCCCCCTGCACATGACAGCTGTCCATGGGAGGTTTACGCGGTCGCAGACCCTCATCCAGAACGGTGAGTTCCTGTGCCTCTGGAGTGGCTCTCCAAGGGATCAGGCACGTCCACTCTTGTAATTTTCAGTTGTTCTGACCCAGAAGGCACCTCAGTGAACTTCTGGCTTGGAGCTGAACTGGCAGCTCTCATTCCATCATGCCATCACAACCTGAGATTTTGATTGTTAACAAACATCCATCATTTTCCAGCTGACAGTGGTGCAGATGATCTATTCAGATTCTTAACCTGAAAACAAGAATTCAGAGGTGTATTTAGGTCTTTTTTTCTGCTGAGAAGGATGCACAATCTTCTAGTTGTCCTCCTTTGGGACTCCTGGTGTTTTTAGAGCTCAAACCACTTTTTCTACTCTGCATTCAGCCGTTATGCTTTTCTCTGAGCTCATCCCTTACCCTTGTCTTCATGAAGTGTTGAACATGTACTCAAAAGGGAGGAGCACTACTACCTTGTTTGTTCTGGCATAGCCAGGATTCCTGATGACCAATCATTTCTGAGGCATCTTGTTTGTCCAAGAATACTATAGAGTACAGCAATTGTTCTTGTTGGAGATCTGGCAGAGGCCTGTTTCTGAATGACAAAGGTTGCTATTACTGATTCTTTACTTAAACTTCCCAGTTTGGGCCACTGCCTGAGATGGGATGGTCTGGGCTTTGTTCATTGGTTGAGGTTTTTTTTTTTTCTGTTTTCCAAAATCCCAAACTTGGAACTGAAGTGTGGAATGTTTGAGATGGTTGAACAATTGTGCTTTAAATGTAATGACACATTTAAACAAGGTTGTGCTTTGAAATGGAGGTCTCCAGTAGATCATGGTTCTTTCAGGTCATCATGCAAATTGTTATCTCTCTCCTGGGATAAATAAAATAGTAATAATAAAATGGAGTTGGGGAAAAATGCAAGAAACTGTGCTTTACTGCAACTTTTAGTTGTTTAGTCTAATATGCTCAGGCTTAGAGCCATTGTTTGCTCGCTGTTGGATTTGTGTGTGAAAGGACTGGCAGTTCTTCATCTGTCCTTCATGCCTCTCTACTTTTCTTCCATTTAGTTGGCTTTCACGTCTTTCTTTCTTTGTTTTCTGCCCCTCTAATTTTAGTATTGTACACAGATCTCATTGCAAGTGACTTTATGCCTCATTGCCAAGGGATCTTGGGAAGAGAGAAATGTCAATAATTTAAAGCAATGGAGTTTCATTCTGCAGTACTTAATGAGTTGGCTAATGACATCTCAATTTCTGGTTGCTGTCTCTAGCAACTTGTAGAGGAAGAATGGATCACCTTAAAATTGGAAAACTGCAAGTGTGATGCCTTTCTTTAAAAATTAGGAAAAAGAAATGCTGGGAAGCATATACAGGTCAGCCAAAGTGGGCAATATCTTGCACAGATTTCTCAAGAGTAAAAGAAGCTGGAACATCACAGTTCTCATCTACAGCAGTTTAGTAGGCTTTGTGAACACAGCATAGTCCTGACTTTTCCCTGTGCAGTTTCTTGTTTGTGGAGACCTCCACTGGTGGATGCTCTGGCCCTGGGAACCTGTTCAAACATTTCACTGACCTTAATTTACCATTAAAAAATCAGAAATTAGAAAGATTGGAAGGGACCTTAAATATCATCTAGTTGTAACCCATCTGCCATGAGGAGGGCACCCCATGGCATGCCTTGCACTAGATCAGGTTTCTCAGAGCCTCATCCAGCCTGTCCTTGAGCACTTCCAGGAATGGGGAATCCACAGCTTCTCAGGGCATGTTGTCTACTGCTTTACTAGAACTCTTCCTGTTGCAATTAAGCCCTGTTATCACCTGTGAATAGTGGACATGCAGTAAGTGTTGCCATGTCTTGATGTTAGCAAGACTTTCTACATGCTTTCAGGAAGTGTTCTCACAGCAAACGAGCAGAGTATTAAAATACTACAGCACTGGTGCATGACTGGTTGTAAAACTACACTCAGAGATTAGTAATAAATGAATTGTTGTTGAAATGGTGGAAGGTGTAGTGAGGGAGTTTTCAGTTTTCCTTCTGGGTCTGGAACTATCCAGTATTTTCATTAAAAGCTTGGATAGTGGAATAGAAAATGTGCTTTTAACATTTGGAGAAAAAAAATGTAGTTGGGAGAGACTGTTAGTTTGGCAGAAGGTGGAGTCAGAATGAAAAATGATCCTGTAGAACTGGAGACATAAGTTATAATGCAAGCAAAGCAAAAGAAAAACCACACACAGAGGCAGGAGTATCAGTTGGACAACTTCAGAATGGCAGCAGCCAGGTGGGTGGCAGTCCCTCAAGAAGGAATCTGGGGTTGTAGAGGGTCAGAAGGTTGTTGACCACAAGTCAGCCGTGTTGTGGTGCTTAAAGAACTGGATCATGGATGTATGTGGTGCTGTGCAATGTCCAGGAATGCAGAGATAGGAGTGTAGCCAGCAGGCATGAAGTAATCCTGTTTGCACAGCTCAGCATTGGGAGATGTCAGCTGTAGTACTGGTTTTGGCTTTTGCTTCCACAAGGATGCAGGCCAGCTGGAGAGGAAGGAGAGAATAGTTGGAGTGCAGTAAACCTGACTGGCAAGGAGAGACTGAAAAAGTTGCAGTTCTTGGTCCAAAAAGAAACAGGGACTTGTCTGTAATCTATCTAAAGAAATAATCCATTTTTCCTGCTTATGTGAATAAAACTCAAGATGCCAAGTTTAAATTGCAAAAGGAAAAGTTCTACAAAAGCACTGTTTGGCTATTCTTCGGTAAGACACACAAAAAGCACACAACACCTTTGTTTGCAGTGTGTTCCTGATGGCCTCAAGAGTGAACTCTGTTTAACATTGTTGTACAGATAAGGCTGAGTGGCAGTGCCTTTACAAATGAGGGCACATTTTCAGCAGATTATTTTGTAGTTCATTTCAGGGCACTCATTTGTACCTTTAGACAGGCAGCAAATCCAAATGATGTACTTGACCCTTGTGCATCATCCCATTCCCACCACTCTTCCCCACCACTGCAGGTGGAGAGAGAGGTGCAGACCATGGCTGACAGCTGAGAGCTTGCTGTGTGCTGCTCCTTGCTCTGGGAAATTCAGTGTCTCTGTGGCTGAGAGAGCAGCTCTGGGCTGCTCATGGTGCTGTCTCTAGAGACAAGCAGCACTTGTGGTCCCTGGTCCATGCTGAACGTTTCATTGTTAAACTGTATGAAAATCTCTTCTGCAGGAGGGGAAATCGACTGTGTTGATAAGGATGGTAACACTCCTCTGCACGTGGCTGCAAGATACGGACACGAGCTTTTGATCAACACCCTCATAACCAGCGGGGCCGACACTGCCAAGTAGGTGCCTCAAGTGGAGCTGTTTGTAAGGATCAAGTGTTGTGTCCAATGCCTGGAAACAGCTGCTCTTCACCTTCTGAAGGGGGAGGGTTAAAACTGACAAGCAAAATTGTACTGTACTTCAGTGGGTGACAGGAGACTAAAATATGAACAATTGGGAAGTGTGGAGGGGAAGCAAACCCTGCTAAGTTCCTGTTGTGCTCACTTGCGTGATTACAAGTTGTCCAAGTACTGCTGCTTTTCCCTGAGGCACTGATGGGGGACAGTGGTATTAATGCACATGAAGTAGGGGGGTTGTGTGTGTATATACAGAGAGAGTGAGAGAGAGTACTTGGGTATTGTTTAGTTATGGTCAGGTTCCTAGGGTCTGTCAAAAGGAAATAGCAAACCTGGACATAAACACAGAGGTATGAGATCAGGGTAATGCAGTGCCATGAGGGATATCTGTACCAGGTGTTTCAGAGCAGCATCTGATTTCATGAATGTAAGTTTTGGCAATTAACCTCAGCATCTCTCCAAAATATAATTTGTCTTCTACATAGAACCTGCCATAGAAATCAGGGCCTTTTCTTGGCTTACCTCGTTAGGAAACTCTGCTTTCAAGTGCAAATGACTGGTTTGAATGTGGGAGATAATTGCAGCTCTCAGTATTTTGTTTATTTGCTTGATGGTGTTTATGCAAGTGACACATTTGCCCATTCTCCTTTGCTAAGTACAACTGTCACCTCACAAACTGAGAAGGTGGAGCAGATCTTCAATTGGCATGGATAATGCAATTCCACAGGCTTCAGCCTGGGTTTTGTTAATACAGCCAGCATTAAGATCTTGGTATTTTAATAGAAGTGTAGGTTTTTCCTCTCTCTTTCTCTGGTACAGTCAGTCACTGTCTGTTATCTTGAGGATTTAAGGGAAAATGAGATGCACTGGGATAGCCCACTCCACTCTTGGAAGCAGGGTTATCCAGTTAGAAATTTCTATTTCACAGTTGGGTGACTGGAACATTGATCAAATAAAATACTTTTTCCAGCAGCAGAAATAAGTGAAATAAGAAGTTGGCTCAGAGATACCTGGCAGATGGAAATTATGCTACTGCCTGTGCTAAATGTGCTTTCAATATGTGCTGCATTAACTCTGGGTGAGCTCCCCAAACAGGTTTAGGAAAGAAAATGCTGCAGCACTGTTCACAACAAGTGCAGACAGCTCGGCCAGTCTTTGAGACAGTGCACTAGAAGGGAAAGTGTGCAAGTGATGGGAGGAACCAGTGTGAATTGCACTGCAGAAGTGGGACACTGGCTAGCAAATGTGCAGAGAGTGGATTTCAGTGGAAACCAGCCAAAACATCTGCTGGGTGGAAATCTTGAGCAAAAAGATGAATATTACTGTGTTAGATAACTAGGTGGAGGAGGAGACAGAGAGAAATGGGTATAGGGAGGAGCACAGCAATACAGAATGTCCAATGTTACCTTAAATAAATGAATCCATGGCTGGAAAATGCAACCTGTTTGTACAGATGCAGCAGCTCAGTGGAGCTTGCAATGTTTTCTTCAAAGAACAGGCTGTCAGATCATCTCTTAATAGATTTACTCTAAGATATGGATGCTGATAATAGCGAAATTAAAATCTACAGCATTACAAGTCAGTGTGGTGAAGCAGCAAGGAGGACACACTTAATGTGAAGATAGAGAAAGAATGGGCCTGTGGGTTCTGGAAAGAATAATTTTTTTGAAAACAGACCCAAATTGGTTAAATACATTTATGTATAAAGTCTTGGAGAGAGCAAGATATCTTTGTAAACATCCACCTTAACTAATGTCTTAAGCTTCCTAAGTAATTATGAGCTATGGTGGTAGAAAGACAAGATCCTTTGTCTTTGGCTCTCTATCTGAAATCCTCTCCCATGAGGTGGTCATACTCTCCCATCCACCAATTGTCTCACAGAAGTGAAGGACTGATATGAATCCATCTGCTATTGTTTGGAGTTTGTAAGTTTAAAAAAAAATCTGCTGGAGCAGGCAGTAGATGATAATCTTGTCAAGCTCATTGGTTTCAGAGGCTCCATGTTATGTGCACTTGGAGAACTGCCAGTAGGATAATATTTCTAAAATAACAAGATGCTTAACACAAAACAATGCTGAATGAAAGACACCAAGATGTCCAGACTCAAAAGTATTTATTCTAAGACAGTAAGCAGTGGCATGCCTAGGGATTGAACTGGCATGATTTCTGGATATTAATTAAAGTTGCTGAGTGCTCAGCTTGTTTAAAAAATACATGTTTGCCTGATATGAGTTTAGACTAATGATAGATAGGCTCAATCTAATGGTTACCTTTCTTTTCTTACCCATCATGTCTGCTCTCAAAGTTTATTGTGTGATTGAAAAGAGGAGGATATGTTAAAGGGTGGAAAAAGTGAAAGAGGAGGTGAGGAGAGTAGCTGGAGCAAATAGGAAAATTAGATTATTAGTTCTTAGGCTGTAAAAGAAAACTGTTACATGGCAGCCTAAAGGAAAGTGTGAAGAGTCATCTGCAAAAAAAAAAAAGAAAAAGGGATTCGGAAATAATATAGAGAAGATTTTGGCATCTACATTTCCCTCAGAGTGGCATTTGCCATGTGTATAGCTGGTGCAGAAATTTGTGGCTCAGTGGGCAATTGACTCCAAGCAGTCTCTGCTCTCTTACTTCCTCTCTTACCTTGGCTTTGCCTGGAATTTTTGCAAACCATCCTGCCACATTCTGTTCAAAACATAATGCCAAGATTTTGCTGCATCAGAATATTTTTAACTCTCAAGAAGGCTGTTAAGGAAATACAGATAAAAATAATGGCAGGCAACAAGGAAGGATCTTCCTAGAAAAGCATGAGAAAAATGTTGCCTTTCTGGAAGGAGCTTTTGATGTGCTGTGTACGTATGTAACCTGCATTTTCTCACAAGGCTGTTGTCCCTTTCAGGTGTGGGATCCACAACATGTTCCCTTTACACTTAGCAGCACTGAATGCCCACTCAGACTGCTGCAGGAAATTGTTATCATCGGGTGAGTAAATCCCCCAGCGTCCCTGGAACTCAAGTAGTGTTTGTCTCTGCTGCTTGCAGCCCCTTTCTACTCCTTGTTGTGAATTATTCTAATGAAAGGCTTCCTGTGCTGCTGTGTGGGGCGGTGCACAGGGCATGCAAGGCTTTCCCAAAGCCATGCTGGTATTCCTGTGTTGTTCATGCCTAGAGTGCTTTTCTCCCAGCAGGTTCAGACAGTTTAGACTAATTAAGTAGGGGAGGGAGGGAATTTAGAACCCCTTTCCAAACTGGAGGAATGAGAGATCCTGTTTTGTTTTGGGGATTCTCCCCCTCTGCCTGCCAAAGGAGTAATTCTGAAATTATCTCCTTGGAGTCTTCACTGGCACAGGTATTTACACCTCACTGATGATGATGATGATGTATTTTACATGCAGCTAAAGTATGTTTCTGAATGTGTAGTTAAGGAGTGAGGCTGGCCAAAGCTCTAGGGGCACGAAAGAGAAAATGCGTGGCAGTGTAGTGTCAAGAGAATAGGGATCCTCACTGGAGCCCAAAGCAGAACAAGCCATACTTTGCTTATGCAACCATTCCAAAAGAGTCAGTAATCAGTGGCCAAATCCCAAATTCTGCTTTTTCCAGGCAAGAGTTCCTGTGAGTTAAAAAATCTTGACTCAGATCATATGAGTTTTCTAGAAAACTCCTTCATTACTTAACATGTAAAATGTCCTACTTTTCCCCCTTAACTTGAGTCCTGTATGGTATAAAAGAAATATGAAAAATGGTAATTACATACCCTATTATATTAAGACTTGGTGTGCTCTGGCTTTGACCGCTAGTTAGGAAGAGAAAACACTCTGAGTGACCAGAGTTAGCACTGTCAGGCTGCTGTCTTTGGCCTTGTGCATCTTGATGAACATCCCCTCATGCTGATGGAAGCCTCTTCCCAATCTGACAGCCACACACAACGAGAACAGCCCCAATTCATGTTTAGGCTGACTCTGTGCTTCTTTCTCATGTCTCCATGTTTTCTGTCTTCCTGTCCTGCTGTCACAGTCCTCTTGGTAAGTCTGTGCCTGTCACATGGCTACAGACAGGGATGTGGAGGAGCTGGATGTGGGAATAGACGCTCTCTCGTCAGCTTCGCAGCTCTTTTTATAGAGCTGCCAAAGCGGAGCAGCTGCTCGTGACAACCTCGCTCTGACTGTAGTTGCCTGCGCTCTGTTTTTTTCCTGACTAACTGATTTTTCTGTCTCTGCGATGTCTCTTGTGGTCTAACTAGGACAAAAGTGTAGCATAGTGTCCTTGTTTAGTAATGAGCACGTGCTGTCTGCAGGCTTTGACATAGACACCCCCGACAGCTTCGGAAGAACGTGCCTGCACGCGGCCGCTGCCGGAGGGTGAGTACCTGCACTGTGGCTGCTCCAGGGCACCTTGGGGCACAGCTGGGGCCAGCCAGCCTGGCTGGGCTGCCCACAGAGGAAGTTAGTGCTGTGCAAGGCAGGCTGGTGCCATAATTCAGGCTTCCTTTTGTCACTACCCTTGTGTAGGGTGGCATGGGTTGATTTGAAGCATGGGTTTCAGGTGGTGGGGAAAACTCTTCATGCCCCTGAGAAGGCTGTTTCAGCTTTCAGAGGGGTGCTGCACTTGCCCAGGCCTCCTTGAGGACCACAACAGTCACCAAGGCCAGCATCAGTCCCTAGGGAACAGCCAGAGAGGAGCAGGAGCTGGAGCTCCTGGGATGCTGCTGGCAGGGGAGTTATTCCTGGCCTCCATCTCTGGCCCGTGTCCTTGTCCGAAAATGCAGCTGTGCAGCAGTGCCCGTCACATTGCAGCCTTGGAGTCTAAATGTAGTTCATCTCCCTCTCTCCCATTTTTCAGGTGCAAGTTTAAGTTTCTAAAAGAAAAACCAACCAACCAAGGCAACAACAAAAAAACCAACAAAAACCAAACTCATATCCTCCAAATTAGAAAGTGAGAAGGCTGCCCCTCTCTTAGGGTGATGCATTCCTGAAAAGTGGTGGGGGGGCAGAAAAGGGAAATTGAAGTGAAAATTGAAATGCTTCAATTTAAAATGTGAATGTAGCATCCAGTTATTTTAAATATTTCCAGATAATTGTCAGTGAAGTGCTGTGAAGCTAATCTAGCAAAAGGACAGAACGTTTGGCAAGCATTGAGTTTTGACTGTTCTATTTGAGTACTTTATGGCTCAGAAAACAGCTGAAATGGAGCCTTGGCTACAGCCCTTGGATTCTCTGTGGTTATAGCAAGTAGAAATGCTCATCCACAGCAGATACTTGGCAGTCATTCTGGAAGTTGCTTTTTCTTCTCAGTGGACCAAAATCTGTATCACAAAAGTTTTTGTTCTTGGGGGGGAAAAAACCCCAAACCCCAATAAAATTGATCCAAATATTGGCTCTGTTATTGTTTTGGAATTATCCATCTTGATACTTCTCTCACATTGATATAAGAGGTATGACAGTTGCTTGGATAGAGATTATTCTAATATAGTTCAGATGCCACCTCTTAGATAAGGTTGCACCCCAGAAGGATAATAAAAACATTCTGGAAGTCCTAAAGCAAAGGAGAGGCTTCAATAAGATGCAAAAGTGACTCATGAAAATAAACCATATTTTCACAGTGGTTTACTATGATTGTCATCACTAGCAAGTGTTTTTATTTTTAGTGCATTGTGATGAGTGTTCTGTAGTTATTTTATGCAACAGCAATTTAGAGTTGGGATCGACATACACCAAAATACTGCATTACTGTATCCAGTCCCCTTTTTGTTCTGTAGCTGGAGATCTACAAAAGCCATCAGTTTATTTCCTGACACTGACCTGTTACTGCCATTATATTAATGGGAGCTGCATGAGTGTTAGGAAAAGAATTTCAAAGGTCTGCTCATCTGACTGTGAGCAAAAGTGATGGATTTATTGCCCCTGTGAATGACAAGTGGTCTTGGAAAGCGCTGCATTTCTTTATGTAATTTTCTGGCTTGGATTCCTACATTTATTTGCTTGAATTACAAAAGATGTCAGAATGCAGCTGGTTTGTTTTCTATTAAAAATTACCTGGCTTTAAACAAGAGGAAGAAACAGCCAGGTTGTGATAAATTCTCCTCCACTTCTATAAATGCAGTGTTGATGTGACAGTCACTGTAATAGTCACTGCCCTTATCTAACAAAGCACTTGGAGACGGGCTGAAATCTATCAATAGTCAACAAATCATATTAGAATAAATCTAAAAGTGACTCTTGTGATTATATTTCATAAAATAAAAAGGATTTGAGCAAAGTGCTTACTGTTGAATGCTTTGCTGGATGGGGGTGGATTTCGTTAAATGTCACTTCTTCATTATTAGACTGGCATTTTATAAGCTAGCAACAACTTTCTTTTAAAATTCCTTTATAAAATACTAGGTCAAAAAAAATTCAAAATCTCCAAAGACACTGATCACATTTACTGTGCTTTCGGAAAATTAATATTTTTTTTTTCTTCAGCAGAAAAGAGGTTTGAGGTTTTCTAGGGGGAAAAAAAAACCCAAAATAGTTTCTTTTTAGAGCTTCACTTTTGGTTCGATTGAATTTCACATTATAGTTGGCTGTACCCTGTTTTTGCACAGCAAATAATAAAAAAATAACTAGAGTAGCTTTTTCCTTTTGGGGGACAGGGGGCAATGCAGGTGTAAGCTTCTGTTTTATTCATGTTTTGTTTTCTTTACTTCTCTTTCCAGTAATGTAGAATGTATAAAACTCTTGCAGAGCAGTGGAGCAGATTTTAATAAGAAGGACAAATGTGGAAGGTAGGTAAATTACGAAGCTCTTTTAAAAAAGAAAGAATCTGTAGGGAAGGAAGAGAGGCCACCTCAGACTGCAAATCATATGTTCTATGAAAAATAGCAGTAAAATTGGGTAGTTTGGCCTTCTCTGCAGAACCCTTGCTGCTGCAGTTACATGCCAGCCAGACAGGTGCAGGCTTCATTAAATACATTAAAGCCGTCCCACCCTCTTGAGTTTTCTGTTTTAAAAATATCACAGCTTTTCCTTGTTTCTTACTGCCAAAATTCTTGTGCTGGTATGCCCAAGACAACACTTGGGCTATGATGGCAGGATGGCTGCTATTGGAGGTGCTTCCTGGAGGATTTTGCTGCCACAGAAAGCATTGCTGTGGGTGTTGCTATGCCAGCTGAAGGAGATGCTGTGATGGACACTGTGCTTTGCTCTGCCTCCCAGCTGGGAGAAGCAGCGTGTCTGCAGAGCCACAGCAGAGGCTCTTACAGGCATTAGGCTGTTTGCAAGACACAGATCAGTGCTCTGTATCCTATTAAGCTTCATAGCTGCACCAGAGCTTTCTATTAACACAATACTTCATTAAATTTCCATGAATTAAAGTGCTGATGTTGACTGCTGGAAATCTGTAGGAACGCAGCAGTTAAGATTTTTCCTTATCCTCCTCAGTATGTGTTGAAATGTGACGTAACAAATTGCCACTTATGTTCCAGGACACCTTTGCACTATGCAGCTGCAAATTGTCATTTCCACTGCATTGAGACTCTGGTGACAACAGGAGCCAATATTAATGAAACAGATGACTGGGGACGCACCCCTTTGCACTACGCTGCTGCTTCTGACATGGACCGAAAGTAAGAGAGCTCTGAGGAATTCCTGCTTCCAGTGTTTTGCTACATCAGTATCTAGTCTCTTCATGATGCTGTGTCATTTGAGCCAAAAAAGTGATCCCACTAGCACAGGAATTTCTCTCAGATGTATGCATAGCTCCACAGTGAGTTGCTTTGACTGGAAGCCAAACCCCCAGATGATGTGGCATTTCAGCTCCACGGTTTACCTCTGCAGGAATGCTCAGTTTTGCAGCCACCCTGCCCTACAGAACTATTTTCACAGTGTTATTATGTCTTCTTTTTTCCTCTGTGTGGTTTCCTCTCAAGATTAGGCTTAGAGAATTTTCTGCATTTGCATTGCAAGTCCATCAGAAGGGATAGAGCAAGAGACAGCAGAAGAGGTTTTCTGAGGTGGACTGCAGTGAGACATTTGGGTATTTTGACAGATTTCTGGGAAAGGTGGGATAGATGTCAGCATCAGTCTCACTGCACTGTCAGAGCAGATAAATGCTCAAGCTGTCCAAACAGGTTGCCTTTTTAGAGAGAGGTCTGAGGAACAGCCTTTGTCAGATCGCAGTGTTCTTGTGAGAAAGGGGCAAAACAGCTGCAAGACTTAGAAATGCTGCTGTTCCTGACTGTAACTTTAATTCCCAGATAGTTGGACATTCTGGCAATCTCTTCCTTATAACATACTGTATAAACCAGACTCAATTATCCTGATAGTTGTCTCTTAAAGCTGTTAGCAACCTGTATTTATTTTTGGTCTTCCTATGCTTTTCTGTCTCACAAAGGATCTAGTTTTTGGTTTCTCGTATAGTGAGGTCTGGTAAGAGTACAGCTGCTGATCTCTCCTGGCAGAGCACCACTTCAGTGCCACAGCAGGGGAAGTTTGGTTTAACTTTATGGCAGAGTTCTGAATGCCATGTCAGAGCCTTGAGAGCTTCTTCAGCATTTGCTGTGATAGTAGTGATATAAAAAATGTCTTCCCCATCACCCTTAAACCTGAACAGTGCTGGGATGAAGGAGGCAGGGTCACCAGAGGTCAGTGCTTGGCCTGAAAATCAGCATAGGCTTGTAGGAAGGCTTGTACCACTGGCTGTTTCTGATTCTGTCTCACCAGGCTGAGGTGTTACTTGGGGGGGTTGAGAGTGATGATTCAGTGTGTGTTTTTCAGCTTTTGGTTCTTGGTAGATGAAGTTCCTACATTTAAACAAGCTCTTAGTTAATTTCAGGATATATCTGCTTTCATTCCTCATTTTAAAAAAAATCTTATTTTAGTCACATCCTGAACTTTAGAAGAAGTACATGGCTTTTATTTGTCCTCACAATCCAAACTTAAATTGATTCTGATGGGGTGGTGCTGTCTTCTCATTAAATTTTTCAGTTTGAGATGTTCTGGAAGAAGCCTTATTACATAGATGAAATGCTATTTGCAGACCATGATTTTATAGGTCAGCAGTTTTGTTTGTTTGTTTGTTTTCCCTGCCGAATGTCAAAAAACTTCCAAGGTCAAGCAATCTCATTCCAAAGAATATTCATCATTAACTCTGGATATGGGTAGTTAATGAGCAGGGAGAAGGACCTGACCAAGAGATCACACAGTGTTGCCAAGATACTTGACAGAAAGTGAGGCAAGTCAGCTCATGCAGACTTGAGACAGTGATTTAGTATCAGTGATTAAAGTTGCTCTAAATCCTAAATGTTAGAAAAGAACTAGCAGCTTACTGCAGGAGGAAGCAAGGTGGAGTAATCCTGAGTTACTCTCTGGAAAGGAAAAAAGTGCACAACATTGCAGTGTGTTGAAACAGAAGGATTCTAGAAAGCGATGGTCAAACTGGATCTGGTAGAAACCAGAATTATTTTTTTTTTTCTTCTGGCATTGACTTGTGGGACAATAAACTACCACACTATAGTTGTCTCCATAGCTTTCAAAATTTACTCCCTGCAGACCATACATTGCACTCAGTTAACTTGCATAATCCTCATTGTTGGCTGGAGGAAGTCAGCTCTTTGAAGAGGAGATTGGGGGCGGGTAGCAGACATCAAAATCACCAGTGTGGTATTTTGAGAATAAGTTGCATTTTTCTGTCCTCTGTGCTAAGAAGAAAGAATATTTTAGGTAACTCCCATGAAAATGCTGAAGAACTTGAAAGAGCCACTGAGATGAAGGAAAAAGAAGCTGCATTGTAAGTTTGGTGTCACAAAAGCAGTTAAACTTCATTCCTGGAGAATGCCATGGCTTTGGCTTGCAGCCTCACACTCTGCTCTTGCTTGTTCTTTGCTCTGCTTAAAACAATGCTTGGCTTCAATGAGGGCTAACCTAAAGAAAAATGCTCCAGGCTCTTCTCTGTGCACATATTCCCTGATATTTCTGTTTCTGTGCTTGTTGCTGTTTCTTAATGTACAGCTTCTGTAATTTTATAATTCCTTAATATCATGTTCTTTAGTATCACGCAGTGTCTTTAGTGTTGTGCACAGCATAGTCTGTATGTTGCAAAGAGAAATAGCCAATGGCTTTCTCAATGCATTCACTTGAAGTAACACTTTTGTCTATCTGCTCCATGATTTTTTAAAAAAATTCCCTTTATCGTATAATAGCCTTACGTTCACTCCAGATTACAGGCTAGTCAAGAAAGTACTGATAACAAAATTACAGTATCTTGATAGTATAAGAGAAAGTGGCAAGAGCTGGAAAGAGGAAAGGGGATCTTTTGAAAAACATGATTGGTAAAAAAACCCAACAAAGAAGAAAATATATTCACGTGACTCAGTTAAATCTTTTTTCTCCAGAATGCCCTGTGCATATTTGGAGGCTGGTGGTTTAATATCTGAGTTTTAATGTGAGGAGTAGCAGTTCTAGGCTGTTTTTGTCATGTGTACAGAATCTTTCAGGCTTTGTAATAGAATATCAATTTTGTAATTTAGAGCAGCCACAAGAGTTAGGTTGAAAATCTTTTTCATGGAGTTGATCTTCAAAGACGAGTGGGGATTTTCTGTTTAAAAACATGGTGAATGTGAGGGGCTATTGATGCAAAGTGATTTGGGGTGCTGCTCAAAATGCAGGGTTCACTGCCAGTTTTCAGTGCAACTTCCAGTTGCAGCCAGGGATGAGCCTGTTACATGTTGTGAGCCCACATTTACCCCAGTGAATTGTCCACAGGTGTCTCGAGTTCCTTCTCCAGAATGATGCCAACCCATCCATCCAGGACAAGGAGGGCTACAACACTGTGCATTACGCTGCTGCCTATGGGCACCGGCAGTGCTTGGAACTGGTGAGTGCTCCTTTGGGGAGACTCTGTCTGCTGAGATTGTATGTTCATGTGCCAGGATTATCAACCTCCCTCATGGTTGCTATTGGAGTTCTTTGGATAGTAAGAAATCTGTGAAAACCTGCAACGTGGGGCAGTAAACTCAAAATATCTTAAAAATAAGTTTGTCTTGATAATCGAGCACTTATTCAACAACCTGGTTCTTAAGGGTTGTCTTCAAGTGGAGTTTATGTATGCACAAATTCATTGTAAGTGTGATCAAAATATTCCCAGTGTATGCCTAAGTGCCAGGAGTAAGGGACAGTTCCTGGTAAATGACAGTGAATATACCTGATCCACCTGGCCCTTTATCTCATTTGCATACTGGAGGAGTAAATGACTTTTATTTCATACCTGCAGTTTCTTTTTTGTCTCTGGCAAAACAATACCCAATATTGATAAAGTTACCATAATCAAGATCAACCTTATATGCAAAGCAGCTGAGAATTTTGCGGTTGTTTTTTGGTTATTCCTTTTTTAATATTTTGGGTCTGAGTGATTAGTAAATGCATCTTTTAAGAAGCCAAAAATTTTTAGCCAGATACTGGATTTGGGAGATGTATAGAATGGATTTATAGATGTATGTGACTTGTTAAAGTGTCATGAAGGTGAATGTTAACTGCTTGATACACAGGGTGATCCAAAATTATTATATATATATGTATTATTATATGTAATAATATATGTATATTATATGTATTATTACTATATACCTAATCTATACTATATTATATATATATAGTATATGTTGCATATAAATTGATTTAATTGCTTCCAAAAAATAAGCTCCAATTGGGAAATTGTATGGATATTCATGCTTTACTGAGAACACTGTGTGCTGTTTGGTGTTATGTCTTGTTTGGTTCTTTTTTTCCATGTTGAAGAGTCAAGTATTTAGTTGTTGAGAAGGAGCTCTGCACAGCACATGCTGCTTTCACACCACATGTGCTACAACAGGAAAATACTGCAGCTGGCCTGCAGCTGGTTCCAGCAGCTTGGAAACCTGGGGCTGTAGCTCTGCCAGGGCAGGCCTGGGGCAGAATTTCAGGGGTGGTTTTAAGCAAGCATGTATATTTAGGACACTTAAAATAGCACTGCTCCTTTGTTGCTTGTGGCAGAGAGTTTGGCCTTGCCTTCTCCTGGCACTGATCTGTGGTGACCCTGTCCCTGGGGATGAAGGGGGAGCATCTTCACTGGGATTCTCTTTCAGCCTCCACATTGCAGCCCTTGTGTGCTATGAGGCATGGGCTGGGCACAGAGCAAGGTCCCCTCTCTTTCCTTGTGCTTGTTGCTGAGCACATTTTCTGCACATACCAGTTGCAGGCAGTGAACCTACTGTAGAATCCTGGCATTGCTTAGGCTGGACAGACAAAAGGAAGAGCTGGGAATGCACTGCATGTCAGAAGTGTTGGGTTTTCTTTTAATCTGGAGAAATTTTGTGCTGATAAAAATAGGCTTCTGTGCAATGCTAGGCCAAACAGAATTAAATGCCTGTCTCCTCTAGTGAAACCTCTTCTCTGACTGTAAGAATTGATGGATACTTTCTCTTTAAATTTGCTCTTCTCTTTATTCCATCAGCAAATGTAATTCCCTCTTTGACTAACAGAAATTGAATTGTCACAGGGGTTAACTCATTTGAGGGTGGGAGGAGAGCATGGTTTAACCAAAAGCTGTGCCCTGGAAAAGGCAAATCCCTTAGTGTGTGTTGGGGAGCAGGGCAGAGAGAGGTGTCTGGCCAGCACAAGGCCATGCTGGGAATGGAGAGGCTGGGGAGCACCTTTGATGAGAGCAGCTCTGCACTGCAGATAAGGCAGATTAGCCATTCCATCACTTGGTTCCTTGACCTGGGGAGAAATTGAAATCACAGACTCCATACATCTTCGATGTGACTGCTGCTAATTACCTGTCTCCTATCAACACAAATGTGTTCATTCATCCATCTGAGAGCATGGCACTGATAATTACTGATGAGTGAGTCACAGCAGTGGCTTAGGATAGGTGTTAAAAAAATCTTTCTTCCACATGGGGATCTGGCTCAGATGCTTGTCCAGTGGCAGCCCCTAGGCCTCCTTCTGATCCAGATCTCTTTATTTGGAGGATACAGCCTGGCTTTTCTCCCTCATAATTGCCTGTCTGTCTCCACAACCAATACCCTCTTTCTTAAAGGGAGCATTTTGTCTGAAGCCAAGGGCAGCAGTGTCTTGTGTGATGAATTATGTTGTACCTGTGTCTATGAGAGCTTTTCTCACATGGAGCAGAGAAACCCAAAGTCATTAATTTAAGTGGTTCTAAAAAGGAGAAAAACTTAGGAACTTACTGCTCAAAAATAACTTTAATACTCCTAATTTGTCTGTCAGTTGTAGAATCCCCCAAATCATGGTAGACTGATTTATAATTGGTTGAGTTTTGATGTCAGCATTTGTGCAATATGTACCCACTGTTTAAATAATCAATAAGAACCCATATATGCTAGGTACACTGATACAAATTAGTTTATAGAAGTGCAATTTGGCTTAGATTTTATGCTTTGAAAACTAGATAATTTGGATTCTAAAAATGTTTTGTAAAAAGCTAATGCTGCTTAGGGAATCAATGAGGGCAGGAATTTACCGTTTGCCCTGGCACCCTGCTGGCATTTTGCCTTGTAGGGTAGAGTATTGCTTAGCATCTCTGGGGTTTATTTTCTGTCTCTCTGACACATTTGGTCTTTTTTAGTCTGCATTTTTATTTTCCCAGGGTGGAGAAGCAAGACACTTACACTGCTTTCTTCTGACAGAGAACAACAAGGCCACTGCAGAACTTCAGGAGATATTTTTCCTTCTGTTAGGAAAGAGATCATGGACTTCTGCTGTTGCCTTAAATACCTTTCTGTGTATCTGTGTGTGGTGTTTAAATGTTATGTGTGAAGAACATCTGGCTCCCTCAAATGTACTGAATCGAAAGGAAAGGACATTTGATTGTGGCATATTGCACTGCATTAGAGTATTGGGCTCTCAGAAAGAGCTGTGGTCACTGGGATTATAGGGGTGCAGTGAGGTTTATTTATCTAAGGCAAGATGTTTGCCTGCATGAGCAGACTTTGAAACAGAAACTGTCACTGGTTTATTGGTATTTGTAGCTTTACAAATCTCACTTCATTAAGCAAAGCCTCCCACTGTGTGTATTATGCATCTGTTGATGTGTGTTTTGTCAATTGAGGAGATTGATCTTAAACATTCTCATTATTCTCCTCTCTTCCTTCCTCCCTTCTGAAGTAATGTAACCAATATCTGTCCTCAGTGGCTGTAGTGTCACTGCTTCAGGAGCATTTCCTCTGGCTGGGGACAGTAGGGATAGGACACACAGGGTCAGGTCTGTGATTCTCTTCATGCACTGCTTGCAATGCAGTTATTGTACAGGAAAAATAAGCCAAGAAACATTTTCAGATTACCATTACACTTGAGAGTTTCTGTCTTTAATTATTCTAATTGACATTTTTAATCAGATTGGAAGCAAAACTCCATTGGATATAGTGAGTAAATGAAAAGTGATTGCATGTTGTGTATTTTTATTTAAACTTCTCAGTGTTTTGCAAATCCTTGTATTCACTCTGGTGAAGCCTGAGGAAGAAGAATCACTACTCTTAACCAGCATGCCATCTACCTGAAGCAATTGCATGTGCTGCTTCTGCTTCCATTGGGATTCCTTCTTCCTGCTGCTTGCAGGCTCCAGCTTTGCTCAAGGCTGTTGCTTCTCCCCAGTCATTCTTAGGAGCTGTGAGTCCAGTGCACGTACCTGCTGCTGGCATGACACTTCCCTGGATGTTGAAGTAACTTTGCATTTGGTAACGTGAAGTGGAACCACACTTGTCTGTTTTCTGGAAGTTTGTGGCCAATTTTAAAGTGTTTTGGAGAAGAAATGTGAATTACGTGGCTTCAAGTGAGCTTGAATTTAAAAAGTACTTGTGTGTGTTTCAGAGTAGAGGCTCAAATGAGAGGAGAGTAGCAAAAATAAATAACTGAAATGCACATTTTAAAATAACTGAAATGCACATTTTAAAAATTGACTGTCACTGTATTTCACAGTCCTCAAGTTTTCTATCTAAAGAGGAAACTTTTAAGGATAATCATTTCTGTAAATGTAAGCCTTCCTATACCTTTTGCACACCTGTACAATTTGCAAAAGTTTCTTTGGCTAAGAGAGTCCTTAAAGCAAAGTGTGAGGTTTTACAGAACCTCTGAGATAGAATTTCTGGCCAGAAAGAAACATGATATATGTGATTTGAGTGTGAAAGTCCCAGGTTCAAATCTCTGCTCTGACTGACAAAGAAATTGGACTTCTACATCCCAAGGAGTAACCAACATATTATGCAGGCTGGTGCTGGGGGTGATCTCTCACTCTCATTTGGAGCTGTTCTGCATTGTTTAAATACCCACTGGGTGGCAATCACCTGTGTCTATGACCCACTGAGTATGGCACTCCTAAGGCTTCCCATGAAATAAATGATTTTGTATGGAGTGGAAGAGCTCCACCAGAAGCTGAGAACAGCCCAGGGCCTGGAGGCCTGCTTGAGTTTCAGATTTAGATGTGTTTAAAGACCTGAATATTGTTCTCTTACATGCCAGGTAAGTGTCCTGTTTGCACGGTGGTGACTGTTCTGGTGGGTATTTGACTCTTAAACTTTGTACTGGAAGAGTTGCACAGAGCTACAACACATCTCCTCAGGCTCAGTCAGCCTAAGCTCCTGTGAAAATACCTCTTAAGTTAATTTAACTTCACCCATATCTGTGCATGTGAGTGAAATTGATGTCAATACTGATGAATTGGATTTTTAAAGCCTGATCTTAGGAAAGCATCAGCACTAGGTTAAGAGCCATTTTGGTTTTCACCTGATCAAATTCAAATAATTTGATCATGTGTTTCTATGAATATGGAGAGAGCTTACAGGATTGCTTGTTCCCCATAGGATATGTTTGCGCCACTTCACCTTTGAATTTTTCATCCATCAGGAATAATTCTGAGATTTTAAAATGTGCTTCCCTGATTGAGATCAAATAGTACAGAGGTTCATTTTACTGCTCTTTTCTATATCATCAGAAACAGCTGAGGAGGGTTTTCAATCTTGTGCTGGCTACTTCTGGAAAAGCCTTTATTTAAAAGCAGCTGCTGGTGGCATGTTTTCCCAGAGCAGAGACAATTATCTGTTGCAATTTATCAGGAAATATGAGATGCAAAGTGACACCTAGCTCATATATTTGTATTCAGTTCTGAAAGTGACATTAAAAATCATGACTAATTGCCACTTCTGAATGACCTTGTAAGTGATCAGCAGCATGGCATTGCTGCATAATTTTTGCAGAAGAGCAGTGTCCAACTAGCTTTTTGTCTTTATTGCCTTTTGCTCAGCTCTTCACATGTGTGGACATTTCTGAACACTGTTAGAGTAATTACTTTTCTGAGGAAAGGCCATTTTTAGAATATTCAGAGCCAATCTAATGCTCTGCCATTTTACCATCAGTGTGAATAGCACCAGAGTACCACTGGCAGTGTGTGCATTGGAATGTGCATTGGAATGGAAGCTGCCTTAATAAAACTCTCAAAGAAAAAGTCCCTTTAAGTTCAGTGCCAGTTAGCACAAACCTGGGACATAACTATGGGGAGTGCACTGAGGTGGCTGTGCCTGGAGGTGCCTATGCATGATGGCTTAGACAGGATCACACATTCTGTTCTCTTCTAGGGTTTGAGATGGTGCCCATTATTTCACTGTCTATGGTTTGAAGTTTCTTTTGACTTCTGCTTTGAAAAGCATAGCTTAAACCTTTTATGCATGATGAAAGTATTATCTCTTTTTCTCCTCAATGGTGATTTTAAATTACTGACATGCTCCATGAAGCTGCTTTTTTTTTTTTTTTTCCTTAAACCAGAGCTGAATTTTAGAATATATTATAGTCTGTGAGGACAATCATAGGAAGTATCCTGACTCATTAACTGGCATATCTAAATGCCCCAAAAATGAAGGGGGGAGCCCACACTGTATCCTGCTATACAGTCATTTATTATAACCACAGAATAAAATCAAGCAGTAAATCCTCTTATGCCTGTAAATACCCTTACTGCACTAATGAAATGGTGAGAACTGTAAAAGTTATCCATCTTCATGCTGAACTGGGGAAGAGAATTTTTGATAGCAACCTTGCAGTTCTGTTTGTAAGACTAGAACTGAATAATTGATGTTCTGTCTTAGTCTGCATCTCCCAAAGCATTCACATTCCTGTTTCTGAGTCTGAGGAAGACTTCACAAGATAATTACTTACATTATTAAATGGTGCTGTCATGGGAATTGAAAGGGTTGTGCTGGAAATTCCCAAGAGGCAGAAGGAGAAGAAGGGTACCCTTGCCTTTAGCAAGGTTCTGACCTGCCCACAGGGAAAAGTGCCCTCAGTTTTATATGCAGCATCTTGCACAATTCTGACATCCACCTAAAATCTGCAGCAGTCAATACAGAGAAATGCAATCTGCTACAGGGCAGATTTAAAAACTTTTAAAAGTCTCAAATAATAAGAAGTGCAATATGCTGGGACATATTGCCAGCCACCAGTAACCATAAACTGTTGCTAATTCATGCTTACTTGTCTGTCCTTGACGAAATGCAGCTTCATAGGCAGGTATGGATTGCAGCACAGCAGACATGCTGGGATTGCTCTGTCAGCTCTGTGGGATTTACGCTTCCATGGCTGCCAGAACAAATGATTCTGAATGATAAATTTACCTTCTCAAAAACATGCAACTGTGGATAGCTTCTTCCGAGTGTAATGGAACTAGAGTCTCCCAAGGACACACTGTTCTATGTGTTATTATAGCAAGTATATGTAATTTACTATAAATGTATCCATAGAACCACAGAAACACTGGTAAAACTGGAGAATTTCTTGATGACTTCAACTTGGTGGTTTTTATCTGTTTGTAAATTTACATTTATCATTCAAGTGACTTAATTTTTAGAAAACGATGCTTGACAAGGAGTGCCAAAAAATTATTAGTGCTGTGTCTTTTATCTTCCTCTTCTTGTTCTCCTTTATTATTTCTCCTCTTGCAGTATATGGCCCTGTTTCTGAGAGCTACCAGGTTTGCCATCAAATTCGAGTTTGCACTTGACTTTCTGATGGAGATATTCAGCCTTATGACTATAAGCTCATTAAGCTTGGTCTGCACCAGCCTAAGCTGCTTTGACTCTAAGACACGGAGATGCCTTTTGTGAAGGGTTCTCTAATCCCACAATTTGTGCCTTTAGAGCCTCAATTTTCTGTGTGGTTTTTTTCATCTATTTGAAAGGCAATTATCTGCCTTGTTCCCAGAGACTTTTGGAGCCTTCTGACAGGTGAAGGGAAGTATTTACTTGTTATGATTTTGATCCTGGAATTTCAACATGTGATGATAAATGTAATTAAAAATTATTAAATTAGTCTGCTGTCCTGGCCTCATGGACACAGACTAAAGGCCAGTATCCGGTAGGCAGAGGAACAGGCTTAGTGCTTGTGTTTGCTTGGTGGGATTTTTTAGCTTGTTTACTCACTAGAGAAAATCAGATGCACTTGTGTATTCAGAGCTGGCTACTGCTTCATCCTGTTCACAGTTCCCTTATATAAGAGAAGAACAGTATTTCAACTGGAGGTGGTTCCATATGGCAACACCAAACATGTTTCTTACCTCTGCCCCAAACCTACCAAGAAACTGGTGGGAGGGTTGATTTTTTTTCTTTCCCCTTAGCTGTAGGGAAGTGTTAAAATTTGCTTTACCTGTTAATACACAAGCCTACTTGCTTATGACTGGTATTTTTATCAACACATAGTCTTGACATACTGCTAGTCACAAAATACACAAGTAAATTAAATTACTGCCTGATTTTCTAGCTTTTCCATAGAACTCACATTACTGTCCTTGTTGAATAAGACATTTATAACACCTTATGCATTATCAAGGCTAATTTGTATTCCAGTTTGAGTTTTGGATAAATTTATCATTGATCCAGGTCTATTGCAGACTAAGTTGTGACAGCAAAAGTTCAGGCCTCCATCAGTGTTTAGGAATATGCCATCATCTTGCAGCACAGGCAAAACCCCCCCTGCAGCCTTTCATGGTCTCTTTGGAGAATTTTCCCTGCTGTCATACCCTAAAATTGTCCAGGTTGTCCCAAAAACTTACTTCCTTTCTTCTTTTTCAGTCTTTTAATGAATTCTTTACTGTCTGGGGAAAAAAAACCAAAACCAACAAACCAAATGAAAAACCTTGAAAAAGACTGAAAAATTTACTTGTAGCCTTAAAAATGTTACAAGTCAGTTTTAGTTGGCTGTTATGATTTTCTTTCTTTTATACAGTCTCCCATTATTGATGTTCTCTAAAATGCTGATTTCCAGTCCCAAAGGCTTTTGGAGACTAACTCTGAGTAGTCAGGGTTCGTGTCCTGCTGTGGACTGGTGCTTTTCCATAGCTCCTCCTTCTAGATGGATGGAAATGGCCTTGGTTTTAAGCTCTAAAATGAAGAGGATTATACAAATTTGTTACTAGATATTCCTGGATGCTTGTAAGAGTTCAGGGACGTGTTGCATTTTGGAAGACTGTCGTTGTAGGAGCAGATTGTTCTTTCAGTCAATTTTATAATTTATCAATGATTCACAGCTCAGTTATAATTATTCCCAGTGCTAATTATGTGTCAGAATTACCCAAAACACTGTATCAGACATGGCTTGCATATGCTGTCTAATCATGAAACTGAACTTTCTCCAGTGTAAATTCACTGAGGGCTCTATTCCATAAATCCGTTGTTTTAAGGGCTCCTTTCTCACCCAAGCAGACCCCAGGATTTCATCAGGATTTTCATGATAACTAATTAATCAGGGTAAGGATGTTCATGACAAGCTTTTAAACTGGTTTTATAGCTTCACCCTGTGCAGAAAAGCTTGAAAATACTTTGCAATCCTTCAATAATTACTGTGGCCAAAATAAATCTTTGCTGATTTATAGATTTGTAGTCCATGAAAATTTATCCTGTCTCATGTAAAAACGTTTTAAGGCTTTATTTTTTTCTTCCCAGCTTCTGGAAAAAACGAACAATATGTTTGAGGAATCTGATTCTGCAGCTACAAAAAGTCCTTTACATTTAGCTGTAAGTATGAGATGTGTGAAGTGTTTGATCCATATCTCCTAGAATAGTTCCTTAATTCTGTCTTTGAAGCAAATTTAACTGTAGGCTTGTTTTGAGAAAGGTGGGAAGGGATGTAGGCCTAGATGTAACAAAGCCAGGTTCTGGGCTGGAATTGTTAATTAAGTTTTAGGCAGTTGAAGCTCCTGGCTCTTCCTGACTCTAACACTTGGGCAGGAAGATGACACAGACACTGAAGTGAAATTAAATGAAAATTCACACTTGTATTTAGAACTAGTTTATAAATATGGGGCCAAAGCTTGAGCTTAGGCTTTGGTCATGGAATGAGGTTCTCTGATGTTCTGATGGAGAGGAGCAGTGCAAAAAACCTGTTTAGTACACAGCAGGGTATGCAAAAGCATTTCAAGCCCAGCAGTGCCCTCTGAGCGTGCTATGGAGACTAGGATATCACAACAGGATCCAGCAGAGGTGGCATCAGAGATAACAACTGCTCCCCTGTCCCAAGAGCTCAAGATGCATGATTCCCTCTTCCCAGTTTTCTTGTGCAGAATCACAGAATAGCTGAGGTTGACATGGACTTCTGGAGATCAAGTCCCACCTCTTGTGGTAAAAGCAGAATCAGCAGATATTTTCAGGGTTGTCCCCATCACATTTTGAGTGTCTTCAGGCATGGAGAGTTCTCTGATAATACTAACTGTACAACTGTGTGTAAATAAAAAGGATGCTCTGAGTATGACAGTGAGGAGAGGAGGGCAGGCCCTACAAAGCTGAACAAAACGTTTCCAATTTCTCTCACTGTCCACTGGGTTTTTGCAATGCCCCCTGTGTTGGCTCCAGTGTGGCTGTAGGTCTGAAAGTGCATCTGCTTGTCCACTGTAGCTGTTCTACCAAATGATCCAGCTAGCAGGAATTTCCCCATGAAGCATCAGCTGTAAACAGCAGGTCAAGTTTTTGTATATATTTGCACAAAAATCTGGTTTGCGAATCACTTTTGTTTAGTTGGAGACCAGCACGTGTTGAATTCAGCACTGGTTAGGTGATAATCCATGGATCTCTCTAGTGAATCTAGCTTTTGAAGCAAACATTTCCCTGTCAGATATTGCTGTAGTATGTGGAAAATGAATTGCTGATCAACCTGTGCTGGCTTGGCAATTTACTGCCTGAAATATCCTCACTTTGGGTTGTAATAGAAGGTTAGAGCAAATCACAAATTGTAATTTCTTTTCCTAAACACTAGGAATTTTTTAATTTCTTGGGTACCATGTAATTTAGAAAAATCCTTTCAGGTTGAAGAGAGTCATAAGGAATCAAGAAAACTCTGATTTCTGTAGTGTTTAGGAGACATCAAAAGGGACGGATTTTACTCACAATTTATGGGAAAGGTGTTTGAAAGACAGGAGTTGTGTTCTTTAAATGACACATTTCATCATTCTAGGCCTATAATGGTCACCATCAAGCTCTGGAGGTACTTCTCCAGTCTCTGGTAGATCTGGATATTAAGGATGAGAAGGGACGCACTGCTCTGGACTTGGCTGCATTCAGAGGACACGCAGAGTGTGTGGAAGCTCTCATCAGCCAGGGTGCTTCTGTCACTGTAAAGGACAATGTCACCAAAAGGACCCCGCTCCATGCCTCAGGTCAGTGTCATGCTACCTTTTACACCCAGGTATAAACCTGCTATAAAGCAGGTACCTTCACTTACTTGCTGTTGCTATGCACATTTCTTCTAAAGGGGAGAACATTCACATGTCCTCAGGAGTGATACTTGTTTGCTGATGTTGTGCATTTAAACCCTTTTTCTTCCATTTCGTTCATCATTTTTCCTCTATCCCTGTGGTTCAGTCCTCCCTCATGCAGAATCCCGTATTTTTGCACATCACTACTGCTCTTCCCTTACCTGCTTGCCTCTCTCTGTCACCACCTGCTCTTCAGGAGCTGTGACATTTCCCTCAAGACACCTTCTCTTGCTGGTTCTTCAGCCAAATAATCAGGGGAGGAGGGAATGATTGCCTCACTGCTTCTCCTTTGGAAAAAAGATTGAAAAATAGATGTGGGCTCTAATTGGCAATGGAATTATTCTAGTTTTCAAAACTTGTAACCATTTGCAGTGGCAACACCACAGAAATTCACCCCCCCTCTTTCAGGCCTCCTCCTCCTGAGCCAGCCTGCAAACTTGTACTTGCTGGCAACCTGCTCTTTTCCTCCTGTGTGGGGTGTTAATTATGTAACATGCAAAATTTGCTGGGAAATTTAGACTTTGTCATTTATTTGAAGGTTATTATTTGACATGTACCTGTCAGGTAAATATGCAGAGGTGCAAAGAGAATGTGTCTCCTCTGCTGTTCCAGGAGAGGCTCCGTACAGGGTAGCAGTGGCCTCTAGTGGGAAGGAAAATTAATACCACGTGGATAATTAATTCAGGACCAGACTTATTTGTCTTTCTGTTTATCTATTAATCTTGCTGAAATGCACATATATTCTGTAGTATCAGTTTATTCTCTGTGTCTGATCATGTAAGTGCAACCCAGAAACGTGAGGTCAAATAGACTTATCAATTTTGTCTGCAGTACTTAAGGAAATGCTTGAAATAGATCCACATTGCATACTAAAAATGCTTCCTATCTGCTTAATCTTTGCATCAGAACTCAGCACATTTCTCCCCATGATAAATACTGATGGTTTAATTAATTGAAATCAATATTAGTGCTACCACAAAACTGAGCTGTGTTGGTCAAGAGCTTTCCCTGTAGTTATTTCAAACATATCTTGGGATCTGATGTAAAGGTGTGACTTTGTCTGGTACATCATCACATAGCAAAGATTTGCATTTATTTAAAAATGTGGTTATAGTGACATAAGTTTCCAGTTGTCACAACTGAACTGTAAAGGTTCTTCACTACTGAGAAAAGTGAATGGTAACAAAGCCTTATTTTTGTTTGCAGCTCTGCATTAAAATATGAATCTGTTGAATAAATCTATTGAGTAAATTGAGGAAATTTGTTGAATAGATGTTATTTTAATACAGAACTTTCTTACCTTCATATAAATTCAGACTGTGTTTCCCCCGCCCCCTTTTAATTTGTTTTCTAATCACCTCCATCACTGAGTGAAACCAGTAGGAAGATTCGTTGCAGACTTTACTGGTCCATGATGCTTTTTTCTTCTCTGGCTAAAAAACATTCCCAGGCATGCAAATAAAATTGTTCTTTGAATTTGCAGTGAAGCAAAATAAATCAAGTACGTGTTAAAAACAAACAAACAAAAAAACACACATACAAAAAGCCCAACCACTATAAAAGGCAAAAAAATCCTACACCCAGGAATGACACACAAAAGGGAACCTTGAGGAGAACGGAAAGTAACGCACAGATGGGTGGAGTATTTGAACTTCTTAGTAAAGGAAGCTCACCACTATCATGAATTTGAAAGCTTCGGGTAAATATCCATTAAGAGAACGTTTAGAACCTTCCACTGAAGAGCTCTGTAGAGTTCTGTGGCAATTCTCTCTGGAGTAAAGCTTTTACCAGCAGCTGCTCCAGGCACCCCCTTGCGGTGTGCCCATTTCCATGCTGTGTTCCGTCAGGAAGCGCTTTGCTGAGCAGTGTTCAGCAAGCCCTGGTGCCACCTGCCGGGAACAGACCTTCAGTGTCTGTGCTGCAGCGGGGGAGGTCAGGTCGTGTCTTTTGAGAAATCCAACAGAATTCGTGCTGAATTATTCCCTTGAGTGCCAGTGTGCATTTGCACACACAAAAGGGAGCACTTGCACATGCAGCACTGTGCACTGGGAAAAAACGAGAAGGCAGTGTGTGCCCATCCCCTTAAACTTGTTTCCCCTCATTCCTTCTAATTACACCGGCACAATTGCTGAACACAGGCTCGAGAGGCCTCAGGTGCTGGATTGGATGACAGGATTCTGCACATTTGTGTCAGTAAAGGGATCTGATCTCTTGAGTATAGAACTTACCTAATGAAGTGTTTCTTGTTTCTGTCTGTCCCCATGAAGGAATAGACTTCCTGTGACTTCATAACACAGAGAATTTCCTTCACCTAAATGATCTGTTCCCTGTGTAATTTTATTACCACCAGCCTCTCCTCTGTCTAGCCTGGGGAATCCATTGCAAATGTTCCCCTAGTGTTAGCATTTGTGGGTCTGTTGGCAAAACTAACATTCTCTGCAGAGTCTGTAATGCTTAGCAATAGCTGGGTCAGCTCCTAGGAGTTTCTGGGGGTATCTATTCTAAAACTCGTTTATGTAAATCATTTTCACACATCTTTGTGAACAAGTTATGATTTCTCTTCCTCCTGCTGGCAGAAGGAACAGACCTTTATTTCCCACCCCACCAAGCCAGTGAATCATCAGCCCTGCAGAACTGTTTACATGTTATGTATATATCATTACTTAGTGGTAAATAACTAAAACTGCCTTTTATTTTTCTGGGTAAATCAGCTATAAGATTATTTTTGGATGAGTAATTTAAATGTGATGATGTGCACCAGTTTCTCTGCCAGCATGATGTGACATAGGTGATGTCTATGGGTTTTGCCTCAGCCCACAGGCTGTAGGCAGTGTGAATGCATGACTTGCTGTAATAAGAACACAACATATATCTACTGAGCACAGGAATTGTTTTTCAAAGAAGAAAATATCTGTCTCTTCATCCCATGAAAGTCTGAAACCTTAAAGCCAGCTGACACACAGATGGGGTTCAGCGTCAGCCCCTACAAAATGTAGTAGCTCAGAGCTGTTTCCTAGCAGCAATGGGTTACATAAAAAACCCCAAAACAACAAAACCCAAAAACCCTTGAAAATAAGCCCCCCCAGCAAAAACCAAACACCACCAAACCCCAATGTTTTTGATAAGTCTTATTTTTGATAAAATGGAAAAACTCAAAGGGAATTTTAGTCTCTGGTCTTACATGCTTTTATGACTATGATATTTGTTTCACTGGTCATTCTTTGCAGGTTGTTTTTTTTTCATAGCAGCACTGAAGTACTCACTTGTACAGTGCACATAAAATTAAGGAGCCTTGACAATGTACTTCCTACTGTGTTCCAACCCTGAGCTCAGAAAGCCTTACCTGCCTGCTCAGTCTGGGGGATTTTGAAATGCTGTCTGCTTTAGTAGAAATCTTCTCAGTAGTGACTATCACAATTTCTGTTCTACTCGTTGGGGATTTTTGTATCTAAGAGAACTAATCCTCATCTTTGTAAGGTCAAGGAAAAAACAGCTCACCATTTCACTGGCACAAGTTAAGTGAAGATTGAGGGAATATTGATCTCTTACATGGTGGAGTATTTTCTGTGTTTTTAAGGACATTTCTTATCCCTAAGCATTCCAGTGAAAAAGTGAAATCAAACATAAGGTTTTTTTCCTTTATAGTCATTAATGGTCATACACCTTGTTTACGGTTGTTGCTGGAAGTTGCAGACAACCCTGATGTGACAGACGCCAAAGGACAGTAAGTTTTCTTTGTGGGCTTTTATTTTCCAGCTCTGTAATTCAAATAGCATCTCATATTTCTCACAAAAAAGTACTTATTTGAAATACTGTATTTCCTGCCCTTCTCCTCACAGAATTTGGCAGAGATTACAAAGTACACATTCAGTTGATGTAAGCCATGTGGAAAGGACTAATCATTAATCTTAGTCTCTGCTTCATACTTTAAACAGTCTTTTATAGATGTTGAGGGCCAGATTCAATAAAAAATGAACCAGCTCCTGAGATGTTTCTATAGAGTCTTCTTCCTTCTAAAACATTGCTATTCTAGGGTTTATTTGGTACATTAGGCTGGTGCAGTGGGACACAGTGTTTATTTGAGGTGACACATGCATCTGAGATGTTCCTACAAAAAATTTACTGCTAGTTAAATGGCAGTTATAGAGGGAGAATAAGATATATTTTTTAATTGAAAATGTGAAAGGTTTAAGAAATTCATTTGGGATGTCTGGAATGTATAATGTTGTACATATAATGTCTGCACATTTAATTTTAAATGGTATTAGTCTGCCTAAAAATAGATGGAGAATAGATCTGTTTTGGAAAAAAATGAAAGATATATTAGTCCAAATTTTAGCTTGAATATTTTCCTCAGGTCCCTTCATCCCTTTAAGCAACTGTGCAGCATTTGCAAGATAGATACTTTGGGTAATTTTCACCTTGGCAACTAGCAGGGACATGAATTCACAAGACATGGTATTGTAAAACTTGTGTGTCACTGGAGCTGACAGTAATTGTAGGTTATTAAGAGAACAGATTGTCTTGAATGGTGTTGCTCTGTAAACTGCTTACAAGTGAGTTTGTTACTATTTCAGTTGTGGCAGTTGGTAGTTAAACATCTTAATAATTTCATACAAAAGGTCTTCACTTGGGTGTCATATGAGTATGGGGAAAAGAACCGGGTTCATGGGTAGCAGTGGCAAGAAATGGCAGGGCCTCCTGATTTCTCTGTGTGTTAGCAGGGACAAATAGTATGCCATTTTAGAGCTATGACTGCTCTGGTTTTCTTTTTTTTTCCTTCTAGAACTCCATTAATGCTGGCAGTGGCATATGGGCACATTGATGCTGTTTCTTTATTACTTGAAAAAGAAGCATCTGTAGATGCAGCTGATCACCTGGGATGCACAGCTTTACATCGAGGGGTGATTTAATTTTTATAATCCTTTATTATTTGTTTTGCTGTGACCACAACTCACTTACAAGTACAGGGATGTTTAAATCTAGAGAGCATTGTCAATTATTGGAAACATGACCAAGCATAATCAATGAGATGCAAAGCAAGATAGATCCACTCTTAGTAATGCTTTGCTTTTATTTCACATTTGCATTAATTAATTAGCCAAAATAACGATTAGATGAGAGGGGTTGTTTTGTCTTTAGACATTTTATAATAGCAATCATTGTTCTTTTAACTGAGCAGCTTAAGAATTCTGAAAAGACTTTCTTTGAAAGAACTGGCCAGTACTTACTTTCATTTTTCTTGGAATGGTGCAAGTAAGTCCTGTAAGTTTTTTCTAGAGGTGGTGAAACTTGAGGCAGATCTAATCTTCTCTAGTCCAGCTTGACTAAGCTAGACTTTCCTAGCTAAGTCCAGCTTCTTACCTGGAGCTGATGCAAGGGATGATATTTATACAGAACTTTATGATAACTGCAGTGAGCAGTTCAGCAGGTGAGCAAAGGGGCTCTCACCTTTGCCTGCTGAATCCCATCCGCACCATTTCACGTTCACAGGCATCAATCACATCCCATATTTCCGGGCCAAGAATCTGTGTTATGTCAACCTCTTCACTCATGTCTTTGTTACCAGATCATGACTGGGCATGAAGAATGTGTTCAGATGCTGTTAGAGAAAGAAGTCTCTATTTTGTGTAAAGATGCCAGAGGCAGGACACCTCTGCACTTTGCAGCAGCTCGGGGTCACGCCACGTGGCTGAGCGAGTTACTGCAGGTGGCACTTTCTGAAGAGGACTGCAGCCTGAAGGACAACCAGGGCTACACGCCTCTGCACTGGGCTTCTTACAATGGTAAGGCTCTCCCGGGGCAAGGGTGGCCTCAGCTGTGGGGAAACATAGTGGAGGAGCTTGCAGTGAAGAGGCAAATTATCCCTGTTAGCTGTTTGTAGTTAGCATTTGCTTTGTGCACCCTTCAGTTCAGAGGCCAGGGAAATTCCAGTGGTACCTCCCAGGGACTTTGCAGCTCGTTTGCTCCAAGTCACAAGAAGCCAGAATGAAATTCTGGTTTTATTCCTGTCCCTGCTGAAATTGATTTCTGTGTGACCAGGAATGCTCCTTTGAGCTCTTTGGTGCAAGAGACCATGTGAACAGATGGATATTCTGAACTGAACTGATGATTCTAAACTGGATCATCTGAACTCATTGCTTAATATAAGGATAGAGCTTATGAGCATTGACATTTAAGCTTTGGATGTAATGCAACATACATGACATCACATTAAAAAGAGCTTTTTTTCCTTTCCTTTTTTCTTAATAAATGCTAATATTAGCCCAGATCTCTCTTGCTGCTGCCCTGAAATTAAAAAATCCTCTGATTTATCACCTAAGAGCTTTTATACACATCATGTTCAACTTTGAACTTAAAAGTGTTGAATTCCAACTTGTGTGAGCCTAATAGGAATTAAGTGAACTGCCTGCTTTGTGCAACACTATGAAATATCTGCTCTCTCACAGGTCATGAAAACTGCATAGAGGTACTATTGGAACAAAAACTTTTCCACAAGTTCTATGGTAATAGCTTCTCTCCGTTGCACTGTGCTGTGTAAGTAGAAATCTCCAGTAACAACTGCGTGTGGCTTTAGAATATGTCTGCAGAAAGTAGCAGTGTGGAAATAAATCAAGCTTTTTTGGAAGTCATTTGCATGAGCAAATGATTTTAAAACTGATCACTTGAAATAAAAATCTTTGTGGCTGAAACATATTATTTTAAATCAGAATTTCTAGTAATAGCTTTGAAAAAAAATTCAGTATTCATAGTATTTTAAATGAATATGCAATTCTCCAGCTTATTAAAATGTGTGCAATTTAAACGTGTGCAAATTCACAATGAAAATAGCTTTTAATCCAGTGTGGAAGTGTGCTAGCTGTACTGTGTGTCCATTACCATTAGTAAATACTGTTCATTTTCATAAAGAAATGAGACAAATTAGTGAAACCCAGAAAATGTATTAATTGAACATTAATCCATCAAATCAGAGTACTGAATGTGTGAGTTGGAAGAGAGATGGGTTTCAGTACATTAAACATTAGAATAAATCTCTCTTCATGTAAGTGTCTATGACTGAGTGCTTTCCAGGCCCAGGTGTGTTTAACATACAGAATAAGGATTTTAAGATATTAAGGCTTTAATCCTAGCTTTGTTCTGGACTTTGAAATCACCTTTGTGCATAGTGAATTAAGGATCAGCTTTGCTTTAGAGGTAGAAACCCATCGTAGCAGATGCAGTTTGGTTAAATGGAGAGATGGTGAATATGCAGAAGTATAACTAAAAGCACTAAGACAAAGGCATATTAGAGTAACTCAGAAATAACCACTAAGAAATATTAATGGGAAGTGAAGTAAACCAATATTGGAAAGTGGAAAAATATGACCTTTTCAAAAGTCCATTTTCTTTGGCAGAATCAATGATCATGAAAACTGTGCATCACTACTCATAGGAGCCATCGACACCAGCATTGTCAATTGTGAAGATGACAAAGGAAGGTAATAGTTCCTTGAACAAATTGCCTTTCATAACTCCATTTAGTATTTTTCATAGTTCTTTCTGAACCTCTGGCATTAATCCTTATCTGTTATGGTTGAGCTAAGGCTGGTTATGCTGACTCTTTCAGAAAGCAGTTTACAGCACAGCACAGCTAAATGATGTCTCACTTAAAGCAAGAATATGAAGTATTCAATGTCAGAGTACATACAAAAGAATATAAAAGAAATAGTATTTTGCTTGTTTAGGACAGCTATGGCTATAGGCTGTTCCCTGTACCTGTTCTCTTTGTTAAATGTTTAAACACATTTATCTTTGCTAAATGAAGTGATACTAGGTACATACAGAAAATATTTCATTAATAGTTTTGATGTTATGTTGGCATTCTCAGGGCACACAACTGAGAATATCTATCCAGCAAAATAAAATTATTACATCAAGAGATGGGCATTCAGCCCAATCCTTCATTGGTCACATTGAGAATCTCCTCACCATATATGTACATATTTAATTAAAATTGCTGAAATTCTAGAAACTGAACACTCATTATTTTCTTTGATTAAAGCAAAATTTAATATCCTCAGTAACAGTAATTACATAATTCTGTGAGGGTAAGAGCACCTCACCTTTGCTGATAAGCTAAACAGGAGCATCACTGAGCTGGGTTATGTACCTACTGTCTTTCATCTCTAGTAGTCATCCTTCAGACCCAAAATGCTGAAGAGCCACAGTGAATGAATTCCAGTGTCTATGTCTTGTAGAAACTGATAACCTTCAAAGTGGATTGAATTCCTTCTGCCTTTTATAGTACTGCAGTTACCTGTGGCTTGTTGCTGCAGTATCTTTGACTACAATTCAAAATACTTTAATCTTTTTAAATAATGGAACTGTTCTTTTCTGATAGTTCTTCCCAACTGAGACTTGCTTAAAAAAAAAGGTAGAATCAGATTAATAAGGATGAGGTTTTTCATGTTACACAATATGCTCTGTTAAAATAAATAGGCTGCTAATACAAGTTCTTCACAGTATCATATCTCCATTCAATCATCTCCACCTTTGGAGACTGGAAATATTATTTAACTTACTTCAGCTGCTGCTACCACAACCTTCTTACAGCAACAACTGGAATTTGATAGGAAAGCAAATAAAATCTGTTGCACTCTGAGGTTTTTGGGGAGGTGGGGATGTTGTCCTTCTTTAGCCCAAGCTGTGTGGGTGTTGCTCCCCCAGGACGCCCCTGCACGCCGCAGCCTTTGCTGACCACGTGGAGTGTCTGCAGCTGCTGCTGAGCCACAGCGCGCAGGTGAACGCCGCCGACCGCGCGGGCAGAACGCCGCTCATGATGGCAGCGCACAGCGGGCACGTGGGCGCCGTGGGTGAGTGCAGCCCCCTGCTCCTGCAGCTCTGCCCCACAGGGCAATCCCTGTCATCCTGGGGGAACCCAGCAAGGAAAATGGAGTGTATGGATGGGATGCTTCTGTAAGAAGATAGCTTTACATCCATTAAAAAAATACTACTACTTCTTCTCGGCAGTCTTGGTGAACATTTGCAATAACAAATTTGAGTCTTACTTCCTCCCGAGAGCACGCTGTAAAGAGCACAAGGGCAGTGGTAATTCTGTTCTCCTGTTTACTTCCTTGATTTGGAGAAGCAGTAAAGCTGCATGTGTGAAAAGATTATATAACCTTTTTCTGTCCTGTCTTATAGGAAGCCCCATTCTTGAGAAGGCAGCTATCAGCAGCTGCTTTTTCCAGGCTAGACTATGTGCCACAGGCATACAGACTGCGGACATTATGGGTTTTGCAGTATTCCTTTTTCTCTAGCTTCAGCAGCACAGGCTGCACCCCAAGTTCTTCATATGCCCTCAGTCCTGTCAAAGCGGGATTTACAGTTGTTCTCAGGCAGAGGTGACTCAGGCAAAAATTGCTGATCTGCAAATAGGGGAGTTCATAAATAAATTAAAATCGATAGATGTTTGCCAGTTTGGGGCACCACAAACTAGCTGTTAGCTCTGCATTTGCTTGCTGATTAACTGCACAAGATTAATCTGTTCTCATTCACTAATTTCATGATTATAAGGCTTACATCATATTAAGACTTAATTGATTAGCGTGTATGCACATGTATATTGAAATAGTAATTCTTTCCTCTCTTTTGACATGTTCATCTGCCCATTGGGTTTGTTCATTGATGCCTACTCTATACCTCAGACTTCTTGGTGAACATTGCCAAGGCTGACCTGACATTAAAAGATAAGGAGTTGAATACATCTTTGCACTTGGCTAGCAGTAAAGTAAGTTAAAGACCTCTCTGTGGTTTTATTCTCATCAGTCTGTATGAATATATGTGTGTGTTTATGCTCCCAAGTTCTTTTCTGCAATGAAAATGTGGTGGTCAAAGTTGTGGTGAGGAAGGGAAAGCTGTTCCAAGCTTTTTCTCTAGTCTGTTTTAAAGTAATGTACTTTGAGAAATAGGGATGGCTCTTATGACAGCTGAAACATAAGTAAGTGACACTAAGAGAAGTAAAGGAAACCCTTTAAGGTTTTACCAGATAATCTCAATAAAACAGTGTAACAGGTTCAGAAACAAAGAAAAATAAAATTATTTTTTATTAATCTCCAATTCCTGTGAAAGGAGCCAAAAATTTTCCCTTAACGAAGCAGGAGTGAAACCGGAGTTATTGATTAGGTGGATGATGGTGTCTCTTCCTAACCCTTCTTCCACTTGATTCCAATTTCTACTGCTATTTCTGCAAGAAAAAATGCCCACAGGATTCCCTCTCGTGGGCCTTTTCTTTTGCTCCTATCCACAGATTAGATTCCAGTGTGATCATATTACTCCAGTTTCTGCAGACTTATGAGCCTTGCTGAATTCTCAAAGTCCTTCAGGCAGCTGTTCACCTGCCAGGACTATAGGCTCAGCATCTGCAACTTGCTGTGCTGAAACCAGATCAGAAATGAGGCCTGGATCTGTATTATTCCCAAAGTTCATTGTTAGAGCTCTCTGACACTGAAGGGGTTTTATAGTAGCTTATTAATAATACAGAAAGGCATTTAAATACCCACCAAGTGTGGTATTCGTTTCTGAGATGAAAGCACTCTCTGTCACTGTGTAGTTCTGATAAATCATCCACTGAACGCTCACTCAAGAGAAAACACAGCATTCTCTGAAAGCTGAGGAAGTGAATTCATATTTAATGAATCCAGGGTTGAAAGACAGGTGAATGTCTACATTTCTAAATGTGCTAAAACATCCCAGCAGTGGTGGTTCACAGATGGTATTTTAAGACTCGCTTAGTTCACCTTCTGCACGGTCTTACTGAGCAGCGTGTCTTGTATTTCAAGTTGAGTTATTAAATTTCACTTTTATTATGTAACATTTCTTTTGCCTTAATTTCGAACTCCTCAGCAAATTAACGCTCTTGTGATTTTTTCTTTGACTACAGGGTCATGAAAAATGTGCCTTGTTAATACTTGACAAGATCCAAGAACAGAGCCTTATTAATGCAAAAAATAATGCATTGCAGACGTAAGTAGCCTGATCCTCTCAAGTTCAGTTGATTTACCAGAATATTCCAGTTTACCATTTCAAATTCATGTCTCAGATTACTTCACAGAACAATAAAGTTAATTTCTGATTTTTTTGAATGCTTTCCCTTGAAAAAGACCCAAATTGTATTGCATTCTCACTTTTAATTTTGATTCTGGTGATTCCATTTCTATGCATGATATGGTGGAAAAAATATTTGAGGTCATTTATTTGAAGACTATATCAAAATATCTATTAATCATGTGAATGTGTAAGTATACCTCTGACATTTTCTAGCTTTTTGAACTTCATCTTAAATTTAAATAATTTATTTAGACTTACTTAGACTTAAGGTGGTACATTTAGTTCTCAGAAGGTTTTTAGGTGATATTTTATATGCAACTTCTGTCCATAGCATACGGTATCAGCTGCAACTGTTTGTTGGCATGGGGGAATCCCACTATGGGAGATTGAACCATGAGTTCAGGTGGTAGATCACCTAGAGCTTGCAGAGGAATTCATTCCATCTTAGCCTTTTTTTCCCCTCTTCCAAAATGAAAATGTTTTTCCTGCCCTGCTAGCTGTCCCCAAACCCTGGAGCATTGGGTGTTGGGCCAGGAAAGAAGCAAACCAATGGCTATTTTTAATTTCCAGCTGTTTAATTTACTGTTCTGCAGTAACAGAGATTAGGAATTGAGTATTCAAGGATAAAAAGGCAATACAATGATATTGAACAGCCTGTAGCAGCCAGAATTAAGGACAGAACATAGGCATTTCTTCAGTCTTGGATTCCTTTTCCTTTTAAACATCAGTTGTGTGCTGTAAACAGTGCAAAAATGAGACCTTCTCAAAGAAAGTCTTTAGGCTGGAAAGTATCAAGCAGTCTTTGTGTGCTTGCAGAAAAAAAAATCTTGTTTTATAGATGTGGAACATGATGATTATTTCAAAGGCTGCAATAAAATTTAGTGTTTATGATATAATTCTAATGATCGAAGGAAGGAAACCATTCTCTTTCAGATGCTGGGTATGCTTTAAGCATTGCCTAAGTTTGTTTAGAAAATCTGTTGTAAACTGAAGTTGAATTGAGTTGTTATGTTTTTGCAGACCTCTTCATATTGCTGCACGAAATGGCCTAAAGATGGTGGTTGAAGAGTTGCTGGCCAAAGGGGCCTGTGTCCTGGCAGTAGATGAAAATGGTAAGTAAATGATACACTTTGACAGTCTTCAGTAGGACCCAACAGGTAATTTTACAACAGACTGAAGCAATAGACTTAAAAGGTGATGATAGACTTCACTGATGCTTTTATCCTTCCAAGAACAGACAATGAGTTGTGTGAGTACCTATTAGAAAAAAAAATATATATACTCTTTCTTTAGTATAAAAATCTACTTTAAACATCACAGTGGTCCCTTTTACTGTTCATTTTGCATGTACTGTCAACAGCTAGTCTTTTTTAATGCCTGAGTGCAGTGGTAACTTGAATTTCCTAAACATGCAAGTGGCACCGGATAATTCTGACGCCTTGCAGAAGAATTAAGGATTTTGCATTCAATCAGCGCATGTTTTAATGGGTAGGAAGAAAACCATCAACATATGTTTGAGTGTGTCCTAGCTCATTCTGAGATCAAACCTTGTGCTTGCCAATTATCTGACCTAATCCAAGATGCAATTAAATTACTGTTGTCTCATAAAATTCATAAGTGGTTACTACATGAAATAATTTTGTTTCAGACTTCGATGAAGTCCTTCCCTAAAAATTATAAGGAACCATGGAGGGATGTGATTCTACAATTCTAGTTTTTTAAGAATATCTTCCTGAAATAAGTTGGTCTTTCTTACAATACTAACTTCATGGCATTAATGTAACAATTTGGTACGTCCATCTTTCCATATCTGTAAAGTAACAATAAATAAAGTAACTACTCACCCATCATTGCAAGATGAGAGATCTATGGATGAAAAGAACTGAGTGGTATTTACTATAATCCAAATTCTACTTAACTATACTAGCATGAATGAGTTCCACAGAAGTCACCTGACCCTAACCTCACTTTAGAGACAGGGGACAGTAAAATGAACCAGACTAGCTTCTAACCACAGATTTTATCCCTAAAATAGTACATACAGGTCCAGCTAATTTGTATGTAACAAATGGCAATGAAGTTTAAATTGTGTGCACATTTAGTTTTTCTAGGAACAGCTTGCACAGTTTAAAAGAGCGATGTTCAAGTAGAATCTTAGCATACTTACAAATCTAAATATTAACACTTGGAACACATGAAACTAACATGGAAGAGAAAATGCACTGACTGCAATCAGTGCTTAAATGTGGGTATTTGGCAACAAAACTATATTCACTTTTTGCCCACCAAATTAATTTGTGCTGCAGATCTTGGCTTCCTCAAGGCAGTACATACCAGAAGTGGCCACTGCCTCACATTACTATTGCTGCAGTGCTGAAGATTTAACCACCTGCAAAAGAATTTTTCAGCTCTTAGTATAAAAGGAGGATTTGTTGGAAAGTGCTGGAGTTCTGCACAGCAGCCTGTAAAATGTACAGACAGTAAGTGTAATGAGCTCACTGGCTTCCAAGGCTCATGTACATGAAGAGCTGCTTTAGGGCAGTGCTTGGGCAGGAGCCAAGTTAAACTGCAGTGAAGACAAGCTTCTAATAGCTCCCCAGTCCTTCGCTTGACTGACATTGGAGTCATGTTAGCTCTGTATTTGAAGTGTAAGCCATGCTTGCTGAATACAGCTATTATTCTAACACAATGTACATTTGGGTAACTAAACATCCATGTAGTCACACCTGCTATCCATGTATCCCCTGCACTGGTCTAATTCTTTTATAATTTAATTCCTAAATAAACTGCTTGCCAACTTGAGTAGATACTCAACCGATCCATCTTTAAAATTGTTTGCTTATTAAATCAAATTTTTTAAAAACTAATATCTTTCATGTTTAATGGAAGTTGTTCTCAGAATGAGACTCGTTCATACACACAGAAACCAGTGCTGGTTTCTGTCCGTGTTGCTGTACTCCCTGTGTTCTGTACTGGCCATGCTGTCTGTGCTGTGGAACTGTTCAGTCAGTGCTTGGATTGAACTGGTGCAGTGTTGGCTGCCTGGTTTCACACAAGCAGTGCTTGTTGTGGTCCCGGTGACTGCAGTGCCCCCAGTGTCTCTCCCAGCATGTCCCGTGTGAGTGAGTAACACGCCCGTTGCCTGGCATGTGTAACCCCATCCATGTCCCCACGGTGTCCCTAGAGATGTACCTGAGGAATGCTGGGTGCCCCGGGTGCCCTCAGTACTAACCATTGCCTTGTCTGCGTTTGTGCCCAGGTCATACGCCAGCCCTGGCTTGTGCTCCTAACAAAGACGTGGCTGACTGCCTGGCACTCATTTTGGCTACCATGATGCCTTTTTCTCCCTCCAGTTCAGTGACGGCTTTCAACTTCGCTTGTTTTAAAAAAGACAATTTGGGCAGGACACACCTCTGCGATGGCTCCGCTCTGGGTAGCATTAACTCTTACAATAAGCCCCTGAGTAATAACATAGCAACAGAGGATGGGTACAATGAAAATGATTCAGATTCTGAAACATTTTGACTCCTGGGTATTCGAAAACTTTTTTTGTTACTATTTCATTTCAGCTTTAATTTTTATTTTTTTAAAAAGCTTAAATCCCACAGTTATATTCTTAACTATTATTCTTGGCAAGTAGGTATTGAAAGATTTGTAGTGTTGATGAGAATCAAGCCTTTAAATAACAAAATTAGAGGGATTTACTGGAACATATTCCTATTAGAGTTCTGCAGCTTTTCAGTCTCCTGATGTTTTCTTTAGGCCCAAAGTGCCCCTATGGAAAGTCTCTACCTCTTATTTTAAGCAGAAAGGAAATGCCTTTTTTCTTTTTGACAGCACAAATAAACAGGGAACCGTTCGTAAAGAATTCTTTCATGTTTTAGCTGCACCTTTAGTACACAATCCTATTTCCAGCATAGCTTTCAGAGATTCGAGCATCACCCCTTTCCTACGTTTGTCTGTTTCCTGCTTCCAGGGGCTCTGTTAATTAGATAATTTTTTTACACGAACCAAAGGTAAAGTTGTAATCTTAAAACTGCCTGTATTACTTTTCTACAGGAAATGAAACCTTTTACATTCTGCCTGTATTAAGCACTTAGACGTACAAAAGGCACTTTTTACAGTTCTTAGTTGCAGTACACGATTAGAAAAATGTAGTTGTTAACTCTTAAGGCCAAATTCTGCTC
Source organism: Pycnonotus jocosus (assembly GCA_013400435.1). Classification (NCBI taxonomy): domain Eukaryota; kingdom Metazoa; phylum Chordata; class Aves; order Passeriformes; family Pycnonotidae; genus Pycnonotus; species Pycnonotus jocosus. The sequence continues at coordinate 12,664 of VWYP01020619.1, read as the reverse complement.
ATCTCACCATATTTTCCCATGAACATCACTTTTGTAAAATGCTAATCACTTGGCCCTTATTTTTTTTTTTTAATTCAGCACAAATGTGTATGGTTTATTTGCACTACAGAATTAGGGTCATTAGATGTTTCTGTCACCTGAGCCATTAATCATGAATCCAGTACCAGAAAAAGAAAATGGGAGAGGGGGAGAAATCAGGTGCAGACAAAGGTGTACGTAAAAGTTTATGATGATTTGCCAACTTAAATGGCACTTCTTTCCTTTTCTATGGTTAAGTAACTGATTTTTACTGTAAACAGTATTGAATTTAAAAATACTTTTGCCCGTGTTTGGATTACCAGAGCAAAAGTAAAGCAATGAAAACATAACACCAAAAGGTGAAATACCAAACACCAGGAACATAGCAGCGTACTGTGCAGGGGACCAGAGCTAGATGCTAAAAAGCCTTTTGTCACCAGCTTTTAAAGCAGTGTCAACTTTGTGAATATGTTTACTCCTTCTGCCAAAGTTTCTAGGTCAAATGGACCCCGACCCTCCTCTGCAACAGATGTACAAAAGGAAGAATGAGACTTTGTAAACAAAAACTAAAAACACAAACAAAAAACTGTCACGAACTAACCAGCCGTATCAAGAGGACCAAAATGCTTCAGTAGTTCAATTGAAGACTTTGCTACTTTTATTTTTTCTTCAAATATGAGTGACATAATGAAGTAGTTTTTTCTAAATGATAAAAATATAAACTTTTGAGGTAATAGTAGTCTTGGCTGAATTTTACGTTTTATGACACAGGTTTCAAGTTGACATTTTTAACTGATGATGTGTTGACCACAGGTGGCTTTTTTTTCTCCAGACTTAATAATATGTTCATATACTTTTAATGTAAATGTGTTTCTATTTATTTGAAATGAAACAAATGCCCAGGAAAATTAACTATGGCATGTTCTCCTAGTTAGCATTCATGCATACTGAAATGAAATGTGAATCTGGCAAGACTGAAGGTCTGAGGAGCAAAAGGAAGGGTGGATGCATTCTTGGAGAGTTGCCCATCTTGTATGGGATGCAAAGGTCCACTGGCTGCGTTGGGAAAAAGCAGAAAGCAAAACACCTTCCTTTGTTTAAGAGCTTAAGAAAGGGATCCAGCCCCTTGCCAGACAGGTGAAAAAACCCACACAGCTGTGGCAGAGCATGGAGTCAGATGTTCCTATTCCTGTAATTCACACTCAGCTTGTCTCAGGCCCGTGTCTGTGCTGGGAGGCTGAGATGAGCTTCCTCGGTGCTCACTTTTGGCAGGGTAAAGAAAAAGTAAGGATTTGAATTTTAGTTGCAATTTTTAGCCCTGTTCTGCTGAATTGCTGAAAATCTATTGGCAGATTTCAGTTTTTTAATTAGTAAAAAACATTTATATATTAAGTTTATTTTGCCTTACTAAAATTGAGTATTTTTTCCCTTGAACATTAGCAATTTTCCAAAGTTTACAACAAAAAAAACCCTCTCTCTCAACTCTGTAGTTTCTACAGTAGAATGACAGAGAACCTGAAACCTTGGTTTTCTCCTCAGAAATAGCATCAAACAACATTTTAGTTGATTTTTCTCAGCGTTTTTGCTTTTAAAAGTTGCAGAATAGCAATAACCACCTTACTTAAAACACTGAAAATAAGAGGCAAGATCAATTCTTAAAATTTTCAGTGATGCCTGTTCCAAAATTAATAGTAATCCCAAATTTTGGGTTTTTCTTAGTGTGGAAGGATGGCATTGAAAACAAACATATGGGAAATAGCTGCCACCTTTCTAATAGCAGAATCAGCATTTTAATCTTATTTTAAGGAGAAATATAGGCAGGCTCCTTGGCAGGATTAGTTGTAAGTCTCACCCTGAAATACAGAAAATTACACTGTCCTACATGACAGTGCTTCATTAAGAGAAAACCAGCCCTCTTTATAAAAAGTTGTTATATTATTTTAAGCAGCCTTTTTAAAACTTTCAGTATTTTTACCTACCATACAGCTACCAAAACCTTTTCTAATTGTGATACCTCATAACACTGGTGATCGTGTAGTGCTACAGCTGCTGCCTCTTAGTGCATCCCAGAAGCAGAGGTGAATTATTTTTGAGTCACGCTGGTCCTTCCAGGAACCAAATCTAAGCTTTGCCTATGAAACCCTACAATGCTGTCAGGATGTAGCATTCCAAAAAAGCACAGGAACTTAGGCTGTGCTGGCACCTCCAGTTGTGTTTTGAGGGTGCTGGATTTAGGAGCAAAACTGCCATGAGCGAGACACTGAGAAGTGCTCAGTGTTGGCCTGTCCCACATCTCACACGAGTTACCAGAATCCCTATTTTTTGTATGCTAGCACATTAATCTGTAACTTATCACATGTAGAAATAAATGTGTAGTTTAGGGCAGGTATTTAAGCATGGGAGTAATGTTACTCTTGTAAATAATCTCCTTGCCTTTCTGTGGACTTCTTACAAGAGTAATCATAGAGAATTGTTGCACTTAATCCTGGATCCTGCAGCTTTCAGTACACGGACAACTTCTGTGTCTGCACCCAGCAGAGGGCACTTGGGGAGGGGCAGCTCCCTGCCCAGGTGTATTGGCAGGATCGTTTCATCCTGTATTTTAACCACAGCTGCAGGTGGAATCCAGAGCAGGATGGGCTCCCAAGCCTCTCTCATAAATACTGAGTGACAACCTCCGGACTGCCTGAAATTGCTGTGAAATAGCTCAGGGGATTTCTGTTCATCGCTACTAAAAGGGCACCGTAATGTGTTTGGTACTTTTATGCAGTCAACAACTGCCAGGTTATTGAATTAGAACAAACACATGACATGAATTGTTTATCCATTGTACTGTTGAGAAACTTGCTTATGTATTTGAGGATGATCTAAAAAAAATTGTGATTTTTATTCCTAGTCATGTAAGAAATATTAGAGTGCCTTTTTATATTTGTGTGTAATGGAAATGTTTTGTGAAACTTGTCTTTTTTTTTTTTTTTTCATTTGAGTGTTATAAAAGCAATATATTACCAGTAAATTTTCATTTCAGACGTTCTTTGAATGTATAAAGTGTTTCTTCTTTTCATATGTTCTACCTGCATTGAAATGAAAATTAATATGCTAAATTTCTATAGGAATAATGTATAATTTTTGCAGTGCTGAAAATGCTTTCTTATTACACAAAAAGTAAACTTAGGTCAGTGTTATAGGAAAGGGCGTTTTAAACTAGTGACAATCTTGAGTGTGTGTATAAAATGTAATTTTATGCATTTCTTATGCAGTGATCGACATATTAAAGCCAATATCTTATGTTTTGTAGTTTTTGTCTTATATTTTATGCTTTAGCATGTGCAATATATCTTTACAAACCATGGTGATATGCATCTGGTGCCAGTGTTATATTTTGCATAACATTTGTAATAAACGATATAAAACATTGTTTGATGGTTTCGCTGGGGTTTTGTCGGTATTGTTTGCTTTTGTAAATTGAAGTTTTAAGGACTTGGGTAAATGTCACATGTGAAATGAGGAAAAAAACCTTAATTCATTGAATGACTTGGAAGTCAACCTGAATCTTCTCAAGCACAGTTTAGTAAGTTTTTAAACTACTGAATGCTGTATTAATGTAATAAAGAACCCTAACTGTAAACTACTATTGCAATGCATTCAGATGGTTATTTTTTACAAATAAAAATGGTACAAATACAGTGGAAAACTGAGTAAATTTTGTTTCTTTTGGGCGAGCCGGGGAGACTTAAGTATTTAGCAGTGAAGATGAAAATGCTACTATTTCGTACTTCCCTCATATGTAAATACCCCTTGCCCTAGAAATATGATTTTCCTTTCTCTTTAGATTCGGGAAAGGTGGGAGAACAAACTAAATCATAAAATTTTTTTTTTTTTGCTCAGTCATTAAATATTTTTCTGTTTTCCTTGGTGAGCACCACCCGCACTGCTGGGTGTGCCCTGCAGCGGGCTGGGGCAGCAACCTCACGGGGACTAAAATGCAGCAGAGAGCTGAAAGATAGCGACAGCAAGGTGTTAAAAGTACCCGAATTAAAGCAAACCAACAAAACCCACGAAAAGGAAAAGAAACCCCAAACCAAATCCCCACTAGCGCTTTTTAGGTGGTAAGTGCCTGCAGCTTTATGGACGTTTATCACTGAACCGCTTCCCCCAGGGCAGGGTCCGTGCCCGGCTGGGTGTGCGGCTTTATTTTCGGCGAGGTGCGCGGTCCGGCGGGGTTGGATCTGCCCTCCCGGCCCGCCGGAGCGCTGCGGGGCCGAGTGGCCGCGCTCCCTGACGGCCGCGGCGCAGCGCCCTTCCCATCATGGCGGACACGCCTTCCCTGCGAGCCGCGACATGGCGGGCGGGCCCCTCGGCCCAGCGNCCGGCTGCCCGCGCTGGCAGCGCTCTTCTACGGGGCGCTGGCGGCCCTGGTGCTGCTGGGCGTGCGGGACGTGATGTTCCTCTACGAGGACAACCGGTGCAGCATGACCTACATGTACGAGTACCCCGAGTACCTGGTGAGTGCGGCGGGGTGTAACAGGTGGGACCTGCCGCGCCCGGGGCGTTGCCGCCCGCCCCGCCGCGGCCGGAGCCGGGAGCCTGAGGTGCGGCTCCCCCGGGGAGGGAGAGCAGCCTTAACTCGGGGCTAGAGGCTGCCAGGCGGGAGCGGAGAGCGGTAAATGGGGCACGGGCAGCTGGGGCGTGAGCGGGGCCGGGGCTGGCAGGACGCGCTGCTGTGCTCGCCTCGTGTGGCGGTGCCCCTGGGGAGAGGGCGGAGGAAGAGCTGCCCACCTGTAACCCAGCGGGGCGTTTCATGCTGCCACCGGGGCAAAACCTGCCCGCCATGGAAGCTGCCGATGGCTGGAGTTACCTGTGGCTCTGTGAAACCCCGGAGCTCACGCAGGTGTTGGCCGAGGAGGAGGCTGCGCCAGCTCCTCTGACGGCACGCCCAGGGCTGCCGGAGCCCAGGAGGCCGAGCCTTACACCTTACGGCCCTTTTCATGACTTTGTAGTGTGAAGTAACCAATGTGTCAAACAAAAGCGCATAACTGAGCTTTAACTCATTGTGTTTCTCAAGGTGGTGAACAGTGGTGCAAGGTCCTGTCGGTGGGCACTTTGGAGGTGGCATGTCCCACAGTGTACACGGGAGAGCTTGTAAATCCCTCTTGAGATCCCTCTTGTTTTGCTAACAGAGCCTTGTAGTAGTCTCTTTGAAAATCTGGGATCACTTTGAGGGAGGGGACTGCTCCTGGAAGTTTTCCTCACGCTATTCTGGCTTAGTAGTGGAAGAATGTAGATGCATATTTGTAAGTTGGAGGCTAACGCTGCACCATGCAGTTGTTAGAAAACAATTTCCCTTTTTGATAGTAGTTTTCACTACAGCATTTTCTCTCTTATTAAAAGCATAATTGGTTGACTTCTGAACATGAATTTTTCATTATCTGAGATCAACTCTAAGTTGGAGAAAATAGTAATTATTCTAAATAACACAGTTCAGAAGTAGGTTGCAAGCTGGCTTGCACAGTAAAGAAGATCTAAATGCAAAACTTCAATGTCTAAATTCATAAAGAGGCAGAAAGTTAATTTTTGGATCTATTAACCTTCATTTGCTAACCTTTACATAGCCATCTTAGCCTACAAAAGAGGAACTTGGTATGGCTACAGGGATTGTTTTGCCAGTGCTGTCGAACAAATTCCTTTAAGCACTTATAAATACTTAAATACTACACAGCAAGTTTTCAGATCTCCTGGCAGCCAGAACCTACTTCAGCTTCAATCTGAAGCCAACCAACAGAAAGTTGCTGGCAAAATCCATGTGATATTGTTGGCGGGTGCGTGAAACTCTTGTCTGCCACCACATCTTTTGTATTTACTCATTATGGAAGGGCTTAAACTTCCAAGCATCTTTAGGCAGGATGCAAGGCTTGAAGGTGAGCGGTAGTTCCATGCAGGAGATGCAAGTCACAGCTGGCTGTGTTGCCCTCTGGAATTTTTGTTTCCTGAGTAACCACTTCTACCATGCAGAAAACAGTACTTTGGGCTGGGGGGCAAATCGTGAATTTGTTTGGGTTTGCTAAGGTACTGTACTCTACAAGTAACTTTTTATTCTTGGAGGTGTCAGTAGTCTCTGTAGTGCTGCCTTCACTAGGAAGTCCCAAGGTGAGTTTCAGATGGCAGGTACCTGTCCTTGCTTCCTGATTGGTATCACATTACAAAACAAATAACTGCTTGAGCAATTAAACAAGAAGTTTACTTTCTTTTGTGTCTGTCAGTGTGCGTTAGGCTCACAGTCAGCCTAGTAACTGATCATCTTTTTTTGCATGAGTTTTAGAATTGCAGTGTTTGAATTGAGCCTGCCCTTTTCCTGTTCAGCTGTACCTGGCAAGAGATTAAGAAGTTAGTAATGAGGACTTGTTCACATAAACCTAATTTCTTACAGAACCAGGGTGAAAAATGAAGCCTGCACTGACATTGTAAAAAGTTACTGTAGCTTGCTACAACTGATTACATAATCAGTGTCTTGGGAATCCAGAGTTTAAACCCACTGTCATGCAGCATGAATGTCTCTTTTCCTTTGGAGTAAGACGTTGCCATTTTGTTATAAGATTTAGATACTATGATTTACAAAAAAAAAAAAAACAAAACACCAAAAAAACCCCAACCAACCCAAAAAAATCCCAATCTCCTCAGTATTTTGACAGTACAGTTCTCATGGGTTGTGTGGATTTTTGTGTTTGACATTGCCCCAAGGAAGAACAGTGTATTAATTTTATATTCCATAAAAGTTTTTGAAAAGACAACAAACCAGGAAGTTTCTGGGGATGAACAGTTGATTTGATCTGTCAGGAAGTCATACAAGCACGTCTTGATGGCACTCTTAGTTTAGTAATGGGAACTGCTGAAGATTTTTTTCACATAATTTTGAAAGCCTTTGCGAGAGGAGCAGCAGAAAGGAATGACAATGGGACAGTGAGGTCAGTGAAGCTGGAAAGGCAGGATGATGAAGAAAGGGAAAAGACCAAAGGATGATCTGAAGACATAAGCCCTGGATGAAGCTTGCATTTTCTTGTTTTCAGTGAAAGAATTTAACTTGCACTCTCTATTGTGTTAACGAATCAAGGTAATTAAAATAATGTAAATAATATACACACATAGATATGGCTCATAGAATACAGATTATATATATATATATAAAGCATCATAAAAATAGTTTTAAAATAACCAATATACCAGAAAAATTTGAAGGCCAAGGGGGAAAGAAAATAATCATTAGCTGAGGAGAGATAGAGAAGAACAGGGCAAGGTAAGGAGTGTGGGGGCACAGAATTAAAGCTGACTCACCTTTATGGTAAATGCAACTGAGAGAAAACAATAAATTATCTGAATTAAAGATGTTTCTGTTTCAGGGAAGCAGTTGAGAGAGACTTTACAGGAGATTTCTCATACAAAACTGAGTTTAGTCTTGACCTTATTCTGTAAAAGTGTTTCCTTAAAATGTAAATTACACCTTAATACATTTGTATTGCCTTCATTTTCTCTCAATCGTTGTAACATAATTAAACAAACATTGGAACGAGTGTATTTGCACTCATCAAAATTTTAAAAATCTATGTCTTAGAAACTTTAAGAGCTATAAACCAACCAACCTCTATGCAGGAGTTAAACCAAAATAGCAGTAAACAAGAACACATTTAATTAAGACAGTGCCATATAACTCTAAGAGATTGACTTACTGGTGTAAGATTAATCCTCACCTAGCCCTTGGGATCAAAGAGATCTTGTTCTTTTCTCTTTAGCAATCCTAATCCTGTGAATCAGATGTGTGCTAGGCTAGGGGGTTACTGGTTTGTGTCTTTAGCACAAGAAATGCGGCCTTCTTTAAAGTGACAACTGACATGTACGTTAGACTTTGGGTTGTTACAGAGCCAGGTGGTTTGTCAGACCACAAACCCAGCTCTGAAAATGAAAGAGAAAAAGCCTGGAAGTACCACGGGTTTGTTTTTTCTGCTGAGCTGTACTGAGGTGGTTACTGCTGGTGTTTCAGCTCCCACTGCAGGTGACATCTCTGTAAAAATCAGCCATGAGAATTCCCACGGCATCTGTAGTTTACCCTGAGGTAACAGGTGTCATCTCAGTCACCCACATCCCACTGCTCTGGGGTTTCACTGTCATATCCTTGTATAGCAAAGGATTCCAGAACCATTCCTGTGCATCAGGAATGGCTAACATCTCTCACGTGGCCCAGTTTCTGCTCTCAGCTGCTCCTCTCCAGGGGGAATTGGTGGGGTTTTGGCATGCCTTTTTTATTTCCTCTCCCCCTCCCTGTGTTATAAGGCTGGATTTACTTTATAAATGTGCAGTTTTGATAGATATATAATTGCATTCATTTGCATTTCATTTGTTTCAAAGCTAGTTGAAGGTAATCACTATTTAGAGTAACTGCAGCCAATCATTATACCCAGTAATATTTAATTAAAGAGTTTGTTTGATATTCCATTTTTGATTAGCTTTTTTTAAAGCCAAACCCAGTTTTTCATTCTGTATTCTTTAGACTATAATTTACAACCATAAAAATAAAACCACATAAGCCAGATCATTTAAATGGCTGGATAGCCACTATGTTTTCCTGTTTGTAACACTATAAACAAGCTGTTTGTTTTCTTTTTAACTTTTGCAATAGAAAATAAAATTACCCAAGAAAACAGCCAGACGATACCCAGCATATGAGCTGTATCTCTATGGGGAAGGGAACTATGCTGAAGAAAACAAAAATCTCCTATTGACAGGAATTCCAGTTCTCTTTCTTCCCGGGAATGCTGGCAGTTACAAACAAGGTAAGTGTTTAGCTGAGTTCTAGCTTTGCTGTGAAAAAGCTCTCAGATTTGTGAATTAGTCTGTTTAATTTCAAACAGTCAAGGTAGATGATTTTTGTTTGAATGGTTAAGCTGTAATGTTTCTCTGGAGCAAGCCTTTTGAAAGCAAACAACAGTACAGTTGATGCTGTCCTCTGGCAACACTGCACCCTTGCTGTACTTTTGATTGCAAACATCTAGTTGGTTTTGATTTGAACAATGTTTAGTGCAGTTAATGCCAAATAAAACATGACCTGAATTTGATTAGAAGAAACTGAACCATCTGTCATCTGTGATGTAAAGGAATTACATGCTATAGAAATCAGCATCATCTAAGCCTGCTCTCTGGTTTCATTATTCCCTACATCTTTATAAAGTGGTCTTTTTTCCTTAACATCATCTTCCCACTTTACACATAGCCTCCTTTGTTTTCCCTCTTGCATTTCTAGACTCCAAATGAAAAGCAGAGATAGTTTTAAAGCATTTTTATTTTTCATTCTGAATACCAAAGCTAATGGTACATGAAATTTTATGTTTCAATGTTTGCTTTGGTACCTGCTAGTCCTTCCAGTCTGGATTTGTCAGACTGTTATTTTTGTTCCCTAAAATGTGCCTGAAACAGTAAGTAACACTCTCATGATGTTAGAAAATGGATGTGGGTGTGTGGGGAAAACCAGCAGTCTGAACCCTGATGTCTTACTGTGATAATTTTTCCTTATATTAGCTCTAAACTTGGTGATAAAATTCTGTGATTTGAGAGAACTTTTAGAGAGCTGGGGTTTTTTGAGAATATACTTGCTTAGCTTATAACAGTGTAAAATATTTTACTGATTAGTACTTTCAGAAAACCCATACAGACTTCCAGGCACAATAGCATCCAAAGAAGATTACAAACATAATGATTATGAGAGGTGCCATATGGACTTTTGTGATTGTGCATCAAATACTGCAAATCTGTGAATTAATGCTGTCTCTAAACACACAGCAGTGCATCACTATGCAGGAAATGGAATGGCACTCTCAGGGCATTTTAGGAATCAAAAGGAAATAGTTGAAAAACAAACAAACTGGATGCGTAAAAGTAGTATGTGCTGTAGGAGCAATAAGTATTTCAGTAATGTTGTTTTTGGAATGGATGTAGGGAGACTGGTAAACTGTCATCTGTGTGTTTTGCAAAACTTTTGTTAAAATTAATTCATATTAATTCTTACTTTGTTCAGAATTTATTCTGAACAAATTTATTTATTTGAACAGGATTTATTGTGTGAGATAACACAATTTTATTCTGATGCCTGGATGAGCAGATAAGGTGTTGCTATTGTAATTTTCGTAGTTGTTTAAAATACATTCATATTTGCTGAGCAATGAAGATGGCATTTAGGTTGGAAAGGACCTTTAGCATCATGGAATGCAAGCATTAACCCAGCACTGCCAAGCCCACCACTAAGCCATGTCCCTGAGTGCCCCATCTACACAGGTTTTAAATGCCTCCAGAGATGGCAACTCCACCACTACCTTGGGCAGCAAGTTCCAGTGTCTGACCACCTTTTTGGGGAAGAAACATTTCCTGAGATCCAATATAAATGTCCCCTGGTGCAACTTGCAGCCATTTCCTCTTGTGCTTTCACTTGAAAGAAGAGGCTCACTCACAACCCACGTTCAGGAAGTTTTGACGTGTTACAGGCACTTTTGAAATGTTAATTCATCGTCTTTCATGGGCACTAAGATTAAATTTGTAAAATGTACAAAATTCAGACTTTGAGTAAAAGATGATCTGAGAAGGAAGATTCTGCAGTTCTCTCAGCCTGTTGTACTCTAGAAGAATCTTGCTCCTGTATGCTGGGTTTGGGCAGACCTTTATGACCATCATTTATTATTTTATATAGACACTTTTGGGACTTTCTCTTTTATTTTCTTCTTCTGCTACCATGCCTTCTTACTTGCAGCTGTTACTGTTCCCATCCTGCATTGTCTCCATGGAAACTCAGGGACAATTCTGCACACAAAAGGCTGTATTAAATAGCCAGGGTTAGACAGGGAAGAGAGGTCAGAAGCAAGACCTTGGAAAGTGAACATTTTCTCACTCGAGGTTTCAGATGGACAAGTGTCCTTTAGGATTTGGTTTTGCAATCCCCCATACTTATCTTAGTGGTACCTGGGAGTGTTGTCATAGAGTTGATGGCCTTCAATGGAGTTATAGGAAAGCCTAGCAGTAGGACTGCCTCTACAGATGCAATCAAGAATTCTTTCTTCTCCTGGTGGCAATAAGAAGATGCAAATGAGATGAGAAAAGCAGCCCTAAAGTGGAAGAACATAATCCTTGATCCTGTATAAATTTGTTCTTGACATAAAATAACCTCTATTGTCAGCAGGAAGCTGAAAAGAGATGGTTTGGTTTAGAATGTCTTTTATAAATCACTTGAGGTGAACAATGGATTTAATGTATTTGTTTCTTAATCCATTATGTGTTTATGTGTTTTTCAGCTACAATGGTGCTAAGCTGGGGCTGTTGGACTGTTCTAATTGATGTGGTTTCTTTTTCTAGTACGTTCTCTCGGCTCCATTGCACTTAGAAAAGCAGAAGACGTTGACTTCAAGTATCATTTTAATTTCTTCAGTGTCAACTTTAATGAGGAGTTGGTTGCATTGTATGGTGGTAGCCTGCAACGACAGACTAAGTTTGTGCATGAGTGCATAAAAGTCATTCTTAAGTTGTACAAAGTGAGTAGTGACACATGCCAAGTAATGGGCTTCCATTTGGGAATGGAATTCTGGGCTGCCTTTCCTGCTGATGAGTAGGGGAGGGAGGCTTTATAATGGGTGTAGCTATTTGAAAGTGATAATAATGCAATAGAGAATTGCTTCTCTTTAACAGATTTTTAGTACTTGTGACAGTCCCAGAGCTTTGGTGAGGTTCTGCGTTGTGTTTCTTCATAAATACTTCCATGCACAATGGATGCTTATTTCTAGTGGAGATGTAAACATCTGTAGCTTACTAAAATATTCATATAGCATTGCCTTACCTCCAGTTTTCTCTGGGACAATTCTTTGATGCCCTCTGTTCCTAAAAGTCTCAGAAATTAAAATAAGCTTAAGTTTATTAAGCTTAAACAGGCTACACAGTATTTCCTTTTGAGCTGGATACTTCATATTAAGCACATTTTCATGAGACAGCAAGTAAATTTTTATTCAATCTATAAGCTTGTTAAGTTGATGCTAGTTAATGTTGTCCTTGAAAGACCATAAGTTTGGGATGGGGAAAAAGTCTACAGCTGAGAAGAGTAGTTCAATGTCAAATCTGTTTCTGATGTGTCTGATTGCCCTTTGCTGAAGGATCGAGAATTTGCACCGAGCAGTGTGGCAATAGTTGGGCATTCCATGGGTGGTCTTATTGCAAGAGCCTTGCTCACTCTGAAGAATTTTAAGCCTGAACTTATAAACCTGCTCATTACACAAGCCACACCTCACGTTGCACCTGTAATGCCTTTGGACAAATACCTTACTGGTGAGTATTGCCGTTGTCTAATCACATTGTATAAACTTTAGCGGGGAGATTCTTGCAAATCAACACCAAAATGTGCTGCTGTATTGACTGTAATGAATCTGTTCCTTTGTTACTCAGGTAGTTGAGGGTGCCAGGATACTCAGAGAAAGTCAAGTGTCATATAGAATGGATTATGTGGACTTGAGTTTCTGTGTGAGGCCTGGAGCTCTCAATAATTTGTAATTTAATAAGTTGCATGGGGCATGTTACTAAATTTGTAAGCTTTCCAGTGAATGATGTATTTTCTTTCTTTTTTTTCTCC